>PEKF01000008.1:0-375740 GCA_003073195.1 Ramalina intermedia
TATAAAAAATTAATAAAATAAGTCTTTAATTTTCGAAATATACTAAAATAAAGTATCCAGACTTTATATAAAGTCTATATAAGAAGCTTAGCGGATAACTTACCGTATATAGCCCTTCTTATTGGTCTTCTATCCGTACTTCATATGAAGTCCTCTGATTCTTATCGTTAGGGTTGGATCATTCCTGTCTCTCAGATTCCACTTATTGCGGCCGGCGTCGCCCTCTCTATGGAGGGATATTTCTTCCTCTTCATGCTCTTCTTCTCCATATATGTTCTTGTCATCACTTTGCCTTCCTTTATAAACGCGTCCAGGGATGGCCAAGACCAGATACTTTGGATTGGCTTCGCGAATACTGTTGGTATCAGCCTTTGGATTGACATATCTCTGCTGGAATTACTGGATCTTGATGTGCATGGTAAGCCCGCGCTCTACAGTATCTTGCCGCCTGTATACTGGATGTTGAGCTATTCGCCTATCCGGGAGACGTGGCTGGCTCGCTGGATGAAGATCACTATAAAACGGATTTTCATCTTTTTCGTGGATAAAGACGGCAAGGCACAAAGCGAATTCCGGCGAATAGTGCTACTTTTTGTCTATTTTGGAGCGGCGACAGGGTACTGGTACAATGTACCGGACTGGGGTGCCATATTCGCTATTCCTTTCGCCATCATCGCAATCAACAGACTAATCTGGTCCTGGTATCGGGCATCAACGCGGACTTTGGCTTGTTGGTTCTGTTTCTTGTGCGTTTATATTATCTGCACGAGCGTCGACAGACATTTGGGGTCAAGAGGATCTCTATTCGGCGGCTTTTTTATAGCTTATGTGCCCGCAACGCCGTTGTCTGCTTCCTGGGTATATTCAGATTACCAGATATATTTCGATAGTATTTTTACCAGATACGGACGCCGTCATCTCAAGCCAAGAGTCGAGGGGCAACGTATGGTCCGGAGAATAGTGAATGATTGAAATGTATCCGTCTATCTGAAGGTTTCCTGACGGCGACATGCTTTCATTTAGACAGGCCAGAAGCACCGCGATCTCGATAGAGAACCTCAATATTAAGCAAGGCGCTCAACAAGAGACCACGTCTGATGCGCGCAGTCCTTGACCGTAAGCCTTCTTATGATTGCCCTTGGTCAAAATAACTCCTGTGGAATTAGAATTCTCAGGATATCGCATGCCAGATCTCGGCACCTCGATCTGGCCTGAGGCGATACTCTAGACACGCTAGGTACAGCGCTAGGCATGCTCATCAAAGTCACGGACATCTGCAGCACCAACCCGAGTGATCCATCATGCTACGCAACACCTGCCGATACCAGGGTAGATCGGGCCAAAGTCCAGATTTTGTATGGTCTCTACGGCGGTGAGCCTGCTGTCTCCAAGTGCTGGACCAACACGCTGTATCAGCCTGCTTGTCAAGACGATTGAATCGCGCAGCCACCTTTGCACAACAACCTCCACTGGGATGTCGATGCGACAGAAGCTCAAATGCAATACAAACAGGCCTCGTACCCGGAGCGGCAGGGGGCAATCTATCCAGATGGCGCAGAGATTCCCACAGAGGATAGCATTAATGCTATCGTGCCGATCACAGACTAGGTATCCGACCATGAGCCGGCTTGGGCTTCCATCGCCGGAGACAATGGTTTTGGGATCCCCAAAATATCTCATGGACCAGCTCTTGCACTATGGCCTGGTTTTCCATAGCACTGGCAAATGGCGGGTTTTCCACAATGGATAACAGCAGTATAGCAACACCAGATACTACGGCTTCGGACGTGAGACTTTCAGCAGCACCCCCGCCAACAAGCTCTTCTGCACCTGTGTTGCCAATGGCCGCTGGGGAAGGCTTAGAAATGAATAATGCGAACGTGACTGCGACCCAACAAGGCCGTGACACATGTGCTACCACCTCAAAGCAAAAACGCAGATCCCAAAATTGACGCCGCACTGCGCTGGAATTATGAGTCCCTCTGGGAAGACATCATCCTTGAAGCTACAAAAATTGGTCATCCAGGTTCAATTGCAAGGCTTCCATTGAAAGAAGAGCACTCATACGTTCTGCTGGGTACATGTCTGTCATGTGGTTCGCAAGTGACGATGATGCGACAAGCTTCAGGCGAGCCTGGAGCTTCGAAGAACTCAGATTGTGACTTTTCAAGCATCAGGGTTCGCTTTATATTTAGTAGGTCGTTCGGGGTCAACGGTTGGGATAAAGAATAAAGCCGCGCAATCCATTTGCAACCTTCTCCCAATATCTGTATTAATTGCTCAGGCGTCACGAATGTCAAAGATCAATCATTTCTCAAAAATGTAGATGAGCCTTTCAAGCGTTGGCTGACCCGTTTGAGGATGCCTTTCAAAGCAATGAAACTAGCAATAAACAGTCCCCGACCACGACTCAACCTCCCGAAATCACCCTTGAGATGCCACTAGCAGTAGTAACGTGGCTTCTGAAGTTGGCAATCGAAGTCTTCTATTCCTCCCAAACAATCTCGATGATGCTCAAGCTACTCCCGGGAATATCAACCACGCCTTTGAAGGTGAACCTAGGATCAGCCTTCTCGAACAGGCTGCGCCAATCGATGACATTCCTCTCCCGACCATTGAATAAAACCCCTTGTGCCAAGTCAAGATCCCTGTGGAGGTAGTTCATCAGCAGCTAGCATTTTTGGAGATTGAAGAAGGTCTCCCAATTTGACTTACAATGCCAACTTCTGCGCTAGAGAAGTCTGTGGGCTTTCGGGCAGAACAGTCTCGAAGATCAATACCCTGGTCCCAACTTTCATTGCTGGGACCAAAGCCCTCAGGACCTTGACGCAATACTTGTCGCTCTGATTGTGGAATATCCATCTGAAGAAGTAAATCTCCTTGCCTTTGATTGTCTGGTCACTGTAGTAGTCATGGCCGGCGAAGTCGATCCGCGATTTGTATTTGGCCGGCAACATCTCGCGCCCCTGCTGCACGGTGCTTGGCAAGTCCTGTACGATGAATCTCATGTTTATGGTGCAATCTGCCAAATGCTGCGACACCGAGCCATGACCTCCGCCAACATCCACGAGCGTTGTCCCTGGACGATCCAAGGCCTCCCAATTGTAAATGGCGGTAAGATGCTTGATGTTGAACCCGAAGCCTCTCGTCAGGAACTTCATACATTGACCAAATCGACGCGCACGTTCGGGCTCGGTGTCGAGGAAAGCATACATGGACAAACTCGTATCGTTGCTAATACTCCAGCCTGTGTGCTCAAGCTCTTCGGAATTTGGAAACTTGGTCAAGGCCTCGGGGAGTTTCGAAAATGCAGGCGCCACTTCGCAGCTGAACATGCCGACATGGTTAAACACCACCGGATCTTCCGCCATCTTTCGCGATGTCGCCGTGTGGCTGACCCGCCCCGACGAAGATTCACAGAATATTCTATTCGCCATTGCATGGCGTAAAAAGCGGTAAGTCAAGGATTGCGATAGGCCGCATTTGTTTGAGATCTCTTCATATGTGGCTGAGCCGGTAGTGGGGATCGCTTGAGGGATATTGTACAAGTAGATGATGCGTAGAGCGACAAGGTCTGCCCCCTACACACTTTTTGATAAGGAAAGATTCAGAAGCCTGCGGCTTGAAGGACTCACACTCAACACAATCTCTGTCGCGATCCCTTCCGGACCCAGCGTTAGCTTCTTTATTGTCTGTGATATGTCGACAGCCGCGCTCCGCGATTCCTGAAGCTCTGCAGGTAGATCCTGGAACACATCCGTCTCGAATGAAGCAGATGGTAACTTCTTCGCTGTAGTATATTCCTCAAGTTTCCTTGCATGTACCAAAAGCTGCTCAGCGAGCTCGGTGAGAGATGACATGATGCAACGAGTGACGTCGATGCTTTGGAGCAAATTTAAGATGTTCTTTGAGCGGAGCAGTTCCACAACGTCTTTGTGGTGATGACGAGCAATATTTCTGCGGATTGAAAAATTCTTGCGACAATGCCTTGCATATGACATCAGTGCAGAAGAACGCCCGGCAATTCACCTGCTTTTCTTCCGGTGGCAATTGCATGTCTTATCACTATCTTCATCCAATTGTCGGGCAAAGACACGCCATTGAGGGGTTGTAGTGCGTAGATCGTGAACGGAATGGATCCGGCATCCGAGTGGGCGTCACATGAAGCATAAAGTGATCACGCTGCTTTAGACCAATGGTACAAAGTCACAGGAAGATGAATACGCCATGTAAAGCAACCGACCTATTGCCTCGTGGTCGCGGATGTTTGATCCCCTGCAATGTACTGTGCGCCGTGCGTGGCAGACTGGTAGCAGGTGACCCTGTAGGGCTCGGCTCATGAATGAAATTAGGAAATTTGGTGGGAATCTCCTTCAACCTCCTCAAATCCACCACTCAGTCTCATTTTTTCGCTCCATATACAGCGCACAGCAATCAAGTCTCGGTGCAGTTCCGGTAATCCTCGCCTGCCATCTCTAAGCGGTGGGTTAGATCGGATGCTTCTTTGCAGTGGCAATGTTCGTCACCGTCGTCCAGTGCTTCTTGATCATGTTCAGAATCTATCAACCCTTTCTCCACTTCTCCGACCGCCGATCGAATGCTACAGTGCTCGTCCTCGGGTCACGCGGTCAATGCCCGCACATTTCAGCTCATCATCACTCTCAGGCTGTAGGATTCAACGATCGTAGCATACTGAACCCACATCCTTTGGTACCAAAATGACAACTAGTTATCATCTGCCACCAGCAATGTGTCATCTTCAACCTCTGTTTTACCTGCGAACGACTCAAGCACCCCCACTTCTCAGGAAGCAGGCTGTCGGACAATGAGTCTTCCCAAAGATGCTCTTTAAAGTATCCAATTATCAATACTCATCAGACAAGCACGCATTCGATCTCTCACTGGATACACGAATTAACGAGAATGGACGGGGATAACGGAGTGCGGTAGGATGACCAAGAGGGTTCGGTGGGGCGCCTGCAGCCAGGTCCTGCAGGGGCCATGCACTCGTCAAAAGCGGCGAGATGGTATTTGGGAACCCCGTGTAGCTCGATGGTCAAAAATCTCACTAATGCTGTCTTTTCAATATCCCGGTCAAGGATTTGTGAATAAGCAACGGCTGATTTAGAAATGCCCTCAATCATACCTGAGAGGTGACCACGGATCAAGGCCACAATCCAACCCCTCGAAGCAAAACCTGTCCTCTGTCTGCAGACCGCCAGCTGCTTCCGCCAACAGCATCATCCATATCGTTACCTTGTACAGGTATTCAGAACACGACATCACATGGAATTTCACTCCCTTGAGTCTCTACTAAACACTCGAGATCGACACCCGACTCCATCTGCTCCTGGCTGCCAGTGATGAGGCCGCTGCTTCAGCTTTCGTACCGCAAGCGAACCAAAGGCTCTTCGGATGGATACAATCGACCGGACAATGACCCACTCCGGCGACCCGAACCCGAGCGCCATCCCATGGATAGACTTTCGAGGCTGCGGGATCACGATCAAGAGAATGAGCGTACCGGGCAAGATCGTGAGGTGAGCGTCGAAGGCGGAGGCTTTGGACATGACGATGGTGGCGGCGACAGTGAAAGATCTGTTGTCAGTAGTTTGGATATCATTGACTCTTGCGCTATGGGCTTCGAATGACCGTCTGACAAACACATACGCAAAGTCATCCGGAACCCGCGGCCTGGTACACCAATTCACAATATCCAATCTCTCGATCAGTCAGGAAAGGGATCAAGACGTGGACGCTGTGGTCCTCAGGCCGAAGAAATTTGGCAATTCCGGGCCGCGGGCGCTCCTTTCACCGGCCCATATGGGGCCTCTACAACGATGATTAAGAAAGTCCCAGCCGCTTTCAGATCCCAAGAACATTGCCCATCCAGATCAATTACTATGGCGCTTTTGCTGATGAACTCGTTGGATTGAGTCCAAGACGAGCCGAAATTACTCGTTAGAGTACCGCGAACAAAGAGGAAGCGATCTGATTCGCACCTCTGCAATTTCTCGCACGTCGACCATCATTGGCCGAAAAGAGGCAGGACACGCAGCTTGATCATGATGCTTGTTCAAGTGCGATACTCTCCGCGTCTCCGCTCTGACTCTGGTCCGGCCCAACCCCCGTCGTCGACAGCACCAGCAAGCTCGTCAGCAATCCTACACTCAATATCCTCCATCCCGCCTTTGCCCTGGCCCTGGAAAACCGGCTCTGTCCCACGATGCTGGTGCAAGGCGTAATGTTAGGGCTGGAACAACGACAGATTGGCAGAAGAGGCATGCCAATGCGGCCGAAGATGCGGTGAGATTCTTCGCCGGACTCCAGAACAGGTGGTAGTGTACAATTCCGAGCAGAGGTCGGGGCATCAGGGAAGAATTTTGCTGGAGAGAAGGACAGGGACATTTGGCCGGAAGTTTTAGCGCGGGTCCAGCAAACGGAGATTTCCTCTATGTCTGAGCTTTGGTCTGACGATAACGAAACCTCGAGGGCAGGATTTGGAAAATGGTGTGACCTGGACAAGCGAAAAGGGCGCCAACCAAGCGTGTTGTTGGACTGTTTCCCTTGGCGTCGTCTCTGGAGAGATGAGATTGAAACTTCGAGTGCTTGGGGCCCACAATACTTGTGGGGAAAGAGGCCTCTTGATGGAGAGATTATACTGGCGCTCGTTTTTCAAGCGTTCTCCATTGCGCACCAGACAGTCTCCCAACAAGAACAGCAACATTTCTATGCTCTGGCAGACGTCAACCCGCAGCGATTCGGACAGCATGTGAGGCGAGAGCTGGGTGGAATGGGAATTGGTCATTGCGTCCGTTCTGTGGATCGAATGTAAACTCTTTGATAGATCGTAGAGTCGCAGACGTCTGTGATCGATCCTCTTCACTTGCACTCTATCATCGCAATGGATTATGCTTGAATTGTTCGCCGTTCCGTGGGAGCGTCAATTGCCTTCAAGACCTTCGGAAATGCTCTGCTGCAGAATGCATGAAGACAGCAGCCAAGTTCTAGAGACGTGCGGTAGGTCAAGCGGACGAGCAGCACATGGATGTCGTCTTCCAGTCGGAATATTGCTCGCATTTGGATTCGTCTCCATGCATGGTTGCATGGACTTCGAGGGCGATCTGAGAAGAAATATTCATCCCCGTATTGAATGAAGCTTTATCAGAAACAGTGAGTTTGACCAATATTTCTCTCACAGCCAAGGCTACGCAAGCAAATTCGATAACGATGTTCATGGGGCGTTTCGGAAAATCAAGAGCTTAGCTGATCGGACAGAACCTGAAGGTGGCACAGTACCCAGCAAGGATGGACTGTAAGCAGGGAGTATCTGGCCTTGGAAGTGGTTCACGATCCGTGAGACAGCTTGCGTGACCTCCAAGGGGGTTTGCATGTTTAGGCAACGGCACCATTCAACGGTTCGCCGCCAGCCTTGCCGAATGGGCGCAAGCCTCGCAGTTCGACGAAGTCTTGAAAGCGACCGTACCCACATCAATGTTGAACTAGCCTAATAGTTCTCATAGAGATGTTCCTCGCTTAAACACTGGATATTGTTCTACCTTTGCTCTTGATTCGCGTCCGACCTTAACGGGCCTGCCCTGAAGGAGGCTCACGGTGATGACCGAGCTCCAAGATGCCCGTCAAGGGTTCCAAAGCTGTTGTTTCGATGGGCTCGGCTCGGTGGTGTCCGGTCTTTGTGGAGCTTCATCCTGCGAGGCTGCATCCTGATTTCTTGTACCATACTTGGACGTATCAATCGCCGCGCAATGCTCTTATGATATGGTATGCCTCCTGTGCGTTCCCCAACCCACGACGATCCGGCAGATCCGGCGCGAGGCAGCCAGCGCTTGAGCTCTTTGGGAGAAGACCCTGCCATTCAAAGGGTCCACGTGACAGTCATTGGTATGCGGCGCTTTCGGGAATCTCACTGGCGAAGGCAAAGGTGACGGAGACAGGGCAGGTCATCGACTTGACGACACGGAGAGGATCGAGCATGGTCTCTCGGAGGCGCATGCTTTGGAGGATGGCATATCTTTCTGAGTCGATATTATCACCATCGTACGGCTCTGCCTTCTTCATGCCTGGTCTTTCAGCCTCTGGTGTTGTCTCCCCGTAGTACTCTTGTTGTTGACGCATTAACTGGCGAGGTCGCGGCCGAGGGGGCTGTTCTATACCACATTAGGCTAGCAGGCAGTCCTCGATTGAAGATTATACACGAGCGACATCATCGCATCTGCTGAGGCGCGAACCATTTCAGTAGTCACCTCTTTCTGAATAGCAAGTTGCCAGTCTGGAACAATCCCTCTGCTTATATCTGCCGTGTCCCAAATCTAGACGTGGATCGGCCGCGCCCCACTCTGCAACGTGGATCCAGGGTCATGCAAAGGAATGGCTGCGGTTCGCGGTTTTCACTGAGGCGCGTATCGGGAATGGGGGCTAAGTGTTTCCAGCTACTGACATGTCTTGCATTTTCCCATCTCATGCATTCAAATGTTTCATCATACGGTCACCATGTGGAAGCGCCGTTCCGGCCCCAACCACCACTACTACCCTCGTGTATGCGTCACGCCGCTTCGGGCATTTTCCGAGTCCAGTCATTAACAAGATCGCAGGACCGATGGGTGCGTCAACATCATACGTATCCACACGGCTAATTAGGTAAATGCACGCGGTCTCCGAGGAGATCATCGGCTAATCCAAGCTACAATACTGTCAGACGATGATCATCCACGTACTCACCGACTTTCGGTTGATCATGTAGTAGTATATATTCCCTGGAAGAGCCCACCATGGTTTCTTGACCAATAGTCACTTGATTGCAACAACTCGTCCTCAATCTGCACAATGACTGTCCTGAGCATCAGATGTTTCACCGTCTTATTCGCGCTCCTCTGCCATCGTGCTTCTGCTGCAAACCCTCCGCTCGGGTCTGCAGGGGATCCCAACAGTATCAACTCTCAGAGTCCACCACCGCCCGAGGCTGGCGAGTCTCCTGAGCAATGGATCAATAACCTGTTTCCTCCCACCGCCTACGAACTGGATCCCCAGACTAACACGACAAATGAAGATCCCCAATTGACGAAACGCAATTCCACGAATTGTAATGGTTTCCTTACCTCCCAGTGGACCAATGAGACTGAGAACCAATCTTACGAAATTCGGCTGGATAATTCCATTTACAAGACCGGCGTGAACTATTCCACTGACATTGGCGTTTACACCTTCACGGACGGTGACTCTCCTTTTGGCAAAGTGGGTGCTCCCGACTGGACTGATGATGGACCTATGTAGGCCACACGACCAACAGTACCACCTTCCAGGACATGATAGATGATATCTACACTCTTCATCAAAGCACCGTCAACGTAAGCATCTCTGACCATCCACTTCCCTTGAGAAAAGCGCAATACGGCACCACCCAATGTCCTAAAGAATAGGACTAAATGGTTCCTTTCCTGCCGCCTCCAAAAAAACTGACGTGAGTATCCATCAGCCTCGAACGCGACAGCTTCAATATGTGAATACCAAATACGCAAATCACACACTTGCCTTGGCCAAGCTCGCCATGAAGGAAGCGAACGAGGCGCTGCTAGTACTGCTCTGTCGAAATGCGACTGCGCCCATAGTCACCGCCCCCGGGTATGACTTTTCCCAGGCCCCCATGATACCCCCGTCGTCGCTGCAAAAACTGGGCAAGAGACAAACGGCCGGTAGTTACTGGCTCGCGCTCATAGCAGGCTCCACGGTAGGTGCCCTTTCCTGCGCCGGCATCGTTGCCGGTCTGTCAGAGGCAATCGATCACTCGCTGGGCACGTACACCGTTGTTTCCGTTGGCGTCGTCGTTGGCTTCTCGGCTATTGTGAGTGGGGCCATTTTACGCTGTCAGGCGGTTGGACGCCTGGACAATACTGCGAATCGGATCGACCGTCGGATTGGGCAACCAGTAGCAGGAGCCGCAGGTGCAGCAGCTGCCGCTTTACCGAATCCTGTCCAAGTACTGGATCGTGTCGCGCCTGGAGGGCGAGAGGCGGTGGTTCAGAATGCCTTAATTGCATGGTTTAGAACGAATCTTCGACGCATTGTCCGTGGAGCTGTTCAGGAAGCCGTGGATGAAGCTATAAGTGAAATTGCCAGCAATGCATTTGGGACACCGCTCGGCGAAGACTCCGATGAGTACCACTCCGCGAACGGAGACGTTGAGAGCTGTCTTACTGTGGAAGAGGCTACGAGGGCGGCAGGAGACCTTCAGAATTTGTTTTCACAAGAATTGGAGTTGCAACCAATGCAACAGCTGCAAGACACAGTGAATGAGGAGCGCCCGCCGGGAGCCGAAAACCAGTGCGTTGTGCAATAATCTAGACTTGAGAAGGCATAATATGAGTATAAACGGGCATCAAGTGAGACCGGGCGCCAGGCTTGCTCTTGTGTCTCGTTTATGTACATCTAGCGTTTGCTGTTCTGGATACTTCTAAAGCTTCCTCCAATACCTTCCATGAGCCACACAGTCTGCATACAATGTTCAACAGTGCTCACAAGTAGTATGAGGATTGACACGTCACTGTACAGCGAGATTCCAGTTCAGAAAAAGCAGTTGGTGGCTCACTGGCCCCTTTGATAGTCATGTTCGGGAGGCAAGCCACCCTCCATTGCATTTAATACGATAGCCTCTCTTGCCTCAAGGTCAAGAGACTGTCTCACAAAAGCTCCTGGGGCTGCTGCCAATCATATGTAGTCGCCTTTTTGTCCCAGAGGTTGGCTCAGCCGGAATTGGGTCGGCTATCGCGACTTGCTGTCACATGTTTCCCATAATTGGATTAGCATGCGCATGCGAGTGAGATCGTCACCCCACGCTACCTCCCCATGCGAGAAATCCATCCCAGTGGATTCTGGATCTCCCCGGAAATAGTTGGATTTTCTTTCTGGGGTGAATGCGGGGTGGATGCGGGATGTGGATGTCTAGCGCCCTTTGTTGTTTCAACTTGATCGACTATCTAGTCAGCATGGGGGCGGGATGTTCTGCTTCAGAGACGGGTCTAGACAATAGACTGATGCACTTTCATACGATTGCGTCTGAATCAGTAACATCAAGTAGAGCTTACAAAAAGGCCTGGACAGAATGTTGTCACAATGGGACGTTCTCGAGGATGACAATCAGGTTGATCATCTCATCCCGGTTCATCATGGAGATCCTGTTCTCTGTAATCTCAATCCTGGCATCGTTCCACTGCGCAGCAGTGCCTATATCTCCGAGTAAGGCAGCCCTGGCCTATCCTCGAGTCTCGAGCAATGCCCCAACGGCCGTTCGTGCTCGATTGAACTCTCGTCATGATGTCAAGGGACTCAATGTCGATTTGCGCCTAGATTCCTCTGGCGCTGATGCGAACAAGCGAGCCGTCACTCTACCAGGAAATTTGACTATCATCGAACCATTGTCAATAGACGTTGCCGAAACAAATACCCAGGTTATCATTATGGAGGAGATTGACCCCGATCGCACGAATTACATGCCGAAGGTGGATTTCCAGAGACTAGTGAATCGATTCATCGCTGGAATAGAATTCGGCATCAGCACCGAGGGGGTAGACACGATATGGGAGTTTGATGAGGATGACCTTCGCTTGGGGAAGTCCATTTTGTCCATCGTTGGCGGCTCAGGAGGCCGCAGGCCGACTTATGGAGATCTGCGCTCAGCTGGGGTTGTGTTGAGGGACAACATCGAGCATTTCTCCGTTTCTTCAAGGTCGTACAAAGAGGTGCAAGTGCATGTGGTGAGGATAGGCACGAATAAGGATTTGCCATTGGCCGTTCTAGATGTCTTTCGAGGCAGTTCAGTGAGCTCGGGGAATCTGGAACTATCCAATGGAACTTTGGCAGGGTCTCAGGAGGCTTGTCAGTCTGTTGGGTGTCCGAATTTGGTTGCTACGACCAAGTGATGTGACCCTTATGTCGATACTGGCGGATACTGCTCACGGAGCATTGCTTCTACGTCTCGTTTGTGCCTCACTGGGAGCTTAATCCACAAGGTCCCGCTCAGGGTCGCTGGCGTGAAATCGGCGTCTATTGATGATTGATTTGACTCTGGGCGCTCGGTAGGTGACGTATGCATTGATGGGCTAGAATATTGCAAGGGTCTCCCAGGGAAGTTCCGCTGCAATCTCTCACCATCAGCTCCACCGGGGCGCTGGCCCTTACGTGGTCGGAGTTCTTGATTTCGATTTGCATCATGTCTATACTGCGACCAGAGGCGAATGCTATGCCAGCCGATGTCATACTGACACACACTGAGCAAAATGACTGTTTCTTCGCGACTCATCGCATTTTTTCAATCGAATACAATGGCTGCAGCACAGGGACGAAAAGGTGATATCAAACATGTAGGTACAGAGAAAATGCACTATTTCAGAATTGCTTTGGAATCCGCATGTGTTATCTTTATGGAATAAATACTGGAGACGTCCCAAACCTTCCAAGTCAAATCAAGTCTGCAATGCAAACTCCGAACATACTCAAAGGAGCTTTAAGGCTTCTAGACGCTGCAGTTTGACTTCACAAATGGCTGAGATAATGAAGGTGACCGCCTATGCGTAAATCCATGCTGCCAGTCTTGAAAGCATCCATCTCGGAGCGCAATCGTGACACCAAATTTGAGGCCTAGTGCGTACCGTCGCCGGCAACCCCTATATTCGGAATCCATGAGCCATCGTATGTGGCGCACAAGGAGCAGAAAATGCAATACGGAAGCATGGAGCTAGAGACCTCGAATGGAAGATGACTGTAGTGACTCAGATTCCAAGGACCACAACGATCCTTCCTCGTGTTTTGTGGTGATTTTACTATGACATCACACACAGGACGACTCTTGGCGCTCTTCCTCGGCCAATTCTCGGAAAAGCTAGAGCTAATTTCCCCGGCTTCTCCGACGTGTCCATTTTTGTAACACTGTTCAATAACGATTAGTTTAGGACATACTGCAGCATTGCAGTCCTGTCTCCCTAATCGCTTGATTCAAGGTATACCGCCTTTTCGACAGCTAGACAATGAACGTAGACGTGTCTCCAGAAGCCCGCAGATTCACTTTGTCATGTTCGAGATGCAGGGCATCGAAGCTCAAGTGCGATCAGAAAGAACCCTGTGTAGTTCTTACGTTCGAAAGAGGCTTCTGAATAATCCCTGATGACGTGGTGTAGACCGAGTGTCTTAAGCGCGACGTAGGCCATCTCTGTACCAAAGATGTACGTCAGCCACGAGCGAAAAAGGCAAAGACGAATCATCATGAGGGGGGCGATACATCCATGTAAGTCTACCTGGCGGACTTGTGTTTGCTTGCGCAATTCACTAGTATTATCAAAAAGTAGGGCCGTTTCAACCAACACTCGATCAGATGTCGAAGACACCGCACGCATCCTCGAAAGTCTCGCTGACGAAACAACGCTCAAGGACGCCCACCTCTCCGTGGGTAACAAACATGAGAACCCCATGGTGGCCCCAGATAAAGTCAATAGTAACTGGTCCGCTGATGGATTTCAAAGACGAGATGAACGGATTGCCTTGATACGTGAGATCGTTGATGCGATGCCGAAGCCGGACATGATTCGGCACCTCTACGAAGTCTTCACGACGCGCTGTCAGAGTCCTCTATTCAACGTGGTCCACACGCCAACATTCCTGGAACAAGCAGAAGAGTTGTATTTCTGCTTGAGCTGTGGCAATCACCAAGAACAGCAAATTATGATCCTGTGGGACAAGATCTCTATGGATACGCTTGCCTTTCACCTCTTAGCAGTACGTGTGCCCCAAGAATTTACGTCCAATCCATGCTCAAGGTGCCGTTCTTATAGCTTGTTGTCGCGCTCGCCTTCCATCCGACCCCAACAATACATGGTTGGTCTCCTACGAGTCTTTCTATCGAGGCACTGAGTCTTCGAGCTTCAGGTTTAGCTCCCAAGGTATGGAGGTCACTTGGCTTACGCTGCCTTCAAGGAAGGTTCTCACTCTTCTCTGGCTCCATCGCTGCTCTACAAACTGCGATCATGCTGCTACTAGATGGGCAAGAAGAGCCTTCGGCTCTGGATGCGATCTTGGTCACTGCTATTTCAGGAGCCCAAAGGTTGGGTCTACATCAACTGGGTGAGGCAAGTCTGGAGGTCCCACCATCCCTCAGAAGCTCTATGGATAATCGCTCTTCAACCTCACCAAACCTGTCCATTGTACGGACTGAAATTGGCATTCGAATCTGGTAAGTCACGAACGTGCCACAGCGTGTTCTCGTGAGACTTTATTTCTGATTGAGTGATCCGATGTCAGGTGGGCCTTGGTGGTGCGGGATTGGTCGCGCGCCAACGTACTTGGCTATTACAGCATTCAACCCTCTCATTTCAATACACGGCGGCCGCTGCACATCAATGACAGCGATCTCTGCCCTCCGAGCTTGGGCACAAACGCTCATGGACACATTGCTGAGCAGCCGCGGTCGGAGTTCACCATGATGTCGTATTCGGTCCATGCGATAGAAATTGCCAGCCTCGCACGCGAAACAATGGAAATTCGCAACAATCCCCACGAAGTCCCACAGGGTGGACAGTCTAGTGGGCGTGCGCAGTCACGAGATCGCCTTATGACCAGATACGAAGATTTCCTCGCCAACCTTCCCTCGCACTTTCGACCGGGCAGTACCACAGGCCTTCGTTCCCCGGGACCCGATGCAGCAATTCCAGTGCATCGATGGATGTTACATCAGCAGCTCTGGACCTTATTTCTGCGCCTGAATGGTGCCAGCCCTTTATGTCCTGACAACAGGGCGACCGCTCGATTACTGGCCCATAACATCATCGACTCGCAGTCCCACATGCAGGCGCGCTGTGCGGTGTGTGGCTCACTATCCAGCAGTTCAAGGCAAGTATTCAATGCGGCGATCGCTTTGCTCGTTAGTTTGCTGTTTCCGCCGAAGGGACAGGATGCGAGCACGCCAAGTGCACGGCTCAATCGGCTAATGACAAGGGACAAAGTTGGGGAGGCTATTGAACTCTTGCGAGAACAGCCTCGAGCCCATGAGACCCTATCTTCTGAAAAGGACCATTCCAATCTTAGCAAGATATTTGCGCTGCGAAGTATCAGCATTCTCGAAGCATTGTTGGAATTAGAGGCGGAGGAGCAGACAAACAACAGGCAAACAGACAACGCAAGTGCTACACCTTCGCTCACGCAGAAGGTCGTGAACACTTTGAAAATCTTTCAACAAAAGAACAAAATCGCATCTGAAGAAGTAGCGAGCATGACAAATCAAAACACCGGGCAGCTTCCAGTCACTCCCGTGTCTATACCAACTGTTGAGTATGGACCTAATGATCTTGATGTCTTGCCCATGCTCTCCAGTGACTCAGGCTATGATTTTTGGCAATTCTTGGACTCTTATCCTCTGTCTTTGTCTTCTGCCGCAGATGAACTCTTCAAGGGTGCAGCATGACGCAGTATCAGTCTCCTTTTCATGCCTCTAGACTCATCTGGTGACTTGGCGCTTCTTTGGTCTAGGCTCAAAGCACTTGGTCTAACGGTGTAAATGCGCGTTATACCAGTGACAGGAAGGCTGACCACCACTAAATATTGTATGATGCAAACAGCTGTGTGGACGGCATCCATACATCAAGCTTTCCGCGACGTCTTCCATTTCATCCTTAGCAACTCGGAAGAGTCCCATTTGACAAAGCAACACTGATCTATACCTGAGCACCTGCCTCACGCTTATCCCCAATTGGCTTTTCATCACTGCCAGTTTCCTCCGGTGCATTAACCTTAAGGTCGAAACGGTTATCGCGGACAAAGACGACAACCACGAAAAAGGCCACAGATGCAAACCCGGTGGCAAGCCAGTATGCCCCACGATATCCCAAGATGGCATTGGAGCCGCCGCCGTTGACGTGTGATTCCACTGTACCCGCAACACCCAGGCCAAACGCGATCGAGTATTGCACCACTGTCGCGATGAAAGATCCCGCCACGCCTTGCTCCTCTGGCAGGACCGCATTGGAAATGAGGATACTGGAGGACGCAAAGGACAGATCCGGACCTCCAACAACTAGGAGGCAGGCTGGGAAGATGAATGCCCAGTAGCTATCCGAGTAGATCGCGAAGCTCATCAAGAGGTTGCCGATAAAGAATGAAAACATTGAGACGCCGAAAATGTACTCGGCGCGAACCCGGGGAATGAAGATGCCGACTGAAGCCGTGGCAAATAGACCACCGATGACGAGCGGGACCATTTCTGCCACGGCAGCGAGGGGAGGCTCTTTCCGGATCGTGAGAATGAAGATGGTAGTGTAGTAGAGGAAGATGCCGAAGGACATCCAGCCGAACGCCAATGCTGCGACGACGGGGGTGAAACCCTTACGTCTCCAAAGCGAGTTGGGTAGGACCGGCGCCGAGACGTGGGACTGAGAGTAGGCAAACATGATGATCAAGACGATACCGATTATGAGAAGCACGTAAGTGTAGGGCTCTTGCCATCCAACCACTGATGCTTGGTTCCACGCAAAAACGAATAGGACAAGACCGATCACCCCGGTCACACTCCCAATTTGGTCGAATTCCTTGAGACTGAGACCTGGAAGAGGAGATCCGATGCTGTGCGGAATAATGAGGAAGCTCACTAGCCCAAGCATCAAGGAGCCAATCGCCCAGAACCAGTAGCCCCATCTCCAAGTGACGTTCTCCGCAAAAGCAGCACCAATGAGGCCACCGAAGATATAGCCTGCAGGTGCGCAGAACCCGAGGAAGGCAAATGCGATGTTCTTCTTCACCGAGAAAGGAGGGAAGGCTCGAGCCAAAAGTGCGAATGAGTTGGGTACCAGGGCGCCATTTCCCACACCTGTCATTGCCCGAGCAAAATCAAAGAGAACGATATTGTGTGCGAAGCCAGTGATAAGAGACCAGATGGCCATCCAGATCCAACCAAATACGAAGACGTATTTATGACCAAAGTGATCCCCCAGCCGTCCGGTGACCAGGACAAAGACACCTCCGCACAGCGCGTAGGCTGCAAGGAACCATGACAATTGGCCGTTGCTTGTCGTGTTGAGCGCACGTCCGATCTCTTGCACGGAATATCCGGTATTGCCCAAGCCGCCCACGGAGAAGAGCTGCGAAGAGCCTATCACAAGTATAAAGACCCCCTCTTGCAGTGGTGATTGGAGTCCGGACTTTTTGGCAGCAGTTGTTGGGCTTTCATTGATGTCAGCTTCGAGTCCATCTATCGCGCCCTGGGGTCTTTCCATTGAATTCTGCCTTAAAGTGCGCTCATCGCGGCTTGTTGTTTTGGTGTTAGAAGACATGTTGTGCTTTACAAGAAAGCCTTGCGGCGAAAGGAATTGCTGAAAGCGAGGATGACTTCTTGTGCGAGACAGGACTGTTCGGGGAACATGGAGAAGACACAGAAGCTTATATGCATGAGATTTACACCCGCTCATCGCTTCTGTCAGCTTCGAGGCCTTGATCTCATCTCTCATGGTATCGGAGCAATCCTTAGCGTCGGAGGCTCGTGAAGCTCCGCGGAGTTCTGCAAAAACTCCGACCTTGGCGTGTTTTTGTCAGCGTCAACAGCCTGGATTATTTCTCAACAATTTGTCGTCATTTCTTTCCCTTTCACGAGTATCGGTCTGGGTAATCCAACTAGATGCACATCAAATCTTCGCACTCTTCTGCCAAAGGGGAACCGATGCTTTTCCCTTTGATACCTGTCAGACGTGGATGGTTAAGACAACGTTATGATCTCACAGCTTACTGATTAGTTCTGGTACCACTCTCTGTAACCCTGCACTCGCTGAAGTTCGATTCTTGTACATCATTGGAGAGATAGCGCCAGTACTTGATGTCCAACCAAATTTAGGATATTGGGGGTTACGTGTAAGTGCGGCTCGCATGAAGTCACGTTACCATAAGCCATGGGCTGTTCCTCTAGCTTTCCCTCTCTCACATTCTGGTGTCCATACCTAAAGGTCTCGGTGCTCTTGGGTGGTTCAATCAATGCAAACAGTTCATACACTTTATCGAGTATAGTTCTTGCAAAGTATAGATAGAACGGGCGAGCTTCTTATTCTTCGCCGTTCGTTCAAACGGACTGGAGGGCCGATGACAGGTAACATGCCCAGTGCAGACCATCGTAAAATTTGTTTCTATTTAGAACATTGAATGATCTGAATTACCCAACAATGAAGAAACCTGTCTTCGGGCGCCTTCTTCATTTGAATGACCGGCTGCACTATCTCATCCTCAGATATCGGAGCGTGTTTTAGCTGTTCACACGTGTTAATCGACTCGGGTGAAGAGATGCGGGAGACAAGTGTGTCACTGAGGCCAATCTATCCATATGCCTGTGATCACATGTCCATCTGCAAGGCGACCCATTCAATTCTGATGGCCAAGGACGTGATTGAAGCCTTCTACCTCAATTGAGGAAGTACAGTAGGCTAGCATACGGTCTTGGTATCATCCCACAGAAAGATCTCGGTATCCTTGGCTCTTTCCAAGTGCGCGGTCGCTGATTCGATCTGCCCCCTGGTAATTCATTTCAGGGACTGTGCCTTGGAACAGAACTTGGCGGTTGTGGTGTCTGAAGGTCGGTGACAGTAGTCCTGGCCAGATTAGGAGTGATTCGAATTTTTCACTTTCGCACTGTTTCCTTCTCTTTTACGGCCTTCACGAGATCCTAAAAATCACTGATCTTTCGTCAGATTGCTCACTGCATGAATGTTCCTTAGCCTTGAGAATGTGAGACATAATGAATATCGAAGCGGAGTAGTTTAATGAATCTCCAGCTTGGTACGTAATTTATCTTCAAAAAAGAGAACGGTCACCAATCCTCGCTCCTCGTTCGACTCTGATGAAGGCTAAAATTCTGATCTGGAATATTGTGGCAAGAGGCTACGGAAGAGCTGGGCTGTTAGAGATCAAAAAACAATCGCAATGAGCCGATGGACTGCCGGGAAATTGGTTTGTTCAGGAGTGAATGACCTCAATGACAGAAGACAGCGGCCAATCCAATTTGGGGTCTAGATCGGCCGAACCCAATGTGGTTAGCTATGTTCTTGGCATACTATGTTCAATGTGTTTCCTCGACATTTGGCGTTGATCCGTGACACCAAGCAACGTACTGTCAACCTTCTGATATCATCGAGCTTTCCTTTGTCACTCTGGAGGGGAAAGCACCTGAAATGGATCTTGCAGACGCTCAAAGCCTCTGCAATGATCCAGAAAGGCTCTTCAAATATCTCAATGAGGGCAATCCGAACATCCCAGTACCCGAGCTTCCAAAGCTCGAGCAAATGCAACGTCAGGCTGAAGAACACGCCAAATACATTTTCAGCACACAGAAGGCTTTGGTCGAAATACTTGACAAATACGAACACGTTCTCACCAAAAGATGGATGAAGAAATCTACCGAGCAACGCCGGAAGATTCTCGTCTCAGTTCTACCTCACATTGCACTTACCCATCGTCCAGATTTCCAGGCACTGCGTACGGAGAAGATCGAAACAATTCGCATTGGCACACAACTCCGCGACTCTTGGCTTCTACCGTCGCTCAATGTGGAGGACCTGACGAAACCCAGAAATTTGATACTCTTCTTACGTTCGCGTGCTCGAGAGCCGCCGGGCGTTCTCGTAAATGCAGACTTCAACTCTATTCATCTCGGTCGTGTGATACAGGCGATCAAGACTTGCTATCTACCCGGACATACCATGCTACTCCGCGGACAGAACACTCCAGACACCTATGGTCGCATGCTTTCCTGGGATGAAGACCCCAGAGCTTTCGATATGATATTGAGAGGCGCCGGCGTTCAACCTGGCGCGGGTTTGATAGTTATGGAGATTCAGAAACGAAAGTTGGAATTTCTACTTAAATCTGCCCAAATGATTCTTCAAGGTGTGAATACTGACGCCGAGATCTTACAATCGCGACCTGAGGACGAAGGAAAACAAGACTTTCTAGCAGAAAACAATGCCGAGTGGCCATCTCTGACTACGGAGATACTTGAGGCTCCTTATCGAGTGTCAGATCATTTTGATATATTCAAAATCCAATCCTTCATCAAAGCTAGGCGAGATCATGCAGAGGATCACTTGTGGTCCTTGCGAGAAGATCCATCCTATTTTCAGGACTCAATACTGGAGTGGAGCGAGCATCGTCATGAGAAAATCCCGACCGCAGATGGGCACTGTCATTCATTCCTCAAAGAAGATCTCTTTTGGAAGCGTGTCCTCGGTGATGTAGTCTTAAGCGCTTACACGACTCTTCTCGCATGGCATGGCCTGTCACAGGAGGTTGAGAAGATTTGCGGGATGGTAGACAAATATGCCGCCAAAAGTTCCGAAAATTGCGTCAAAGTATCTGACCACAAGGACATCGCGATTGCCATTACGCACTTCTCCCATAATCCCACTACATCAAGCAAGTTACCGAGGGTACTCTGGAGCGTTTCCGGGTGGGAATGGTTGCTTCGCCGCCACTTCGTAGACATTTCGTACGAGCACCGCAAGATCCGACGAACGACAAGGTCCAGTTCCGCTCTCAGCATAAATCAGCCTTTCGGCAAGATAATCTACTTTGGCTTATGGAGCGACTTACCATGGATCATCAGGTGCTACTTTGTGGGCTGGAAAATCTTTGCGACGAGATCGACCGTGAGCTCAGTAGCAGTAAAGCAAGCAGTGATCGCGTATCCGAGTGGACCGCAAATCTGATATCTGACCTGTCTTTGTTAGCGGAGATTCAGAGGCAGATCGGTCTTCGAAGCTTCGGACCATTCATGTTTGATGACATCGAGGAAGAATCGAAGAAACACGAATATGCACGAAAGACAAAGCTACTCAGCAAAGTGTTCGACATCCTGACAAAGCCGATAAGTCTCACATCAACGGTTCTGCCTTTGTCAAAGTTCAACTATCCATCACACAAACGCCGAACTCAGGTCATTACCGAGAAAATGCAGCGGGCGGAAAAGGAACTTGATAGCGTGTGGGCCCAAATCGATCGGCACAGTATCGAGGCTTGTGGCAAGACTGTCAACCACTTGTTGACAGGCATTCTGGAGAGCCGAGAGATACGACGCACACCAGATTGGCAGCCACCCGAGAGGAAACCCCTATTCAATTCAACAGCAGCTGAAGATGCAGCCACCATTACGGCGGGCTTCGCAGCTAAAAGTCTGGATACCCCAAGCAAAGACACCGTGAACCCCCGTGAATTCACCACAGATCTCCATCAGAAGCCAAAGACACGGGGATCTGCGAAACCCACTGTATCGCTGTCCATAACAGACGGTGAAGTACCTACGACCGCGGACTGGTGCCCAAAATTCAAAGTCAGTAAGCGCGGCTTCAGGATCTTCTCTACTCTGTTCTACACCCCTTCAGAGACCAATGCACCTGGAGAAATACCTTGGTCAGAGTTCTTGTCCGCCATGGCCTCTGTAGGCTTCTCCCTCAAGAAGCTGGATGGCTCCGCCTGGCTTTTTGCTCCCGTGGACGACCTTTTCAGCCGCAGTATCATCTTCCACGAGCCGCATCCGTCCAGCAGAATTCCGTTCAAGACTGCGAGGAGGTTTGGTAAAAGACTTGAGAGAGCTTTTGGGTGGACAAGTGAGAGCTTTGAGAGAGCCTAGTTTCCGATCAGCCGGGTCAATAGAGTCGCCGCTGTTGGGCCTGCCGATAGTAAAACATGCGGAGCTTGTACACTAACATCTCAATTGCGTTGACGAGTGATCGTCTGGCTGCCTTCTGTTAATTCTGAAGTGCAAAAGTTTGCCATCCTCGGTCCGGTCTGAATCATAAAGGGGCTGAACCTTGATATTACTAATAGCCATCTGTGATATGCCTAAAAATGATTGGGGTCACATTCTGATGCACCAGCTACTGGCGCTCTGCCTTCCTCGATATTAGCCTTACTTCGCAGCAGTGACATTAAGGCCCAGCATCTCTAATGTGGAGTATTTCTAATACTGTCAATCTCAAGCAGTGAATCCAGTCAATGTGAGTCTTCTCTTATGCTTCAGCTCACAAAGCTCTGGCTCCAATATGACAGCCTCTACCCATAATAGTGAAATTACACGGAAGTTTAAGTTTTGGAAATCGGATGCGGAGTCAATTCGCTTCGGCAGAGACCGTGATATTTGGCTTCGACACTCTTCGGCCTCTCTTTATATCTATTGCTCTGTCATTCGATGCAAGCGTGATCAACATTTTTATGGGCCTCAAGCCTTTCTGGCACTGTAGTCGACCCAGGTGGCAAACTTAAGCTTCATGAAGGACAGCGCATCCTTCTCGCAGTCTGATGTGACCAGCCCAGCTATCTTAAGAAGCACACTGCTTCTGGGCACGTGGTCTTGTCTGAACCCCGACACTTGTGTTCGAAGAGATTCTGGTCCGCGTCCAACATCAAGCGTTGTCCCACCAAAAGCTTCTCAAGTCTCGACTCGCTAGATGCTCGATGACGGCTTCCCGACAATCTTTGACAAGCTCTTTATGACCCAGCACAGGATGGCAAGCCGTAGAATCTCTACAACGGTCGGCAGCCGACAGGATAGAGTCCACAAAGCAAAGGCAAAATTGGTCAGGACGCGCGTGCTCGCCATGGGACTTGTCACTGAGCTTTGACACGACCTGTTCAAACGCAAGATACACCTCGAGCAGATTGACCTTGGCAATGGGTAGATCACCTGAATATTCAGAGCAGAGCGCTTCTTGCACATTGCTCAGTTGGTATCGCGGACATTGCAAGAACGCATTAGCCCGAGAATGATGACTACAGGTCGTCGGATGGCTTAGTGGAAAGCTTTTGGTCCCCGCGCAGTCACGGATGCTTTCCCATGTTCGAGTATCAATGTGGCCGCTGGCACTCTTGATATGATATAGCAAAGATACTCTTCTATACTTGAGGATTGGATCGTCAATCTCACTGCGCTTTCCGAACCCAGCAGTCGCACTTGCGGCGTGAGCAGGAATGGCCATTGAGTGGCAGCCAGACCGATGCTTTGACTTGTGGGTGTTAAAATGGAGCCTCCCTCCGAGGTATCGGATATAGCATGTCTTGAAATTGCGACTAGGGATGCCGCCGGGGAAGAGAACGTGGGCAAATGTTTCAATGAGCCGATCACACAATGGAACGGCTGCCATGTCCGTGAATTGTCTGAGAATGTTGTAGACGTGAAGGACAGATCCAACATAGGTCTTGTAGCTGAAAAGACGGAGTCCATAGTAGAACAAGATGTCTTGGACCTCCAATATGTGAGAACCAGAAACCCAAGGTGACTGGAAGTAAAGGTCGAAGACACGTGCGCGAAGGAAGCCCTCCAGATCGACTTGGACATTCTCCAGATGGTAGGCCAGCGTCCCTTGGCACCTGCAAGGCATCGTTGAGCTTTTCAATACCTTACGGATGCTCTTGAGAGCAGTTTGTGCTGTTCGCAGAGCCTCCAGTCGGCAGCTGGACGGCGAACGGGATGGTCTTGACTCAAAGAAGAATGTGCGACAAATCTGCAGAAGAAGCTGCAAGCCGAAACAGCAGCGCAGACCGTTTGCTGACGGGTCGTCATGCGCCAGTAGATAACCCACTTCAGCGTATACGGGGGAGCGTATACTGACGATACTCGAGGTGAGGCAGCCAGGTACAATATGTTGCTTGATATTCCTCAGCATCACTTGCAGTTGATCATAGTGTTCGGCCGCAGACTCGGGATTCTTTCGAAAGACGATGGAAGTGGGTGGCTTATTCTGAGAGAAGGTGGCAACACCACCATGAGTCTCGTATTCTTTCTTGCACTGCAAAAGTAGATCCCAAGATTGCGAGAGCAGTTCCACGGTGTTCCCTGACATGTCATCTGCTTGCTTTCCTTGGGTGCAGGGCTCATTCAAAAGGCAGCTGAGTCTGGCAAACTTGCTACGAAGCTCATGCGGATCATGCACGTTACATGATACCTTCAGTCTCTGCTCGATCTCTTCAAAGGCGGTCGACGCCACGTTAGTCAAAGTGGTCGCGACCTGCAATGGAACTTCATCTCGAGCTGCCTGCTCCCACGACTGCGAAACTGCCTCCAAAAGTCCGCCGATTTCCTGCAGGCCTCTGTCAGTTGCCACCCCAGACGATCGGGAAAGTATAGATTGAGTGTACCTGAATCACCTCCCGCAACTCGAGCATTTGCCCCAAACTGTCGTCCATGAGCGCGGGAGTGATATCATCGGACTTAGCAACGTGGTTCTCCCTGCTGAGCGGTCTCTGAGCGCAAATACTACTCTCACTGCCCGAATGCTGATCAATATTTGGCGTTTCCTCGATCTTCAGATCGGCAAAGCGATTTCCAGGAGCTTCCGAGCTCTGAGCTGATGGGGGCCGTCGCTTGGCTTTGGTGCATTTGTCCTTCGGCTTGGCACAGCATTTGCACAAGTCGTTGTAAATGACAGTCAAGCTTGAGTAGTACGTGAGCGTCACGGCATCTACATCATGGGGGGTCCTCTCTATACCTGCCAGTGAAATGCTCATGATTCTGGGTCTCCCTGTCTACTTTGCCATCGGCACTGGATGTCTTGAAGAAGTTGCTGAGCTGTTGACGGGCCTCAATCACCTTGCGGAAGAGGAAGCCGACGGTGTCAGGCATCTCAACCTTCTTGGCGCAAGCAGCTTGGGAGAGATTGAGCAAGTCATTGATGGTTAATGCTGGCGACTTTTGTTGCTCGATTGTGCCGTGACTGATGAGCCATCGGATGACAGCACGCGTGTCTTGCTTGTATTGGACGTACAGATCGTATAGATCAGCATGCAGGGGTCCGCAACGGCGAGCATTCTCTCCTATTCCAGTCATGTTGACGTCGAATGCTGAGGTACCACAAGCACACAAATCCAAATATTGGGTTTTCTTCGTGTGTCAATTTGCTTCATTTGCACTTGAGGATGAAGACAGGGAGCGATGGGTGAAAGGGTTTGAGGATCAATAGCTCAAGATATTAATAAAGCCATACAAGCCGGGCTGGTCCAGAGGTGTGTGGTTCATACTGAAGCGAGCCCCCAATCGACGTCATACAGGCAACCTTATCAACAAATTCGGAACAAAAGGGTCCATCTGGCGAATGAGAGTTTCTGATACAGAAGCATGAGCGACTTTGAACACTCCTCAAGGGTACATCCGAGGTTTACCCGAGAGGTGTTCCAACGCAGGCGAGCACGTCATGAGGACCAGCTGTCTGGCGCCATAATCGAGCCACGTACGGGAAATCCCTCGATCACAACGCTGCCATTGCACTTCTTCACCGGCACTTCGAAGATTCTTTCTCTTAAGGTCTCGTATTTCGAACAATCTCCCAAGCACAGACTATGTCCAGGATTGGGAGTCTTCCATCTTATGGAGTCATTCGAACACGCAAGTCTCTTTCTTGCTACCGACTTCAATTTCGATTTGCTTCCTCGACCAGCTGGTCCATTCCCACTCTGTACTCCGACTGCCCTCAAGTATGTCAAATATCAGGCTCAACGACACTGCCTATCTTGTTTCCACGTTCCAAAGGTTTCGCAATCTGCCATTCGGTCTCGGGTGCTGACAGTGGTATTGCGAATATCTTGAATGATGAATCAGTCAAACCAATCCGGGAATTGTTTCTAAATCATTGTACCTTGAAACCTCTTCGTCAATACAATCCGTCACGACCCTGTCGGCGTCAAGGCAAAGATCATCGCATTGAGCGTAACGAACATTAGAATCATATGTTTTCATTAGCTTGGATCTTCACATGAAGGCTTAAATGGAGTCTCCTACCTTCCATCGTTGATTTCAATCCGATCAACCATTCTGCCCGCTCGTTCCACTACATCCGGATCTTCGGGATAGGACGAATCTCTGAGGTCGGGTTGAACCTTCTCTAGATCCGGAATGAAGACATTGACTAGTTTGAAGGTAGACTGCGGTAGAAAAGGGGAATTAACAAGTCTGGACGGAGCCCGAGGTAAGTCTACCAGCATCTGGAGAACGACTTGTTCAAGCTGCGAACGTGTCAGGATCCTCGAAAATTTAACGTGGGCAAGCTCAATTGATGATCAAGCCAGTAATTGCAAGACTTCCGGCTTACTCTTCGGTTTCGATTCGTAACCTCCTTCAGTACTTCTTGGGCTTATTCACCACTGTGCCGACTCCTGGCTGGCACAATATTCTCCCATTTTTCTGGAGCTAATACTGCCGAGTCCAAAAATGGGTCTTGGAGAGCCAAGATCGAGTTCGATGGGAATTATTCAGTCCTCGCTCTACGTCTGTCAGAGGAAGTACGGCTGACGTCCTTTGGAAAAAGTTTTTGCCAGCGTGACCACCGGGCAGATACTGAGACCTTTTGAGATGATGATGCGTTACTTTTGCAGCTTGGATCGTCTCGATCGACGCCCTACGTGCGATGCTCGGCTCTTGTTGGAGAGTGAATTTACGACTCTCCCTGTTCGGGCAGTCTTGCTCCCGAGGGGCCGAAGCGTCGTACAGGCAAGCTGAGAACGGATGCTGACATTGCGTGTGATGACGTCGTCCATGGACACGTGGGAGAGCAGCCAATGCTGGTACTCAATGCAGACGCAATTCACGTTGGAAGTATACGAAATGCTTCCGGGTAAGTTTTACATGCGACCTCCGTTTTAACATTTCGAGAAAGGGGCATGAAGCCACCAACGCACGCGACAGAGTGGCAAACAGTTTTTATGGTGGGAGTCTGCTGACATTGAGATTGCGTCGTGCATGTCCGCAGACGACTTCACGGAGACATCCCGGTAGCCCAAGTGATTTGATCATGTGACAAGGTCGGACCTTTGGTCGTCTCGGCCTATATCTCGATGAGAGCCGTGCACGCAATACATCCACCATTCGATTGACCTGCTCCTCAGACCAGATCCCATAGCCAGCTTCTTAAATCATCATGACCGTGCTGTCCAAAGTTCGAGCGAACGCGCAACCGCGTCAAGCTTCATCGTCTCGGGCCTGCGTGACAACTTGACCACTTCCAGAAGATCAGTGAGGAAAGATAGATGATGAAGCATAGAGGCAGCATACCGTCGAACTCCCTCCTGTCTGCTGCCGCCACAACCACCACGTCGTTCCTCTGGCATTGTAGATCAACGCGTACTTCCAAGATCCTCTTACTGGACAAAAGCCGGTCAACATTGATCCCATCGCTCAAGGACGCGCTATGGCTGTCCCTGAATAGCTTACGACGTGTAGTTTTTGAGCTTATTCATCAGTTTTTCAAGCTCGATATTAGATCCCAGCTTGGTGTGAAGTGCCCTACAATTTGACTCCGTATCATCAACGCGATAGATCGGTTGAGACTGTGGTTGGGTCAGATTTGAGCTTCTGGCCCAGGCAGCCTGCCATTCCTTTGTGCTGATGGACTTACCAGCCAGGAGAAATTGACTCCAGTAGCCCCGTACATCTCGTTTATGTCCGTGTAATGAAGCCGGTTCAGCTCTGGATGCTTCATTCTAGCCCTGTACTTGCTTTAACTTCCAGTATCCTTCCTTATAATATTTATACGAAGAACATACTGAATGACAATACACTTCTTGTCCTTCCTGAGTGGTTTCCCTCGAATGGGAATCCCTGAAACCATGTTGCTCAAAAGAACTGAAGATCCGATCTTTGGAGTTGGGAAAGCCTAGTTTGCGGAACTTGTTTCCGAATCATGCCATGGGCGAAAGAAATCTGTATGTCAAGAGAGAAGGAGCCAAAGATTGGACTGCTCTGGCTTTAAATATTCCAGAGTCTTGGCATCCAGCTTGTCTTTTTGTACGACCTGGGGAAAAGTAGAGTTGACGTATGCCTAACAGGGGTTGTTTGTTTCATTGCAGTCGGGAGCCATTGGTGGCTTCAATTATTACTGACACGTGACTGTACATGAGACAAGTGGAAACACGTCTTCTTTCGCGGACTTCTGCTCGCTATGCATGGATATTTGTTTCGGTACTGTCTTACAGGCATGATAGTCTACATGACATCGAGACTTGCGCCTAATGGACCTCGATCCTTTCCGTCTCACATCACAGGCTACTTTATCACCCAGCTCCGTCATTGTATCACCAGGTCGTAGGCGATATCAATGGAATCCATCTCTTCGTGGAATAGCCTCAAGGATTGGCTGTCCTTTCCCACACCGACAGCATTTTGACGACTTTGTGAATGGTAAGTAGGAGCTAGGATCCCAGTCGAGCAGATGTCAACAGTACCTTCGAATCCAAGCTCGACATCCTTACTGGTTTTCACGTCATCATACCTGCATTGTATATCGATCTGTGCGCTAAAGATATTCCTACAGGATGGGTGGTCAGTCTCTCAGGTCCGACGATACGAAGATTGGCTCGAGGGGGTAGGAATGAACTCACCCGCATCGGTAGGGTTGAGTCTTATCTATCTTTTCACCTGAAATGATGCACTCGAGGGCAATAGCCTTGGTGTCTGAGCCGTCGCTTCGTTTGATAGGGTGCCACTGCGGTGCTCCGTCAGAAGTAATGTATCACATTTTATCGCAAGGGAAACTGGCTTATGATCCATTGTGCAGGAGCATTGGAGAATTCCAACATGACCTGTACTTCTTCAGGCTCCACGTGGGCAAGGCCAGACTTCGTTGATTTCAAGCTGGTGTTTTGCCAGCGTGCTAAGGGCATTCCCCCGCTGGTCCTACTGGAAGCCATTCACGATGAAGGTCCAATTTGGGTTCTTTGGGACTGGACATCGGATCTCTGCCACCCGAGTCATCATGCAAAGAATTGAGTAATGCTGCCTTGAAATCCTACTGAAGTCAGCTACTAGCTCCTAAGGGCGCTTTCGTAATTTCAGGCGCGCTTTAGTTGATGGGAAAAAGTGCTGATCCTACTGCTCTGCTTTCACATAGCCTGCTTTCTGGCTGCCTGGACCTATTACGGCCAGAGCGAATATCTGAACTGACACCGTCTATGCAGGGGTATCTTTCCCACCTTTCGATATCTTGCAACTTCCGATTCAATGCAATATTCGTTCGTGAAAGTCATCGATTGGTATTGTCTGCTATGCATAGACACAAAGGCTCATGGTGGAGCACGCTGTTTGTTGCCAGCCCTTCAATCCATACAAATCAATGAACTTCCATTTCAACATCTGCTACTACTTCGAACCCTCATCAGAAGAACTGGGGGGTTTGCAAAGCTAATCTTCAGCCAGAGCAGGTCCGGGCATCAAATTCCGACGCTTGCAACTCCACGTGTCTTTAGTCCTTCCACTTTGTTTTCAACTCTTCTCAGATATCACTAGGTGACATGTCAATTTAGAGAGCCGCAAATTTTGTTGGAGAAGCAACGCTTACGATTCCAGCCGTTTTCAACAGCGTTCAGGACTCTCAAAGCGCTCTTGCGAATTTCTTTGCTGCCACATTGCACATCGACAATATCCGGGCTACAACAGAGAGACTTTAGGGATGATAATGGTAGTTGTCATCGAGAAACCCACTTCTTGTGCATATGTTTCCTGATATTGTCTTTGAGTAGCCCGGGGGCCAAATTGTCGATGGTGAAATAGTTGATGTGTTCCAATGTCTCAGCATTGTGATAGATAAGGTACTCCGTTATCTGTTGATTTAAGTTAATGAGAGCTTGCTTGACGTCCCAGTCTAGCTCAACATGATATGATCGGAGTTCGAAGGCTATATCAAGCAAGCATACCCGGCATCCTTTGTCTCCAAAATGGCTCAAGAGCTTGTCCACGTCACTTATACTCAGGATCGTCTTCTCCCCATCAGCTTTTGGCTTCGTCTTGAACCTGCTGAAGCTTTAGCCAAGAAGCTTGATATTTCGATCGAGAAGTAGCCTCACTGGACGACTAGACACCCTTGGCGCTGAGGGATGATCACACTGCACGGCATCTCGCTCGTCGGCGGCGACGTTTCTGACGACATCGTGATTACGACTGAGGCTATCTCAAGGGCTCAAGGCGATCATGTAAGAATGAATTCAAGCTTGATTGCTCTTGGGACTTGAGGGGAGCCTTCTCCTTTAAATATTCGACACGTTCGCTCAGCCCGCCCTTTCTCCCCATGAACGACACACCATAAAATCAAGCTGACGTGCACTATGCATGGAGAATCCGCGCTAGAGTGATGAGATTTCTGTTGAGTCTGCAGGTTGCTCCAGTAGCATTGCCCGAAGATGTAGGACATCGTCCGCACGGACTTACCTTCTGATGATTTCATTCGAAGACATTGTATCAGAGCAGCCTGGATCATTATTCTGAGCCCAGGCGTCATTTCATCGTTGCGATTTGCCCCGAATAGACATCTCCCCCAAGATGATCCGCAGTACGTTGGCAGCCCCACATTAGCAGTCCGAAGCTTGACTGGCCAGCTTATCTGGAGGCTGCGGAATTTTGTGGTCACAATCTTAATGATCGACAGATGAGGAAGTGCTGATGTTTCAGACCCGGCGCCACTGCCGAGTCAAAGCGATAAAGCGAGTTGTTGAGTACCAATGCGAGGGACTTGGGATACGAGGTGCATTGCACAACGTCGTCATTGAATATGTATAGTCGATATGCAAAAGGGCCAGACTATCTAGTGGAGACGGCCAAGAAGTGCCGAAGGATACCTTAGTAACCCGCCGGTAGCCTTACTTCGGCAGGATATTGAAATGCGAGTCATGACAAGGCTGCATACTGAGATCGTCAAAGAGTGGAGACAAAGAGAACGAGCAGCGTTCCTACTGCTCAGATGGATGGGGGCATGTATCCGCCCCATAAGCCACAGCGTTAAGCTTTTCATTGTCGGTATCCAATAGATCTCATGGAAATCGCTGTAATCAAGATGTCTGAAACGAGGAAGAGATGTTGTACAAGAACTTCGGCTGTGTTCTTATTGCGTCGTCTCGCTAGCGTCCAACAGAAGTGCTAGTGCGACTTCACGGCTCGAAATGCTTTGCATGAAGCTAGGGACATCTAGGGACGTCTAGGCTATCGGGTGAAAGCGGATATGAGACTCGTTCCCGCATGGTGACGGAGCATTTGGACTCGCGATTCGGTAGTACAAGACACTCATGTTCATTTCTTCCCTCCAGTCAATGATGGTAGCCATGGAGAATCCCCAGAATGAGTGCTTTCGACTTGAAAGACCATACTCTCGCGTTGCCACTCTCCGTAGGGCTACAACGTGGTGAGACAAGGGCACAGGCAACAATATAGATCTAGGGCGGAGAAATACGAGATCGTGGCATTCTCAAACCTTTACTAACGATTCGGTGCCGGCGATACCTTTGAGGCATGACATCAGCCTCAAGTCTTCATGGCTTATGAAATGGGGTTGCCGCATCCAAAATGCCTTGTCGATGCTGATGAGCATCTTGCGTTGGCGCGAAACGACCCGGCCGCACTTCCTCCTCCACATTACGGATTGATCAAGCCGTTCTCGCAGACCGCACACCACAGTCTCGTCTAGCGTGGGCAAGTCCGACATGTCCATATATTCCATTGGCTTCTTTCGAGGCCCGAACAATGGATAGGCGTGCTGACAAACGTGGCAGGAGGTCTCCCACGTTTCAACCATCAATCAAGGGGCGCGATGCTCCATCTGAAGGCGCGCGTATCGAGAGAAGTGATTGCGTACCATGTGAGAATTACAATCCGCAACAGCAGTCAGGTCTCACGGCCTCGAGAAGCCACGTCTTCAACGTAGCGCTGCCGTGGGCATAAATCACGGTCAGATGAGATCTGCTTTCGACTCATTGAAGACATGAAGAGGATGCATGAATCCAAGAGAGAGCAATATACATGATGAGTCGGGAATTATTGAATCACAAGATGGTCCGAAGTCAAGAGGGGGAAGTATACTTTCTGCAGCAAAGTGAAGGGTCCATCTAGGCTCATCGCAAGAAAGGCAACCGCTGTTTTGACTTCCGGTCGAATTCAGACTGCCAAGCAACCTATGATAGCCTTGAGAGCTTCAAGATCTAGGGTGGTCCACCTGGATCCAGACTGAGAGGCTCCTGGGTAGAATCGATCGCGGAGTCAATCCGATGTTGTGATCCGTATTGGGGGGGTCAAATCGGGCAGTGTTGCTGGGACAGACTCTGGCATACGACTTGCCATAAGCGGCTCTACCAAAGAAATATTTGTGGAAAGGGAGGGTGCTGGTGTCTCTGGCGTCGACTCAAGGCTCCGTGCTTGCTAGATGGAGCAGCAAAGACTAGCTCTGACTCTTCACAAAGGAAAAGCGTAAGAGTCTCGCGGATTTCGTGGATGTGGTGGCTTACGTGACGAGCGGGATGAGTTGCAGAGAGAGCCTGGGATACCTCACCATCATTTACCGCTAGCACGGGTAGCATTGCGAGCATGTCTTTCACCATGCCGAACTTCTCCTCTGATACCGATATCATGCATTCCAAATTCTGATGTATGGCTTTACCCCTCTGTCGTGCGGGAAGTCGTAAGAGGTATGCTCAGAAGCATCTGTAGGATAGGGCTCTGTCAAGATACCTTGGATTCTTCCCAACTGTCGCTGAAGCTCGCCATCTCTCCTTCTGCCTATATAGCATCTTGGAAGGGCCGCGGGACCAGTGAACGAATAGGGTCAAGATTCCGGCACCAGCAAGTAGAGAACAGGTCTTCCTTTTTGCACTCAATCTTGCACTGCTGACATCACGAGCAGATGAGAGGAGCATCGAATCACACGAGGTGATCGCCCAATGCGAGGGCCAAAGCGATAACATTCGTCCTGTAGGAACCCTGATTGCTGCCCCGCCGGGTCATTGACAATGATTTCAATTCAAGGATCGCCCATTTCCCAGCAGCCTATTAAATTGAAAGCAGTCTCTCCAATCCTTGACTCTTTCGTACCACTATATGTCTCTTCATTGTAAATCATCTAAACCAGAAGACCCACTAGCTCTTCTTACTCGGGCAGAAGAATGTCCAAACCCCCCCTAATCACCAGCGCCACAGGCGAACACTGCGGCAGCATTATCGACGCCCTAATCGTGTCCCCTTCCCTTCCTTCACCCACTATAATCCTGGCCGTGACGCGCGACGCCCTCCTCCCAATGCGCACGAAAACTCACTCGAAAGTCCGCCGCAATCAAAATCGTCGAAGGCAACCCAGACAACGTCCCCACGATATTCGACCGCGCCTTCGCTGCCAGGGATGGCTCACCCATCTGGGGCGTCTTCTCGGTGCAAAACTTCTTCGGCACGGGCGCCAGCGTCGAGACCGAGGAAGCGCAGGGCAAAGCCCCCGTCGACGAAAGCATCAACCGCGGTGTTCGGCACTTCACGTACATAAGCGTGGAGGGTGGACGCGACGAGCGGAGCTGGGAGAACCCGATTCACGTGCCGCATGTCGTCAGCAAGCACCGGGTTGAATACCATTTGCGGGATCGTACTGCCCAGCAGCAGGATGTAGAAGCGAAGTAGAGGATGAAGTGGACGATCCTGCGGCGGACGGGATTCTACCAGATTCATTGTGCCCGGGTTTTGCGAACAGGATGTTCCATACCGTGTGGCAGTAGAGCGTGAGCGAGACGCCGTTGGAGCTGGTTTCGACGCGGGATATTGGTTGGTGTGGCGCCGAGGCGCTGATTCAGCCTGAGAGGTACGAGAACAGGGCGATTGCCCTCGCGGGGGATGAGATGACCTTTGCGCATTTCGATGCTACTTTCAAGAAGGTCACAGGTGGTGCTTCGCTTGGCTCATGGCGTGCGCACTGTCGAATTTCGGGGCCAAGTTCCGGTGGTTCGGGTGAAAAGGCTCAAGACAGACCCGGTGGAGGTGAAGAGGCTTCATCCTGGTGTGATGAGCCTTGAGAAGTCGACTGCTGAAGGGAGTGATTTTGCACATAGACAGGTGTGAGTCAAGCTCCCATCCAGATGGGGGGGAGAGGACCAAATGATGAAGACATGCATTGTACACGTACAAATCTACCTCCCAAGTCCATCTTCGTGATTTGACTTGGAATGCAGTGACTTCATCTCCTCTCCTTGTTGATCTTCCCCTGATTCCCTCTCAACCAGCAGTCGATAACGCCGCCCACCATCAGCCCTCTTGCTGATCGCTACCTTCCTTGTGGCGAAGCCTCTTCTCTCCGCGTAGAGCTCATCAACTCGTGTAGCATCATCCCCGAACGCCGGACTTTCAAAGCTCTCCGCTACCACAGCTGCCAGGCTCAGTCGGACCTGCGCGTCCCGAACGCCTTGACCACGGATGTTGGCCAGCACTGCGGTAAAGGTGAGGAAAACGCCGACGGCGGCGTAGAGCAGATTCAGGAGCACGACGGCTAGGAAGGGAGCCTTGGGCACGCGCGTCACCAGCGTCTTCACCCGACGAGCCGCGCTCGAAGCCGGCAGGTCAACCATCACTCCGGATGGCACGGATACGAGGACTTGATCGTAGTAAGTGGCGAAGCTGGCGACGAAGTCTGCCGAGTATTCGGCGGCTGCAAAGCTTTGCTGGAGTCCCAAGTGGAGCCGGTCGTAGCTCCATTCTGTGCAGTCGTTGAGTCAGCATGAATAACATGAGACAGTATGCCCTTCGAGAATGGTATGGCAAACTGTCTGCAAGAACGATGATGGCGCCAGACTCGGCTATTTTGCTAGTCCCTTTTTTTTACAGAGATTGAAGTAGCAGGGGGGAAGATAGGAATTTACATACGGGCAGTGGCGCCGACAATATAAGGGACTGTGGCCTTCGGGCTGGGTATGCGAGATGAGGTGACTTTCAATGAGCCTTGGGAGAAGTCGTAGCTCTGTATGAATGTGAACCGCGATTCATAGTAAAGAGTCTCCAGTTGACCTACTACTTCGGAAATCTCTGTGTCACAAGAGAGAATGCCAAAAGATCCTGATTTTCTCTGGCCATTCATCTCCACGGCTGCGCTACCGTATCCAATCTCGTCACGTAGTGGAGAGGTAAAAGGCGCACGCCAGACCAAAGCCCAGTGCAGTTGATTGTTGATTGAGACATTGTTATCGACCATGTCGAAACCGTAACCAAAATCAACGTCTGCCTTGGGGAGCTGTTGCTGCTTCTGAGCATCATTGAAGAATTGGAAACCGAGGTCGAAGCTGTTTGCGGCAATAGTATTTCCTCCAAGAACCACCAAGCCAGGTAAGACATGGTCGTAGCCTACCGTCCCATTATCCACGTCCGGTCCAGTAGTATTGCCAGTGCCCTCATTGATTGGTGCAAGCACGTTTTGGAAGTTGCCAGTCATATTCAATCCTGCCGTGGAAGAGTTGCATACGAAATTGAACTGGCCAACCGCTGAAGTTTTCTGGTCGTTAAAAGACACAGCACCACACAGAGTCGTGACAGATCGACATGATGTCTTGGAACCGAAACTTGTCGCTTGGAAGTCCAGGTCGGCAGGTGGTTCAGCAGGGCCCAGAACGGAACGGCCATCACTCAGATAGACCTGGTGGAGGCTTGACGAGTTCCCAGACGTCTTCAAGAATTCGGTCTGGTTGACAAGCTGCGGGGGATTGCCGGCATCTTGCGACCGCACCATGCAGAACTCCGGAGGTGGCACCCAGTCAGCGTCAGCGTTCGGGTCCGGAAGTCCCAAGCAAGCCAAAGTGAAATCTCGTCCTGGAGTAAAAAGTTCTGAAGATGGTTCGGACCTGAGTTCAAGATACTGAACGGATTTAGTGCCCTTCCCAGATAGTCAGCAGTGTAATGATTGAGAGCATAAGGGGCACGGTACCAGATGCAGCCACAAGTCAGCAAGGGAGATGAGGATTCTGTATGTCGTGGTCAATTTTCCGTGAAAAGGCATGCGAAGGGCGATGATAGGCGGAAGACTCACGCGAGCAACACGAACGCCACCAACACCAAGAACGCATGGAATACGACTGGAACAATGCGAGTCCTCTGATTCTTCAGTCCACACACGTACAGCAAGTACGAGCCAAGGACCATCAATCGACCGTCAATCATCCTGATCAACAGGTCCATTTGATACGGGGACGGCAGATGTGATGCGGCAGCTCGGTCCGAATTGGTCGCGATATCCTGCGCCAGCGAGAAGGAGAACAGCAACATGGCGGCGGATATTAGGAGCGTGGCCAGAGTAGATGAAAGCGAGGCTATATAAACCAGTGTCGTGGACGAATAGTCCACGTAGAAGGCTGACCCCAAGGCCAAGGCCGTTTCATTTTCATAGGAGTATGAGGAGTTGTTGTCTTGCATTTGATGCTTGAAGACCAATGCAATCAGGGTCACAGTCAGGGCCACCATGGGGACCACTAGAAAGGTTGAGGCAAGTAGAATCTCCAGAGTCGAACCGCCCATTGTGCCCTTCCATGGTCTATTGGGGACTTTGGTACCTCCCTTGGGATCGTCCCCGATCACATCTATGGCGGTACCTTGAGTATAGCCATGGCCCATCAGCTTCTTGTACATCTTTTCGAGAAACCAATAATTTCAATATATTTATGTGGAAGAAACGTGAATCTGTCGTGCCGAGTTCTGCGGGCGTACCTGAAGATGAATGAATCACTGCGAGAAGTTGAAGATTGGTGGCGTAGTTGACCCGCGCAAGGTAACGCTACGTTCAGCTCTACAGAACTTGCAGGGCTGAGTCGCATGTCGAACAGTCGAAGGATTCAGCTGAGAAGGAAAATTGCCTAGTGCGCCAATCAGCGTCCCGGAATTAGATTGCTTCAGTTTGCCAAGTTCACCAGGTTGAGACAAGTGCATCTCTTTGTAGATCACTCCCCGCCCTCATCGATGGGTGAGCAAGTCATTTAGCTTGCTGCGATGTTCGAAATAGAAATACAGGCACCGCAGGCTTCCGCAGGGGCAAATGCAAGAACGTCCTGAGCGGCAGTCGGGGCCATATTGGAGCGGGAAAACAGTGGGATTGCAACGATTGGTACGAGGTTGAAGGTCGCAGTGTAAAAAGCTGTGCTGGTAGCAGGCAAGCCTGACTCGCAAGATCATTTTGAAGGTCATTTCTATCGCCATTGAACAAGCATCAGGTAAGAAGAGCGGTCATCGGGTCACCCCGTAGCTTTATCTGCTTCAGATCAGAATGGCAAATCGTCTCAATAATTGCAATACCAATCGAGGCACCTCGTGGTCTTTGCAATCTTTTCTGGGCAATGAGAGTTGTCGCTGTTAAGTTCACATCAAATGATCTGCGCATTCTCCAATTGCATTACACGTATGCGGAGAAGCGACTTGACAAAGGACAGCCGGGATGGAAAAGCTGACGAAGGCCAATAGATCTGCATCGCTGGGGTTCGCACCGCAGGCTCTTCTATGTCAGCCTAAGATCCGACTAGACGAAATGACAAAGACAGTCCTTCAACATGATGTGAAGGAACCACGCTGTAGCTCTGAAAGCTGGCAATGCGGACGCGTTGGTCGGTCGGAGGGCGGAGGCCGAGACCAGAAGCAGGGTTTTACACAAAGGACCAGTCACTACCGGTCCTCGGACCCGGCCTTAGGTGCAGAAAGAGCGATGTTGGAGCAATGTGCAGCAATGCCAGACTATCGCTGGTACTGTTGTAGACGTTCATACCGACGTAGATGTTTGTAGCGTTGTAGCTACCGAATAGATCATCCACTCTCATCCACTCTTGGGAAACTAGAGAATGGGGGACTGAAGCAATGGCGTCAATGATGTAACGATTGTCATTGGTCTTCATTCAGGGTTCATGAAAGTCGTCCAGCGTGATACGGAGGGCTGGCAATGCCGTTCTGAGTGACACAGACGACGAATGGGCTGCATTGGGCGCAGTTCGAGGTTGAATCGTTTTGGTTGGAGGAGTGTGACAAGGGTTGCATTGGCAATTGCTGCTGCTGCTGCTGTCCCAATCGAATGTCGTTCTTGAACTGCCCCACTGGGTAGGCGACCTGTCTTTCCTCTTGCACCCACTCTTTTGGACAAGTGCTAGGCTCCTGCATCGGCTCTTATTCCACGATCTTTCTTGGGGCTGCCAGCGCTCTTTCAGCAGCAGGTGATGGCATGGGTGATGTCTTGGACTCCTTCTCTTTGGCCTTCTCCACGGCTTTGGGATGGGGTGAGAGGGTCACTCGTTCGTCATGCCTGCACATGGGTAGGAGTCTTAGAAGAGGACATGGGCCGTCTGAGGGTGGGAAGGCATGCGAAAGTCACAGCGCGTCGGGGTGTATCATGACAGATGCATGCTGTCACTGTTGAAGGTCGGACGAATCAGCGGTCTGGTCGAGGGTTTTGAAGTTAAAGTGACGAAGGATCAAGACCCTACTGATATCGTGCGATATCATGAACAGACGATGCGTTGTGATGCCAATGAGAAAAAGGAGTGACAACACACGAATGAACTCAAGATGTTTTGTATTCTATTTCATATACACAAGCCGGTAATCCGAGACAAGCTTGCCGTTGCTTCATATGCTTTGTGATTGGTGAGCTTAGACTGTATCCTGTATTGTATTCTGGCTGCTTGGCAGCTGGCTCGTAATTTATCATGCGAAGCTTACGGAGATACAGAGGCTCAACGCGGAATATGCTTTTGTGCCACCAAATGACACATGTATAGCCTTGCGCAAGAGCATGTTTGGTTCTGACCTAGATTGGCGAACACAAAGGGTTGCAATGATGTCTCAGGGTGCTCTTATTTACCTGTCGCAAGCATCGAATGATGCATCTCGAACAATCCCTCCTCCAAACCTCTTGAATATGCCTTCCAACCCTCAACCTCAAGCTCAACCTCAATCCAAATCTCCTCAATCCCATCAATCCCAATCGAACCCTGAGAAAGCGTCCCCAAAGACGCCCCTCATTCACTCCATCTGGACGGGCTTGTGCTCGGCCACCCGTGAATCCTCCCCTTTCGGCGCCGGTCTTGCTATCCTCAAAAGCGAGGACTTTTCCGACAAGGCCTCGGCTGAAAGACCCGAACGACCTCGCTGATGGGGACGACCGGAGAGGTTGATGAATCCATTGAGCGGCACGAGCGCATGGGCGATCTGGGTTGCTGTAAGCTGACCCGCGTAACCTCAATCGTCGTGTGAAGGCCGATGAAACGAGACTGACGTTGCACTCTGTGGCAGACATCACAAAGGGAGAATCCTCATATCGAGCCATTGGCCATGTCTTCTATCCCTCTAGCTCTCGACCACCCACTTCCCGAGGCGCGACCCTTCTCCGGGCCTCCATGCCCTGCCTCGCTGTTATACCAGACCTACTCAAGGGGGACCCGGCAGACCCAAGTTGGTGCCCCAGACACAGAAAGAGCGACCCAGGCACTGGGGAGATTCAAGCCAAAGGCATACAGCTTGGGCCAGTCATCTCCTTCGTAGGTCCCCTTGCACCCCACGGTCGTCATGCAGTGCTTTCTGATCATGAGCCCAGGTAACTCGTCGAAAACGAGGAGCGAAATTCGATGCCTTACCAAGCCTCTGCCTGCAAAGCCCAAAAACTCATTCAGTCTCAAGAGACATTCGTATCATCCAGGAAGGGAACAGGGTGGAGGTCGCTGGCACCGTAGCCATGCTTGTACGAGGATGAAGTTCAATGCACAAACACGGCTAACGTGAGGGAAGCTGGAAGAGCACATAGACCTACGGACAAGCGACCGTTGAGTGTTGTGTCCATGGTACTGGTATAGAAGGGACTTTCTCGATCCTTTACAGTGCATCTCCACGGCAACTTCTCGTGCAGCATGACTGATGGCCAGCCTGCGTCACGAATCGCTTGTTGCAACCGCCTCTGATACCGTATCCGCATTTCCTGCTTCGATGACAATAGTAGAGATGGTGATTCTGGCATGATACCAACTGGTGAGACGAGCACCGGAAAGTCATTCGTTCATTCCATGAGGCTTTTGGAGGCCGCAATGACATTCACAGCCTAGTGGCTTGGCGCGTTGATGTAATCCCCCGATTCTGAAGACGTCTTGCTCCTTCTACAAATCAACGGCTTGCCACATTACAATCCTCCCTGTCCAGACATCGTTGTCGCGCTATCTTCCAGGTTTGAGTCGTGCACCAGGAGCTCGTCTCAACGACAGCGCTGCTTTACAATTTATACAGGTGCGCGTACCTCTGGCACGTACGCTCAAATCCGAACATCCTCGTATAGAGAGCATGCGCCTTATGTCCGCATCTTCTTCCGATCTGCTCAGTCACCAGCTCATCCCGCGGGTGATCCTTTGGTGCCCCCTCATCCGAGCGTCATCCCTGGGGATACAGGAACAGGAACGAAGCGTCGCTGGCAGTTTTAACGAGCGAGCGCGTACCTGGATCGACACTCAGCAACCTCAATCTGCTCAGCAAGAACACTGCATAGTACTGATATTTGTACGCTTCTGCAACTTGATCCAAAATGGCCAGACTGGACGATCTATCTACCGAGCTGATCCTTGACATTCTTGGTCGCATCCCGCCTGAGGACCTTGAATCTACGACCCTGATCTCCAAGACGGTCTATTCAATAGCCCACACCTTGCTCGAGCAGCACCGTAAGGTCCTAGCACAACAGTATAAAGACTGGAATGACATCGCAACGATCCGTGAGAATCATCCTTTGTACCATTGCACGCACATGCACGCTAGCCTCCTATGCACCATCATGTCCGACCGACGACTTGCCAAAATGGTGAAGACTTTAGGATTCTGCGATCTTAATCCATCCTACTGGCCCGACATCGAGATGGATCCTGAAAGGACCCGGAGACCTGACGAGCTATTTCTAGGCTTGTTGCCTGGCCTCCGCAAGTCTCAACGCCTGGCAGAATGCACCCTAAGAACACGCATCCATATGCTAGAGGAAGCAGTGCATCAATGTGCCCTTGTTTCTCGAATCCAGAGGGAGACATGGCTCAAGCAATTGCACAGCGGCAACGAAGAACTTGCGGCTGTTCTATTGCTATGGCATTTACCTGCCTTACGCTCTATTACCCTGTATCTAAAAGCCATGATATGGAGCGACCCAAACGCTTTTCTTCTTCAGACTGTTGAATATGCTGTCAGCGCATCAGCTCATCCAACCGCAGCGCACGTCCCTGCTGGACTGCCTTTGCAAAACCTTGCCCATGTGTATCTTACCTTTCAACAATCGAGGTCTGAAGATGCAGCCCTTGTCAGAGCATTTCTTGCTCTGCCTCGTCTGTCACACTTCACCTGCACGGAGCTTTCCGTAAGTTCTGTGAGAAAGGCATCCTCTCTGCGAGGGTTTGCCGGGCGCTCGACAATTGATTCGCTAGCTTTCAAGAATTGTGTAACTGACATTGGAGGACTATTGGCATTGCTACAAGACGTCTCCGCGGTCACACACTTCGCGTATACCTGGTATCGAGGAGAGTCCTATGACACGTATGACTGGATGAAGTTTGGCCCACATGCTGTTGTTGCAGCTCTAACAGGGTCTATTGGTCATCGATTGAAGACTTTGAAGCTGCGTCTCTGGTCTGGATTTCAAGTGCAGTACACAGATGGTCTTGTGCACTTTCGCGATTTCCGTGTCTTGGAAGAGTTGCTAATCCCTACAAACTTCCTTTTGGCTGAAGATGGTAGCAACCTGAGCAGCTTCGTATCTATGCTACCTGAAAGAATTGAGAAGCTCACTCTATGCTGGGTCAAGCGAGCTCCCGTCCCTAACATCTTCACTTTTATCACATACTTGAAGGCGATTGCGGATCAAGCAAAAGCTCAATTGACTTCATTGCGCGAACTCGGAGTTGTTGGATGGTTCGACGTTGACGAAATCGCCGAGCTTCCAGCTAAGAATAAAAAGTCCGGATGCAGAACAATTCGTCATTTGACTCTGTCTGTACACAGCAACGAAATTTACCGATAGCAGGTCCTGCTTCGTCCATTTGCGTCGAGCTCATAGAACACTAGGGAGGTTGCGTATGAAGGCCCGGCCAACGGAATAATCCAGTACCTGAACGCTTCACATGCTGCGCTCTTCGCGCCTCCATCCCGACTGACTCGGTCTCGACAGCCTGTTCCCTCTGACTGCTCTTACTTAAGCACACGGAGCTTTTAATTAGGCAAGTCTTAGAAGCGCAACACATCATTGACATGCTGGCACCGGCTGACATTGTTTTCCCTCAAGTATCTAGAGGGGAACGCTCCTCAACTTACGGTCAAGCTCCACTTCAATCTTGAACGTTTAGAAAATAATTCAAAGCACTCTTCTTTGCTCCCGCCAGATGCTACCAGCTCCGTTTCATATCGCATGCCATTTTAGCTAGAGTATAGCTATTGAAACCAGAAAATCAACCCTGGCAACTACCAACAAAATTTAGCCGATCCATTAGTTCATCATGTGCAAGGGAGAAACTCCACAATTTGAACAAAAGGGAGAAGCATCCTGCTGCAAGTTATTCAGTCAAAAGCTAGCTTTAATCACGATTGAAGTCTTCATTCCTGCGTTTCCCTTGTGGGGACTCCTCTTCGATGGTACCAGTTCCTCTGCGAGTGATACCGACGTCAGTAGCTCTCCATCCACATTTTGCGGTGTCTTCGGTATGGACGGTCTACGCGCTCTTCAAACGCTTTTCCCACTCTCTGCTCATTGCACACCCTGCTTCATCCGCTCTCAATTGTGAAAACCTATCGAGGCTACTTTACGGCTTGTGACCTTTTATCGACTGCCAGGCAGGCTTTCCCTCGCTGTGGCAGAATCTTAAGATTTGCTCTCGAAGAATGTGTTGTGACGTAGACGACTGCTGCAGCGTAGTAGCTTTGTCAAATCAGGGCTAGTGGCTTGGCGCAGTCCCTTGATTCAGTCCAAGTTCTGTCACCTTTCAGAAACCGACCAAGAAATCCCGAAATCAAGTTCATCGGTCAGTGTCATGGCTCCGTCCTTCATATGTTGCCAAATGGTCTCATGAAGTCTGGATGACACCATAGTGTCCTGATTCTCACCACTTCAACCCGCTCATAGATCACGAGTGCGCTGTGACCCAACGTGAACCTTAACCCATCACTGACTGCCGTTGAGAAGCTCCCTCGAGTCCCAAAAAAGAAGACAGCCAACGCTTGACATCAACAATGGCCCGTTTGGAGGACTTGGCCACAGAGCTCATCCTCAACATCCTCGATCTCATCCCACCAGAAGACCTTGAATCGGTATCCTTGGTATCTAAGCGAGTGCACAGAGCATCTCAGCCATTGCTAGATGAACACCGAGAAGTGCTAGAGGACCAATACCGAGTGTGGGATCGCTATCTCTTGAAGGACAATTATCCGTCTCATGAGCACAGAGACACACACGCAGACCTACTATGCACTATCTCCAGCGACCAGCGGCTTGCCAAGATGGTCCAAACGCTGAGGGTGAGGAATGACACATGGTTTGATCATATAGACGACCGAGGAAAGCGGAGACTAGATGAAACATTTCTAGGTGCCTTACCCGACCTACGCCAGTCTCGTCACCAGGCTTCTAAACGGACACGCATACAAATTCTCGACGAAGTAGTCCGTCAAAATGACATGATCTCTGAATCAGAGAAAGAGGTCTGGATCAATCGGGTACGAACACGCAGCGAGGGGACAGCTGTTCTACTGTTACTTTGCAAACTACCAGCACTACAGAATTTCCAAATAGACCTGTCTGCAGACGAATCCTTACAACACCCCCTCCTTCGAATGTTCGATAAGATTTTAGATCGTCTTACCGTTCCTCCTCAGGTGGCGACACCGGTGGCGCAGCCTTGCCAAAATCTTAAGCATATCATGATCACTTTCGACGAAACTGAATTTTCGACCTTTGATCTTATAAGATCATTTCTTTCTCTGCCATCTATCTCGTCACTGAGCTGCAGGTCCCTGGTGATGAACCCAGAAGACGCTCTGGCCATTCCCGAGGGAATGCTGCACCCCTCAGGTGTCAAGCAACTCCGTTTTGACGCTTGCATTTTGAATCCAGAAGCGTTGGAAGAAATACTTTCCAATGTCACCAATCTCGAGAATTTCACCTATGCTTATTACCTAGGTGATGACTCTCCACTTCTAGGCATTATGGAGGACTTTGGAGACCCAGGTCCCAACGTTCATACCGCACTCCCAATTATTGCCGGCACGATTGGCAGCAGCTTAGAGACTTTGGTACTTTCTACTAAAATTGAAGGAATGGACGTGAGCCAACTAGAGATTGCGATACAGCAGATTGACCTATCCCAGGATTTCGGCGCTCTTAAAAGGCTGAGCGTCTCCACAAATCTCCTGCTTTCCGAGAACGGAGGGAATATTTCCAACGTGGCAAGTAAGCTACCCACCAGCCTTGAATGTCTCCTTCTGCACTGGGTTAAGAGAGCTCCGGTCGAGGACATCAGTGCGTTGAAGGAAGTCCTAGATAATATTACGGAACAAGCCAAGGCCCAGCTTCCTTTGCTAGAGGGTCTTGCAGTGCGCAATATTTGGGACAAGGAAGACATAGAAAAGCTTTGTCCCAATTACAAGAGAGACGGGTGGCACTCGTTTGGTGATCTAAAATTATGTGTTCAACACAATTGCGAATGCACCGAGTGGGATACGATTCTATGCAGCGATATCGACTGGCGGTATCTAGTGGGCGATCCAAATCCTGGAACGTACAAGAGTTTCCCACCTAGTATCGCTGGCTCGGATGACGAGAATTGATGCTTCGATATCATGGCTGATAACCAACATCCAGTTGACCTGTGATAATACATTCATTTCGGCGCAGTGAGCTTTCACGGAGAAATGGTGAGGGTAATGCATGAATTGCTTTCAGGGCTCTTGTGAATAAGCCTTCGATCTCGGATGAAATCCCGCGCTGAGCCCTTGCTCACATGTTGAATCATTCTCACGGAGCTGCAGGTTAGGGGTTGCAAAATAATCAAGCTGCAAACAGATGAATGAAGCTTTCCACGATGCTGCAACAAATACCATGTCCAGTAGACTATTCTCCAGCCGTAAAGCTTACTCTGAGTACCTGAATGTTGAGCGTCCTCTCGCCAGTTCACAACCGATGCGGTTCTGCAACCCTCGGAAAGCATCCACGTTTCTCCCTACGGCATCATCGCCATCCTATGCTCAGCACGTAGCCATCATGTGACACACTAGATCAGAGATCATGACTACGCTGGGGTTCTGCACAGACATATATAGTGTCTTGGAGTGCCTTGGAGCGACCGTTGCGCTCGTACTCGCAAGAGCAAGTTGCGTCATGCGTGCTCCTCGTGTTTGATAGTATTGCCATTCCAAGCCTAGCGCCTGGGCGTTATCTAGTAATCTTCATCCGTCAACACACTCTGTTTCTCGATCTTGAGAATGCGCTTGCTCTCGCGCCATCCCGATTGAAGATCTCAGCTGCTCTCTTTTTGCAAGGCCTTGAAGTTTTACCAACAGGCATCCTCACCGCCAAATGTAGATCAATTTCGACGTAGGTTGCCCTTTCTGTACAGCCTCTTGGATGTGGCTCCGGACGTGAGTCAAGGTTTAACACTTCCCTTAGCCCCACTTTCAACACTGTCAGCAAGGGTCTATAGCCATTTTTCCGAGTGTCAAGGATAGCGCGTTCCAAAGACCTCCGTCCCTTCACTACTTCAGCTTCTGTACCTGAGCGTCATCAGACAGACGCAAACACTCATTCCCGCCCTCGTGCTTTCCAATCTAGCTCAACTCACGTGGAACACACAGTGTGAAGAGCATCTATAGTCGATTTGATTGGGCATGAATGACACAGCTTCACTTGGCATCTGAAACCAATCTGTAGTCATGGCTCGACTGACCGATGTATCGACAGAGCTGCTACTTGAGATCTTGCGTCTTGTTCCACCAGAGGATCTGGAGTCTATATCTGAATCTTGTCGATTACTTCATTGCGTAACACATCCACTTCTCCAAGCACACCGTAAGAGAGTGGAGGGACAGTACCTGAGATGCTTGCCTCCGGGGTTTGAGGATGGTTCCACCGACGAGGAGGCATGGAATGCTGACTTCCAAGGATGGTACACTGGACTTTTGAGTACGGTGATTACCGATAAGCGGGTTGGGAGATTTGTGAAGAGCCTACTAGTGATATTTCCAACGTGGGACCTCGTTCATAAGAAAAGCGACTGGGATCCCAATCAGGAATTCCATGGCGCCTTGCCTGGGTTCGCTAGAGCTCGCCGCGAGACAAGGAACAGCCGCCGCCCAACCATCCTACAGATCTCAGAGCAAGCACTCCATCAAAGCCTATTTATACCTCAAGAGGAGAAGGAGTATTGGTTAGAGGGACTTCGCGATGGCGACGAGATGCTCGCCGTCGTACTACTTCTTGAAAATATACCAATGCTGCAGTCTATTACAATTGACCTTAATTACGGCGAGAATGTGGCCGAATACAACCGGCTCCTCAAGTGGGTTGAGCGAGTTGCAGCCGCGTCTCGGCTTTATTCTTCTCTGGATACACCTGCCTCACTGCCCTTTCAGAATCTGGCAGTTGTCTCAATTGAATTTGATGATGGGGAGTGGTTTTCAATTGCCCATATCAAAGCTTTCCTCACCCTACCGTCCATTCATCAATTCTCTTGTCGCGGTCTACACATGCAGGAGGGCAAACATCAACTAGGAGCGGGAATGATATCTCCGCCCTCGTCCGTAACTAAGCTCTTCTTCGTCAACAACAGTATGGACTCGATAGCTTTGGCTGAACTTCTCCAAAGTTCACCAAGTCTCAAAATGTTTATGCACTCTGACCATTACCGCGCAGGTATCCATCCAGGAGATGAGACTCTTTTAAGGGGTCCCACAAATTTGATCACAAGTGTTGGAAGATCAGTTGGTCATTGCTTAGAAGATTTGAGGGTGTTTGATGGACGAGGAGCGGTCGCACTAATGCCAGGAACCTTCCAGGATTTCACTTCCTTGAAACGGCTGGATATTACTGCAGAACAATTTCAAGACACAGAAGATGAGAGCCGACTTGAAAACGTCGCCAGCATCCTGCCAGCCTGCCTTGAAGACTTTGAGCTCTACTTCACCGGCGACTTTTCTCAAACCATCCGCGAAGACATGCTGAATCTCATGCGAGAGGCAAGAGAAATGCTTCCTCGGCTGCGGACGATCTCGACAATTGGTCCTTTTGCCAAGACGAATAGAAGTTGCTTTCATATTGAGGAAGGAATTCTTGACTGGCGATTATCCAATGTGGATGACGAGGACGAAGGCTGGGTCGGTTATCGTTTTACGCGCACTTACTGAAGGGCAGTGGACTCGGCGCCAGTCCAAAACTTCTACTCATAACCCACCTTCAGCAACAAGGCTTGCTGGCATCGTTATACTCTTCGATAAGACCCCCTCACACCTCAGCAGTCACCGTCAGATGTTCAAAATGTCTCTCGACTTGCGCAAAAAAAAAAAAAACCAGACAATGTTCCTATCAATGCTACAAACGTCACCTCGAGTCCAATGACACGTGCCTCTTCCTTCACTTACTGGGCTTCATTCATAAAATATGGCAGTCATCTTTCGACTTATCTCTTCGTCTTTGGTCATTAGCTTGTCTGTACAACTTACGCTCCAAGATGAGGACGAGCAGGTCCAAGGAAGCATGCCAGACACCCGCAGGACTGTTCAATCCCCCGTGCCGTTTTCTATTCTCTCCCAACTCCACCAGATGTCCCTCTTCCCTCTTTCGCTCATCAACTTCTATCCCTCCCATCTCAACCCTCCCATCTGACCCCTCAACTTCTACCTCGCACTCTTCTTCATTTGTACTCTCCCTTACAACCTTCCCCTCTCACCTCTCTCTTTCCCTCTCACCTCTCCCTTCCAAATTTAACATCTTCCCTCCCTCTCCCGCAACTCACCCATCAGCTTCCACCCTCCCTTCCCTGCGAGCCTAAAATCCCCCCAATTTCCTGGCGCTGTACCCACTACCTCCTCGACCCTTCAGCCCCTCTTCCCATCGACGAAGCCCTCTTTTACCCATTGCATTCGCTTGCATCGGATCCGATGAACCAGGAAATAAGGACATTAGAGCCAGAAGAGCGAGCATGGCATTTTCCTTACTGCTGGGACCCAATTTTGGGGATCACGCGGCTCTCTGGAGTAAGGGAAATGCCGGGGGAAGGGTGAGTGGAATGGAATGAGATGGAAGCATCGTGAGTCGCGGGTGCGATGGCGTGAGGACGCGCCTCCCATGTTGAATCCCGTTGAATGAAAAGAATATGGGCAAATTGGTTGGACGGAGATATGATGGGATAGATAGTGAACTCCCATCTCACGCAGGGGGGTTGTTTAAGCCGTGGATTCGAGACGCGACTTGATCTGGGAGGAAACGGTTTGCAGTCTCGGCTCTCTGGGTCAAAACTTGGGATCCACCATGGCTTTTTCCTTTTTCGATGGAAACGCGGCATGTGCTGTGCTTGATACAAAGTAGGAATATTGCGCATTTGACGAATCCGGACAAAACATATCTTGAACACAGACATGCGGAACCAGATTGAAGAGTTTTGTAGTGACGTTCCCGCTTCTTGCAAATGCTGTGTGGGGGACAATTGAGACTAACCGAGGGGAGCCGCAGACTGAGACACATCTGCCCTTGCGCTCGAGACCGTTGCTGTTTCAAGAAGCGGAAGCAGCCATCTATGCGGCCCGATCAGACTCGACTCCTTACGTTTCACTTTTGGCCAACCGTGTGTGATCGTACGCGCGCATGCCCAGCCTGCTTGCGCAAATCACTTCGTCTTCATCCCTCCCCAGTCCTCTCATGGACTCTCATCAGAGATATCGTATTTCACGACTGCCCATTACGCAGCTTCATCGTCCGTTGAACGAAGACCGGTCGCCGATGTCCGTAATTCTTGGTAGAACTGGATCGCATTGTGCCTCCACAAGATCATGTCCTCTTGATGTCCGAAAATAAGAATGCTGACCGGCCCCCTCCTCCGCCGCGCCAGGCAGATTCTGCCTATCTACCGGTTCACCCATCCAGCCCACGCGCCGCTCAAGCGCATCTTCCTCACAAGCACACGCACCTTCCAGGCATGGCAGAACAGCGTCTGCTTCTGGGCCTGCGCCACCACGGCGGTGCTGATTGTGAATGTCAGCCTGACCTTGTGGGCCAGCACATCCTTTTTCTCCCTGTCCGAAATCACGACCTTGATTGATGGGGACTGTAGCAAAGTGTCCCGGTGGGATACGTGGACGCATCTGGCGATCAATGTGGTCAGTATGTTGTTGCTCGGAGGGAGCAATTATACGATGCAGTGCCTGGTCGCGCCGACGCGGGAGGAGATCGATGAGCAGCACGCCAAGGCGGGCTGGTTGGACGTCGGGGTGCCGAGTTTCGGGAATCTGTTCAAGATTGATTGGAGGAGAGGGATGGTGTGGGTCTTGCTGGCGGTGAGCTCGGTGCCGTTGGCCTTGGTGTGAGTTCGATCCTCTTTCAGTCCTCTAACGAGAGGTGAATGCTTTGCGCGCACATGGGCACTATGTGCTGAAGCAACACTCTTTGTGCATGATAGATACAATTCCGTGATCTTCAAGGCGATAGGATCGAATGATTACAAGCTCGTCATCGCCACCGAGGATTTCCTCCACGGAGCCCCATTCGCGAACCCCAACAACGCCACCCTGGCACCATTCACCGAGGATGAAATGCGGGTCATGCAGCATGAGGTCTCCTCATACCAGTGGCTTGAAAATCAACAATGTGTCTCCAAGTATTCGGATTATTTCCTGACAGGGAGGCAGGATCTGGTGGTTGTAGCGGCAGCTCCGGCTTCAGCGGCGCCAGCACTCACGCTTGATGGGACAAATAGCAGCCTGCTGTACGCGACTGTTATACAACTGAGCACCTTGAGTAAAAATCCAACGGCCAATCCGCTCTCGTGGGTATGCTCGGATGTTCCCGGGTATGATATAAGTGGGGTCAAACCCTGTGATGGTGGAATGGTGAAGGCGGAGAATTGGGCCGTGTACGGCAACGTGGTCAAAGGATGTCGGAGCAAGCTTGTGGAAGAAAGATGTCAGCTCCAGTTCAGCAAGAGTATCGGCATCATCATCATCATGTGTAATGTCGGTAAGGTCGCGGGTATGACTGCTGCCCTTCTTCTGCTCAGGCGCGATACTTTGTGCACGTTAGGGTGAATCATAAAAGGATATAAGTGCTTTGGCTACATCTGGCTGACGCTAACGTAGGGACGTGATGAGCTCCTTTTTACTCCGTCCGATACCAGAGGTCGACAAATTCATTTGCGTCGACGATGAGAAGCGATTGGAGCGGACCCTGAGTGATCTCGCAGCATCCCAGTCGATCCACAAGACGGGCGTGGTCAGGTCCAAGGCACAGAAGTGGCACCAAGCCCCAGGTATGGGGCGGCAACTGTTCTTCATCCTCCTGTGAGAGAGATCCATCACGACAACAATGACTTGAGCTGATCCCCGTATGAATAGGGCCGCGGGAGCGATCACGGCTGCCAGCTGGTGTTTGGGTGTCGGTCTGAATTCGCTAGAGGATAGAGACATGTCGACCGGCCTAGGATCCCTCTGGAATCTCGGCCTGGGGCAGATTGGAGCTATCACTCTGATCACCGACGGATTAGGAGTATCGTCAACAAACTCGGTGTCGGTTGAGTCTTCATCCAAATTGATGGGAAGTGTGCTCCTGGCCAACACGCCTCAAGGAATTTTCAGCGTGCTTTACCTGATGTACAACGGACTCTTCACCTGCATGCTGACGGAGAAGGAGTGGCAGACATTTGCTCACACGCGAATGCCGCTTCGGGTGTCTGCCCCACAGCCAGGTCAGCGCTCGACGTATTATCTTCAGCTGCCATACCTCTACTCCATTCCGCTCATCTTCTTCTCCGGCTTAATGCACTGGCTCATCTCCCAATCCATCTTTCTGGCTTATGTTCAATCCTACGACAACAATGGAGTGAGAGACCCGGGCTCTGATATCGTGACGTGCGGCTACTCGCCCATTGCAATCATATTCAGCTTATTCATCGGTTGCACAATGGTGCTCGCCTTCCTTCTACTGGGATTGCAACAATACCCTGCAGGCTTACCGCTTGCCAGAAATCGAAGTGATTTCATCAAGGCGGCATGCGTCCGACCTCCACAGGATTCTGGTGCCGCCACCTCATCAGTGATGTGGGGTTTGCGTGAGAAGGATGGGGAAAGCCGTTACGTCTTCAGCAGCTATGAAGTACAGACTATACCCTACCAGGCAGCAAAATACGAGACAGCAAGCAAATCCTGGGACGCTCTTGCAGCACGTATCTGCTTACCCTGCAGGCAACTTCGGGCGGCAGTCCACAGAAGTTGGGCAATGCACTCGGCAAAGGGAAAGAGACGGGAGAAGTTCGCAAAGTTGTTTGACGAGGATTGAGACCCAGAGTCAGCTTCTCCTCTGCAGATCAGAGATCGAAGCAACATGGTCTAACCTAATCAAAACCTTGCAAGGCAATGAAATAAGATCATATGGGACGTCCTCGGACTTTACCCCAAGTCTGACGGCTCCACCGCAAGCACGGCTCCACGCATCCGTGGATTGCCCGCCAGACAACATTGCCCAATGTCTTAAAGCTGGAGGACGGCGAGCACATTTCCCGGAAGCAGGGCGTGTCTGATGTATGAATTAACTTGTAACAGGCGAAGCAGTTGAGAGTGCTTGTCGCTCTGCCGGTTGAGCAAGGTGATCTTCTAACCAGATCGAATTTTGCGACGAGCAGCGAGAATGAGTGGCTTCTAGGGTCTTTCGTATCTGCAGGGGCAGCTTCCAGACTCGAAGCGCGCCTTTGCATCGCTTCTCAAGCAAAGCAACCACACGTATTGTAGGATGGGATGGGTCTTATCCCCTCAAAAACCGTCCCGTCCCGTCCCGGTATGGGCAGTAGTCGTTCATATATTGGATGAGCTTACAAAGAGCGTATTGCAACTGGTGCAAAGATGTTCTCATTGAACATCATCAGTGCTCGGAAAACCCATGGTCTTAGCGTTGGAGGAATTCACTAATTCAATCAATCGATCAATAATCCATCTGAGGTGGAACTCGATAGAATCTACGGATCATAACAGACTCCCGACTCGAAAGCCTCCTCAACTATGAAAGCGGTTCGGCTTTCCTGAACGCGAGCCAGAGCTCGCGATCTTTAGGTAACCCAAAAAGTCCATCGTTCTGCTCCATATCGCTTTCTTTAGCTATTGATGTCTCATAATTCAGGTACACGGTGGCGAGGAACTGCTCCATTGCTAGTCGTTGTGAGCTGCTCAATATCGCTAGGAACAGTGACTGAGCGAGGGCACTCACCAAACATTGATATTTCGTTACCAATGCATCCTCTTGCGCCGCTACCGAAACCCCAAAACCACTTGTTCATCTCTCTAAGCTCATGTTCATCAGACTCAAGCCATCTCTCAGGCCGCCAGTCTTCCGGGCTTGGAAAAGGGGGACCTTTGTGCAGCGTATACGAGCATGCACTGACGGTAGTGTCAGTGGGGATGTTTGGATATGGTCCAATGTGCGTGATCTTGGCTGGGGTGACCCTGAACGTAGGTCCTGGGGCGGCTGGATGCGCCCGCATGGTCTCACGAAGCACAGCACTGAGAACGGGCAGATGCTGCTTGACCATCGATCCAGAGGAAGACTTCTGCTCCTTATCAGCGTCGATCAATTCACTCCGTAGTTTTGTCTGGATGGAGGGATTTCGAGACAGCTGAAACATGGCATAGGTCAGAGTCAGCCCGATCCCGTGCACTGCGGCAAAGATCTGGTCCAGCAACTCTGCTGCGACGGTCTTTTCCAGTAGCTCGCCACTCAGTCCACTCAATGCCAGGTTGGTTCGCAATTGAGCATAGACCGTGAGAGCCTCTGCTTCAGGCCTGTAGGTCTTCTCGGCTGACCTGCACAAGTCCAGACACATGTTTTCAAGCTGCTCTTGCGCATCGATTGTCGATTGAGGAACGAGATGAATACCGCAGCGATGTAACCAGACTGTCAACGCCGGCATCTCTGTACGCCAGAAGAGTCCATTGAGAATGCCGCTGAAGTACTTTACCGTGTCGGTCTTACGATGCAGATCCTGGAGAAGAGTTGTTGCATAATCTGTACCAAAGATGTAGGCGCTGACGATGTCGCCGCCAAAAGCCCTTGTTTGGTTCAGTACTTCAATCGCCTCCTCTCCCTTCGACCAGGACTCTAAGCGAGTCGATAGCTGCTCGGAAATCATCCTCGCGGAAGCAGTACGTAGTTGACGAGAGCTTGCAATTGTTGTCCGGCTATAGACATGAGAGTACATGCGTCGTCTTTGGGAGTGCTTCTTCGAGTCCATAATTGAAAACAGTAAGGGAAGTCTGATTGTCTCTTAGCTGGACATTTCATGCTGTTTTACCGACGTTTGTATTCACCCATAATTCAAGAACGTGGCAGATCTCGAATCCTTGTCGAATTTGCCACCATAGATTGTCTTCACTCCATCATCAATGCAACTCACGCCAAGCTCTGTAGGTCCCAGACGTATAACGGGTCCGAGTCGCTGGTGTGCTTCATGTCGACGACGGCTCTCCAATCCTCTATACCTCAACAGCGTGATCCAGAGATTGGAGACTGGCGCGGTGAAGTGTGCACTGGGTACAGCAGAGAGTGGGGAAAAGTAAGCGATGAGCAGCTGGCGTACGATCCAGATTGAAAGGCTTGCAAGACCGACGAGAAAAACGGCATGAGCCATTGTTTGAACGTTCTGAAAGACGATCAAGAACACCGGACATCATGTAGAATGTGGGTCCCACTGATTGAAGGCATGGAGATCACTTCAACCTCAGAAAGTACTAAAGCGGGGTTGTGAAGGCGCCCCACCAAGCGGTCTCTGACTTGCATGAAGCGATTGTCTGCATACCTAGACTGTCACATGATCACGGTGTCTCTATTGGCTACCACGGGTGAGTTGAAGCTCACGATAGTATTGCACAATACATATGCGGCTACGGTATCTACTCCACCATCCGCCATGAGAAGACCTAATGCCCTTAGATTGTTTCTGAACTCCTCTCAAATGCTGCTCCATTATCGACTTGTACTGCCAAGGTGGTCAACGAAGCTGTGATTATGTTGAGACGGTCGGAATCTCACGCCCGATGCGGCAGCGTCCGAATGCCCTGTACCAAGTGTTTGGAGAGTGACTGACCCCAGATGCTACAGTATCATGAAGTTGTTCAAGTGTGGTTGGCGTCATGCTGGCTCAAAGTTACTTCACCCAAAATTCAGCCTATGGGACCAACGATCCTAGGTCCGATCAGTGGCATTTAGTCTTATGCACTCAACTCGTACGGAGTCTCATTATCGCAACAATCTGTGTACCATATCCCAAATCCTTCCTGCTCAGCTTCCAGTCGAATCTGCTTAGTTGACTTTGGCTCCAAATCAATGATTATGTCAGAGCAGGCGAAGGAGCCAATAGAGCTGATGGAGGTCTCGCACGCAGGATTCTCCAGCAATAGGAAAGCTCTGGATAGATCTGATCAGAATGACCTTGGACGTACAGGCGAAGCAGAAGTCCTGAAGGTATTATATCTGCGCCCATTTACTTTGTTTCAGTCCCTTTGAAGGCTGATGTTCATTACCATCAATCTAGCGTAGATTTTAATTCACATCCATCTTGGGCTTCAGCACCGTTCTTCTCGGCACTTGGCAGGGTGCTTATACGTTCGTATGACCTCTTTGTGCTGATCGCCGTCAACTGAATCTGTCAAAGCCTCTTAGGAATTGGACTCAAGAAGTATAGGTTGCCCCCGTGTTGACTCCTAGACTTACTGACGCCAAGGGAAGCGGTGGCCCTGCGGTCTTGATATACGGTTACATTTTTGTCTGGGCTGGTACATTGGCTACGTACGCGGGTCTGGCTGGGCTTGCGTCTTTGTGGGTTTCTAAGATCCCTTGACGACGTTGTCATTGATCTCTGGACTTACGCCAGCAATGCAGAGCTCCAACGTCAGGTGGCCAGTATCATTGGATTTCAATAATTGCACCGAAATCATAACAGAAGGTGGCCAGCTATTCAATCGGTAAGCGAGACTTCGTATGAAATGGAAAAAAAACGCTACTCAATGGACATCCTATTTCAAGTTGGGTCACATTAATAGCATGGCAGGCAGGTATCTGCTCTGCCGCTTTCATTTGTGGCACAGTCATACAGGCTTTGATCGAGCTTGTCGATAAAACTTACGTGCCGCAGTTATGGCATGATACGCTCTTGTTTTATGCAGTCTTGTTGCTGTGCGTGTTTGTGAATACCATGGTCGGCCGTGCTCTGCCAGAGGTCGAAAGCGTGTTGTTCGTAGTCTACATATTGGGTGCGTTTGGGGTGACAGTCCCCTTGGTCTATTTGGCTCCACACACGAACGCTCGAGATGTCTTCACAAATGAAGGAAATTGGAGCTCGCAAACACTTTCATGGTTTGTGGGTCTTAGTGGAGTTGCATATCCTTTACAAAGTAAGTCGTGATCTACCATGGCCCGAAACCAGCTGACCTCGAGGCACAGGCGCTGACTCTGCTTATCATGTATTCTTGACTCCCTCTCAAAGCCTCCAGACACTAATGGCCGCCGCAGATGAGCGAAGAAGTCAAGAACGCATCCACCGTGGTTCCACGGTCATTGGTCTTGAGTATTTTTCTGAACGGGCTTGCTGGTCTAGCGGTCGTCATCGCAGAGATGTTCTGTCTCGGCAATCTCGATGTTGTCCTTTCCAGCACCAATCAATACCCCTTCATCGATCTCATCTTTCAAGCAACGAGATCGACTGCAGGAAGTGCCGCCATGGTTGCTCTAATTATCTTCGTTGATCTAGGAGCAACCATTGGATCAATGGCAGCAGCATCGCGCATGTTGTGGGCTTTTCCACGCGATCGTGGCGTTCCAGGATGGCAGTTTCTTTCAAAGGTGTGTGCCGCTTTTCAATGGAATAGCTTCTTCACTCCCAACTAAGGCACTGATAATGCTTTCCAGGTAGATTCCAAGTCGTCGAACCCAATTTACGCGATCTACTGCACGACGATTTTGTCAGTACTTCTAGGACTCATCAGCATCGGATCTCCGGTCGCCTTCAACGATATTATATCGCTCACGTTATCGGCATTTTACCTCTCGTACTTTGGCGCGTCCTCACTGCTGCTGTGGCGTCGATGTACTGGATCTATTAGAACACTAGCAGAAGTACCGCCCTCGGAAGATGATGAACGTTTGATGAATCTGCCAAACAGCGAGGGAAAGCTGATATGGGGCCCGTGGAGGATACCGGGCGCCTTCGGAATTGCTGTCAATGCATTCGCATGTGTGTCCCTCGTCATTGTATTCACTTTTTCCGTTTGGCCGCCTGGGACTCCGGTAGAGCCAGCAACCATGAGCTATAGCTCTCTGGTGCTCGGAGCGACTATGATGTTTAGCGTCATCTACTATCGGATCTGGGCTTTCAAGTCCTACAGAGGCCCTGTCATTGAGCCTAGAAAATAGGTAAATCCCTGGTTCGACAAGGGTGAAGTTGGCTTCGGAAGATTTATCTTGACTCGAGTGGCCTCTGCGATTCAATTCTCATCCATAGAAGTATTACGAGAATATACATCATCTGCATTGACAGAGTAGATTTTCCAATGAAGACTGAGTAGATTCGCATCTGGACCATTTCGACTCGACATGGTTCCCTATATTCGATCCGAGAGCGAGGAAGAATAGGAAATGAGAATGAGAGGACTACCTTGCGGCAAGGACTTGTCCTACACAAAGGCAGGCAATGCCCGCATGTGTTTTCTCAGACAATTTGGCCCTCACTTGCCCTTCACCAGCCTCAAAGTCCATTCTCGACTGCGATGAGATCGACCGTCTGCGTCTCACCGATGCTTCCCTCGTCACCGGAAGTCTGGACGCTAAAGTAAATTATTCGGCTTCACCAAGCGACGCTCCGAGCGCCAGCCGAGATCTTTCCGAGATGTCGCCTCTGACCTGATATATATATACTGCCAAAGAGTACGAAACCAAGAGGGAGACAGTGAACTAGCTTCTGCGAAATCCGATCTTGATTACCTCAAAGCTGTGGTTCTCCTTGAATCCCGCACGAGTGCCCAAATTTCACCACCTCCACCTGACGTCATCGTCATCGAAATCACAATCATGGCTGCTGAATTCGCCGAGGCCAACAGGAAATTCTTCGAGTAAGATGAAGATGACAAACAATCCCATTACCATCTTCTCTGACCTAGCTATCCCCCACGTAGTGACTTAGCCGACAAATACGACATCAAACCCTGGCAGCAGGACCTGCACCGCAAAATCACCGCCGAGATCCAGGAAAAAGCCACCACCCTCATCGACCCCCGCCTCGCCACGCACCCGCCGGATCTGCGCTTGCTCGACTATGCCTGTGGCACGGGCATGCTCTCGCGGGTAAATTTCCCCCCTATCTCTGTCACGGATCTCGCACCCAGGAAATTTCAAAAACAGGTTCCCTCATATCCTGACGCGCTGTCTTGGAACATAGGCACTAGCCCCCTGGATCACCCGCACCATCGGCATCGACATTTCTCCGAAAATGATAGACCGCTACAACGCTCTCGCCACCTCCTCCTCCACCTCCCCCACCAACAGCAAAACCACAGTCGGCATCGTGGGCGACCTCCTCACCCCTTCCCCCACCACTTCCCCCGCACCCGCCCTTTCCACCCCGGAACTCCACAACTTCGACATCGCGGGCGTCTGCGCGGGATTCCACCATTTCCACTCCCCCGCGCTAGCCATCGAGCGGTTGGCCGAGCGCGTGAAACCGGGCGGGGTGTTGCTGATTGTGGATTTCTGCCTCGAGGACGAAGAAGGGAAGTGGATCCCGAGTCACGCGGACCACACGGTGAAGGCGCATGGGTTCAGCGAGGGGACGATGAGGGAAGTGTTTGAAGGGGCGGGGTTGGTGGAGGTCGGGTATAGCGTCATGCCTGGGACGGTGACGTTGCGGATGAAAGGGGTGGGGGAGGGGGGGATTGAGCGCAAGGTGTTTTTGGGGAGGGCGAGGAAGCCTTGATGGTAGAGGTGGTGTTTTCGTTGTTGGGATGGGGGTTTTCGCGACTGTGGTCTTCGTCGGTGCGATGTCGATGTCCTGCTTGGGAGCAATGTGTTTTAGGGTTTTGTTAGCTTAGGTGGAATGTGAGATCCTGTTGAGACTAGATTGTGGAGTCAGTATTGTCATATACCATACAGTATACGACTTCTGAGATGTTGACAGGATTGGACGCAACATGGGAGTCAAGCACTGCCTTCACAAGATACTGAAATCCCAGGGCATCGACAGAAAGTGAATCATCATCGCGTAATGTTGTTTGACAAGATCAAGCAATTTGTACATCACGCACAGACCAGTGCTTTCGCCTCCGATACGCCCCGAACAAAAGAGAGCGAGCTTGGTTTCAAAGGCTCCACTGTACAAAACTCTCACACGCTCCATTCATATTTTCCTACTCCTTGCCTTCCCCAGAACAGACAGACATGCAAGAAAGAGAAAGGATCGTTCATTCGACCCCATCAGACCACCGACATCTTGCGGTTGTTCAAGATGCCTCCACCAGCCATACTCGCGTTCCTCGAGCCCGCACCGGAGGGGACACCATACCCCGGCATGACCGACAACCTCCTCCCCGGCGCCACGCTCTGCTTCCTCGCAGCATTCAGCTGTTGCGCGAAAGGCGAGCGCGCCCGCAGAACGGGACCTTTCCAGTAGATGACATAGACGGCGATCACGAGGACGAAAGAGATGCAGAACAGGATGGTCGACGCGTCCTGCAAGTGTTTGTCGCCGCCGATGTTCTGGAAAAAGGGGGTGGCGGGGATGGTCAGGACACCGGCCAAGAAGTCGCGCGACCAGCCGTTACCACCCGTGGCAGAGGCCGAGTAGGGGCCGTACGCGCAGATCATGTAGTCGATGGTGGCCATGTAGATGCTGTAATTGGCAATCCCGACCACGGCGGCGAAGACCATGGAGCCCATCCAGTGAATTGGGGGCCCGCCCGAGGTCCAGGCAAAGCCGATCAGACCGATGGGCAAGCAGGGCGCCGTCCAGAGCAAGAACCACAGGCGGGACTCGTATTGAGCCGTTTCGTCATCGGGTTTCTCTTTGCGCTCGCGGATGTTCCGCCTGATGGCTGGGATGAAGAGGAGCCAGGCAAGGAAGTAGCCAACCCCGATGGCGATGAAAGCCAGGCCGATCTCGATGTCGTTGAAGCCCCAGTTCTTGTAGACGAGGGCGAAGGACTGAATGAACATGAAGATGAGCGCGTCGGAGAAACCAGATAAGAGGGAGAGGGTGAGGACGATGGGTTCGGTCAAGAACATCTTGAAGGGTCGAATATAGATGGAGATGATCTCCTTGAAATCCAATCGCTGTTTCAGTGGCGTGATTTCATTCGGACCGTAGAGATTGAGGCCCGGCTGTTCCTTTCTCCGTCTCTTCGCGATGCGGTCCATCATGATGGTCGATCGGGTTTCGGGGACGAGGAAGAAATGGGCGATCTGGACGGCGCCGCCAAAGATGAGTTGGATCCATATGCACCACTGCCATGCCAAAAAGTGCTCCACGAAGCCGCCCACGACGGGCCCAAGGATGGAGCCACCAACGGAGGAGAAGACGACAAAGGCGACGGCGTATTGTTGGTGATCAGAATCCCACATGTCCGCAATCATTCCCAAAGTGACAGATCCACCAGCCGTCGAGAAACCCCCCAGGGCTCGACCCACCAGGATGGAACCGAAATTGGGAGCCAGGGCGACTGGGAGCTGCCAGAGATTGACCAACAACAGCGAGGCTTGTAGAATCGGCTTCCTTCCTATCTCCTCGGACCACGGGGCCCAGAACTCACAGCCAAAAGCGTAAGTGATGAGGAAGATCATGGCACCGCACCGGGCGGCCTGGTCGCTGATGTTGAAGTCTTTGGCGATGCCGCCGGCGCCGTTGGAATAGAGGGAGGTGTTGAAGTTCATGCTGACTTGGACAAGGAAGATGATGGAGATGATGGTCCATTTCTTGAGCGAAGAGAAGGAGAAGCCCAGCTCGCCCTCGCAATCTTCCATGGTGATCTCAATCATCTCATCGGGGCTGTGAAGGTGCTGCCCTTTCTTCACTTTGGCCCCTCCTACTTTTTCATTTTCGTGAATGTCGGGTTTGGGTTCATTGGGAGAAACGGCCGAAGAGGAGGAGGAGTTCGGACCCGCCATGCTTGCGGTGTGGTCGCTGTGGTCGTCGTCGTCGTTGTCAGCAGCAGTGCCGTAATCGCTATGGTTGCGATGCGATGGCGATAAAGCTGCAGTCAATAACCGTCGGGTTTCTGACAGCTCGTCAGCTTCTTCGAAATGTACCCTTGATTTTGACATTTAGATTCCTAGCCTTCCGCCGGGCGCACAACAATGATGGATGGGTGAATCTGACAGTAACCAAAGGAAGGAGCGGAGAAACAGAATGGGGGGGATGGGGGGATGGAGCTTACCGAACCTGCCAGATGGGTGATAGGGTCCAGGCTGCCCACTGAATTGTTGCCCAAGGGTTATCGACTTGTTGGTGGGTCAAAAAGGGATGGAAATCCAGAATCCGAAAACCAAATGTCGGAGTCGGCGACTATGTGGGCCTTTATGTGGATTGGGGCAGTCGCTGACGGTGGGTCGGTCTGGTGGCAGGGTTACCCCCGGAATGTTGAATACTAGGCTCCTCTAGACCCTATGCAGCCTGGTGGGAGTGAGCGCGCGGGATAATCGTCATAGCTTCTAACCAACCAACAACGTGGAAACGACCGTGCCACCCCCTCCCGCAAGGCCGTCAAATGATCATGGTGAATCGTTGTAATGGGTGACACACCACGGGAAGACCGCCAGTGAGAGAAATTTAGGGAGCGGCACCTGGGGTGCATTGGGCGGAAGTCTACCCCGAGAAAGCCGTCGATTGATTGGCCGCAGGGTTGCCGTGGGCTTGCATTGGCACGTGAGCACGGACCAAACCCAGGGAGCCTCAGAGCCAAAAAATTTCCCCGATTGCCCCAATTCCAACACGCCTAATCTTCAGACTCCATCTTCCAACAGATCCAACATCATCAATGATCTGATACTTTCAATCTAGTGAGTCGAAATCTGGGGTAAGTGAGGCTTTTCTGCAGAAATAACAACTCACAATCTTCAGACTATCCAACTATTCAGGCTGTGCTCAACTGCTCATCGAGATTGCGGGGAAAGGCTAGAAATTCAATCGTCAAGCCCAAAGCTGTTGCTGTCGAGAACGAGTGATGACGCACGACGAAAAAGCGCACATGATCAGTCGGATAGTGGGTGTGGCTCTAAGTGTGGGTGCCACCGGCGGGACGAAGTACTGTAGTTCTATCCTGTCCGTATAACATTCTTCTGTGTCCTGCAGATATTGAGGCTCTCGTCCCATTTACCATCAACATTTTATGTCTTTCCCTCCTTCGTGAGAGATGTCATTCTTCGTGTACACAGACCTTATTCACGGCCGTTGCTGCCTGTCCAATGCTTCAGGTATGCTGTTCTACTGATGCTGATGAACACTCCAGGCATCACTTGCCTTTCCTGAAATCCTCTATGCCTTTTGCTCTTCGACCATCCAACCAATACACATCAAAGGGCTTTCATTCGCTGCTTGAAGACGAGCCTGACTTCATTCGTTTGCGCCATGAAATCATGATTGGGTGACATCATTGTAACGCCCATTGCTCGGACCTTTGTCTGTCAGCTGCAACGACCCCAGATCCTTCTGTGGGGAACCGCGACTTGCTGTGATTCTCATGCACATGGCTGTTAACTACGCAGCTCCATGTCGGCCGTGCTACATATCAACTTACACCCGGGCCATCTCTAGAGAGATTGTGAAACTTTAACTTCATCTGCCGTCTGAATGAACCTGCTGCCACGACGTATGCAATACTTTTGGTGCCAGTCCATCGTTCCTCGACTCGCGTTTTATTCGAATCATAGAAATCCTGAAATGCGAGACCGATGCATCACAACCAACAACGTCTGAGCCCATTGGCGTGATGGGAAGAGCAACCTCGAAGAGATGGCTGAAATTCCCAATCTAAACCCCATCAAATGCGGCTGATGCGCGATAGCAGATACTTTAAGGACCTTTCACCAAGATGCTGGATCGCATGCCTGCGTTCAAACCGGTGGGTCATCAATACTCCCCTGCAACCCAGCGCTGAATCATTTCTCTTCTTTCTTCGGCTCCGACGTGGCGCACAGTCGTAGATGCCGCCCCTTTTGCCTCCTAGAGCATCATCTCCTATGTCAAAGTTGCTACTGCGCGCACGGGTCTGCCCACCCCAGATACTTAGCTAATGAGCACGCCACTGCAGGAACGAGACCGACCTTTTTTCCTTCTTCACCGAGCGCAGTTCGGGCCTGGAGGATCCCGTGGAATCTGTGACGTGGTGTTGCCTATCCCTCGAGATGCTCCGTGATCTCATTGCAGGAAGCAAAGCAAAGCACATCAGAAGGCTAAGTCAAGTCCCTGCAGCCTATCTATCGCCGTCCAACCCAAATGCTTCGACCTCCCCCAAATCCGATCTCGTCGCGGAAACACAATCCATCGCCCAACACAATCGTCCACCGCGGCTCGAAAGACATTTTGATGCTCGAACTCGGTGACAACGCGATCCAGCTCCCTTGACCCTCGCCCTGTCCCTCACCTAGAAAAGAAAGGAGCGAGTCTGAGCTTACTCCATCCGACCTCCCCAAATCCCTCCAAGAACGTAATTCGTGGAATAATCTATCGCTTGAGACCTCGCCCTCACCAAACCAAATCCACTGACTACTTTACGGCATCGCACTCACAATGCCCCCCTCACGATGAACCACGACCTCCACTCATACCTTTCCCCCACCCATCATGCGCGATGCCGCCCTTGCTGCCCGCAACCACCCAAGAGACAGTCGCGCGCCGCGGCCCTTCTCTGCAACTCAATGCGCGGGGTCTGAGTCCTATCCAAAACTCTCCCAGTAATGCCTTTCAAGACTCTCCAAACTCTGTGCTGCGAGGTTCCACGAGACAGCGACACTGTATGCACCTATGCGATATGGGTAAGGGCTCGGGTTGGGGATGACTCGAGACTAGGGAGGTTAGAGGAGGACATGGGGTGCTGAACCTTGTTCAGACATTTCAATTTCGTTTCGGATTTGGTCAGTGGGGAATGGTTCTAGATGTTCAGACTTCATGTTGTCACTTGTAGCTGATATGTATGTCTTGTACTGCATACCGAGGGAGAGCAAGGGTCTTCCAATTCATGGTTGGATCTTGTAGATAAATGTGATATATTGTTAGGAATAGCTTTACGATTGGCCTTTGACACAACGGCCAACCACAGTGCCCAGTCAATAAGTTCAGTGATATTGTTTTCAATACTAGGATTCATGTGGGAGTGTACAATTCGAAGGGGCGGTGTCCGCATTCTTACAAGCTTCTGAGGAAGTACCATCATATGAACATGATCTCTTTCCTTTATACGGACAGCTTTGTGAGATCTAGCTGCATGTCAGATTCGACTTATTTTTCCAGGCTCGTCAACACTCTCTTTCACCATCTCAACTCTCAACTGTCCCTCACAGTGATAATGTTGCTCCCTGCCCTCTCACCACCCCATTCTCACACCTTCCGCCCATCCTCTCCCTTCCCTTGATTTAGTCCGCTCTTCACTACGGGACTATTCATCACACTCTCCCAATCATGCAACATCTGTGTGTTCTTCGCGCTCAACCTCACCTCTTCGCCCGCCCTCTTCACCATCTCATCTTCATACTTCCGGATCATCTCCCCCCGCTCCTCCACCTGCATCCCCACCCCCACCTTCCAAGCCCCCACAATCCCATCCCTCAACGCCACCGCATCAGTAATAGCATGATTTAATCCCTGGCCCCGCTGGAACGTCATCGGATGCGCCGCGTCCCCGGCCAGCGTCACCCTCCCACCGCGACTATCCCACTGATGGCCCTCCGCTGCGGGGTCCCAATGGTTGAGTTTCCCGTACCAGGCATTACTGCGACCATCCTCGGCCATCCATTCGAACGCCTTCCCGACCCTGCCCACGAACAGCTTCGCCAGCTGTTTCTGATGCGCCGCGTGCTCCACCGTGGTCCGCTCATTGACGTGCGCGGCGGGCTCGGGGAAGGAGATGTAGTGGAAGAATGTCCACTCGTCCGGCCGGTCCGGGTCCGGCGCGTCGTGCAGGCCTAAGACGGCGAAGTAGCCGGCCGGGTGAGGGGCCACTTGGAAGAGCATGCTGTTGGGTGAATCGCGGAGATGGAGCGCTTGCTCGCGGGTGTAGCGGGTGAAACACATGGTGCTCGCGTAGTCGAGGACGTCTGTCTTTGCGGCATCGGGTCCGAGGAGGAGAGTGCGTACCGAGGAGCGGGAGCCATCGGTGCCGACGACAAGGTGGCCGGTGTCGGCGGTGCCGTCGGCGAAGTGAGCGGTTACAGTTTGGCCGTCTGGGGAGTAGGCGACGTCGGTGAGAGATTTGGCTTCGCGGATATCAAGGCCTTCCGAGAGCAGAGAGCGTAGGCGGGGGCGGTGGATGCGGTAGAGGTAGTCCATTTTTATGACGCCGAAGGTTTCGCCGGTCGAGCCATTGAAGAAGGGGATTTCCTCGCCATTGCCCGTTTGGTAGTTAGGATCGACTTGAGTGGAGGGTAGGCGGGCCCATAAATGATCGGGAAGAAGACTTCTGAGACCAGGGGCGGCCCAGTGGAGGCCCATGCACCATTCTCTACCAGGGTTCTTCGAATGGTCGCGGGCTTCGTAGATGGTGCATGGGATGCCAGCTTTTTGGAGACCCTGGCCGAGCGCACAGCCAGTGCATCCGGCGCCGATGATGATGACTTTGGATTGTTGTCCGTGTGGGGCTTGACTATCAATGTCGTGGGCCTGTTGACTCCGGGCATTTTCATGGTTTGAGTCAAGGCCGTTGGGCTGGAGAAGGCTCACCATTATTGTCAGATGTCGACAATTTCGCTGTAGGATCAGAACAGCCTCCAGATAAATTGAGAAAGAGTTGTGCAATTCGGAGCGGGGAGGGTAATGCGCGGGTGCGGGTGTATATCGAATCCTTCAGGTCTGTAGTTTGCGTGGATAGGTCGCGATGTGAAATCTGACGAATCAATTGGCGGCTTTACCGATGGCCTTTTGCTGATTTTGACTTGGCGTCTTGTCTGTAGCGCTTAGAAGAAGAGGTCTTATAGCTTAGCTCCGTCAAATCTTTGCCATAGTATGAATCCTCATCAACGAGAAGGTTGCTTTCTCCGAGAAGAAAGGAAATGACTACGAACATAGGAACGTGAGGCCAATTGGAAAAATGAGCTTGACCATGTTGACTGAAAACATCTGTCCTTAACAGGGGACTCTTCAAGAGCAGAAATAGGGCTTATCAATTTGACGTGGACACCAAAACAACAATTTGATTGGATCCAACGCTGATGTTAATCAAAATGCGCAGGACTAACCTGCACTCGGCTGTTAAATTTACAGCTGCTGACATTGAAATTTCGTCAGTCGGTCATCGTTCATAAGCTCCCTCTGCCCAGAATGATCAAAGCCTGTTCAGATTGGCTTTCGATGCGTGCAGCCCCGGATATTTCTATTTGAACCAGGCACGATGCTGGTCCAGCCAGTCTACTCACTCACGGGATCATCTTCGCACGCCTAAAGCGATCAAAGGCCCCCCACCATGCGGTTTTAATATCCGTCTCCTCCTTCATATTGCCCCACAGGTCATGAGCCTTTGTGAGACTGAGTGGCCGATCTTTGTCGAACAATGTCATCGCCGCGGAGATTGGAGACTGGTTTTTCATGCGTGACAGTTCAACTTTGCGCAAGCCATACTTTGTCTCCAAGGCTTGCCATTCACTGGCATGTTTGCTTTCCCAATCATCCGCTTCGGCAGCTGAAGTCTCCGTGGGGCCTATTCCTTGGAGACCAAAGTATTCACAGAGGATGGGCCATTTTTCGCTCCACGAGGCAGGCCGCGCATTATCGGCAATGTTGTAAAGCTGGCCTGCGGTCTGTTCCGGGTTGAGAGAGGCAAAGATAGAGAAGCGGGCGACGATGTCTTGACCAGAATCGTTGTTCAGGACAAACCAACACCGCTCAAACCCAGGGAAGGGCACTCTGGCCCCTGAGCCTTCTTGGTCGCGGATCAGGCTAAGGTAGCGAGCAATTCTTTTGGATGAGCAGAAGTAATTGCTCGTGGGAACATAGCCGACGATGACATCAGGGATGACAGCACAGTAGGACCATTTCTTAGATCGGGAGAGCTCTTGAAGTATATCCAGCTGTTTGTAGTAGAAGAGATTGGAAGCGAATGGCTCAGGGATACGTGGTTGGGACTCCTTCATGGGAAGGTCATGAAATGGAAATTCTTTAACATGGTGGACTCCATAATTCTGACCTCCAATCAGTTTACCGTGAGGCATAAACAGACATAGAGACCACCTTGGTGCCAATTGGCAACAGTACGAACTCCAATTTGGGCGCAAGCTTCTCAACAGCAATGATAGCTCTTTGGAGGAGATCACCATTGATCTGGGTTTCTTTCGATGGGTCAGAGTCTTGGATATAGGCACAAAAGTAGACCTGCGTCACGGTGGCGATGCCCGCTCGCTCCCGCAACGTCTTCTCTAGCTGGTGTTGATCTCCCTCCAATATGTCTATTCCGCTAATCAATTGGAGTTTGGTTGATGTTGGCCAGAACTTTGCCTCTGGATCCAGTGGGCGATTGGTCAGCGCTGTTACTTTTCGAAAAGCATCTTCAGTGGGATAATCCGATAGAAGAGCGTTGACGCACGCCCACCCAACGATGCCTGACGCTCCCAAAATAAACGCATGCCGGTCGCTGTCCGTAGATGCCTGGACATTTGCCATTGTCGCTGACGTTGACACTGACTACCCAAGAGCTCTTAAGAGCAAATTCATACGGATCTCCTCACTGCATAAGCATACAAGCCTCGAGGTGGACTAACATTTGAGCGCCTCCCTTTGCTCGTCATTGTCGTCAGACATTGGTTGTGGCTGTGCAGCGGGCTAAGCCCTTGCGGGTTAGCAACTGCGACTTCGTTTGATCGCGTAATACTCAATTAGCCGACAACTTCGGGAAGAGGAATTCATCGTGACTCGCAAAATGGTGGAACGTCAAATCTTACAGCAGAGGAGCAAGGAGAACAATTATTTCAAAATGTCCACATGAATGATGCAATGAGCTGCATCACGATGTTATTCCTCATGTCGCTAGGCTCAATTAGCCGCAGCTCCTCATGTAGACTTGATGCGGTTAGCGTAGGCAAGAAACTCGATTTTGACGACCCGCGACGAGAGTATCTCAGCAACACGGGAATGCTAATATGGCACCAAATCTGACAATGCCTTATCTGCGGATATCCGCCATACTTTGGGGGCGGTTTGCATCCGCGGACGACCCTCGGACTTTGCAGCTGCTGCGGCAACCGATCGGCTGCACAGAGATCAACAAATTCAAGCTGGGTTGTGAGTGCATTGGGCAAGTCCTTTGTGAATCACAGCCTTCATTAGGCAATTTCCGGCTATGCAAGCCATCTCAGAGCCGTTACACAAGCATGGTATGACGACAATGCCATGGTTCTTGTGGCTTTTGCGTGCGTCTGTGGTCCACATTGCGGGGAATTTGCACCAGACCGGAAAGATCGTTCCTGTCTGATCGTTCCTGTCTGAGAAGGATTGGTTTTGCGCCTCGCTCGAACTACAGCCCGTGTTGCAGCTTGCAACAATGTGTGGCGACGCTCTGATGCGTAAGCCAAAGAATGCCCTTAAGATTGTCTTAAAATAAAATCATAAGTTAAGAGTATTCTATAAGTAGCGTTAGATCATTAACTTCCCTCATTAGACGTTCTCATCTCGACATAAAACGTATGTCCCGGTAATTGGGGGCTATCTTCAAGACCGTCTTGAGGTGGACTGCTCAAGGGGCCATTATGTGTCGACCGTTATGGAAAGCTCGCTGCTGAGCGTAGAAAACCAGGGTGTGATTATTTCAATGTAAGAATAATATAGAAGCGAACGTCGCTTTTCTTGGTAATGAACTTAGGCTCTCATGTGCTTGAACACTCAGTATTTGACAGAGAAACTCTACCAAGATCTACAATCAGTAGTCCTGACGTCTCTCGAGACACTCTTCGATCAGTCATGATCATCCCGTGGACTCTAGTTCTGATCACACAAGTCGTGGGAACGGTGGTGAATAACCTGACTCAAGCCAGTGATGACACAAACTCTACACAAGTGGTCACTTTCGAGGAGCAGCCCTTGTCCGACCGTCAAAAGTTTGTTGTAACACTCGTGGTCCGCAAGAACGCATACATCATCTCCGAGGTCGCCCTTTCCGAGAGCATGGCATTAGCTTTTAAGGACCTTTGCTTGATCCCGTTCGGCCAGTATCTGGGAACACGAGATTACACTCCCGCTGGACGCCGGGACTTGAGCATAAAGGTCACCGAGTCCCCCTCCACAGCGGGCGACCTGACTACAAAGTATACGATGGGCGCCCTCTTCCTCTGCTTCGCCCAGCTCATGCAAGCACAACGACCACAGCCCCTCGCCTTGTATTCAGCGCAATGTGCCTTTGGATTAAGTGACCCTGGTAGCTCAGGAATGTCCACTCTCCTGGGTAGAGTGGACTTTTTGCCCGGCGTTGTCGAAGGAAACGCGACAACTTCCTCAGGCAATAGCTCGTCAGTCCCAGATATTAGCGGGGAAAGACGGATCAAGCAACGAGCCAATGCCGCTGGTGCAGGCGCAAACTCAACAAACCCCGATCAAGACACTATTGCAGCCTCCTTGGATACCACTGGAGGGCAGGGATCCTCGCCATTCGGGAATCTGACTAGCGATGACCGCTATGCATTCGAGCGGAGAGGTACCGGAGCGGTCATACCGTTCGACAAACTTCTGATCTCTATCCTGGAGGCTTTGATCGACCGAGCCAGTCAGCCCCGTGACGGCTCAATCAATGCGAGAACCTACACGCCTGAGGTGGGAAATTACATTGTTCTGTCCCGGCCCGCCCCGGGGGTTTCGTTGTCTTACCCGACTGTCCCTCAATGTTTTATAGAGCTCCTTTGGTTTCTCGATGAACTACCTAGAACCATACAAGAAGGAGACTGGATCTGCATCAAAAATTTCCGCGAAGTCATGCTGGGTACATTCACCAAGAAGCCTGGTGGCAATGCAGGTATCGCGGCACCATCGACGGGTGAAACTTCAGGCTCCGTAGACGTTACCAGGCGGAACTATCAGTAGCGTCACACCGCTATCATCGACAGGCGTACGGTCGATTTTGCATGAACCCCACAGTTAACGGACTTCCTCCATGGGATTGGGGCTACTTGAAGGCCTATTTCGCGATTTGAAGCGCATGATAATGTGGATATCAAACGCCGCTGGGGTTTGTTGCGTGTCTGAAACGTTGAGGGAAGCGTCAAGCTTGGAGAGATGTATCAAGAGTAGCTGCCATCGTGCTGAATCTACATTCACAAAGGATACGCTTTCTCGTCTCTGACTTGGCCCTGACATGGCCCGAGCACTGTTCGACTACCAGCCACACATTCACATCGTCAAGATCACGGCCGCTGACGTGCCCGTAAAAAGGGTCGCAGCGGGATGGCTCAAGGTACGGTCCCCCGAAGTGATCCATCGACAGACCTTTAGTTCAGAAACCCTCTCAAAACGCATAATCCCGCGTTGGTGGGCGTATCGCTCAATCGATGCAGATTCCAAGCAACGGACGACCCCTCTCAATGTTCTGAGTCCGGCTCGATTCTAAGAAAGGGAAGCAACGATGACGGCACCTCGAGGCATCATAAGATGACCCTCCTGTAGGGTATGCTTCCACAATTCGCTCAGGCGAGTTGCTGGGACTCAAACGTGGGTTCACCAACATAGAGCGGGAGATCAGAGCGCTCGATGTTCTCATCGAGGCGCCAGATAATATTCCGGGCAGTCTTGAAAGGTCACACCACTTCAACTAACATTTCCAAATGAACACTGGTCTGTAGGGCACAAAGAGAAACTCGGATTATATTGAATCGTCTCCAAATCGAAACCTATCTTCCAAGCTGTTTGACAATATCGAAGAGCAAAAGTCCGAAACCGTTTCTTCAATCGAATTGACGCTATCTTCACATTTCTTCTTTGAAGACTGAGGTCTCCCCACTCTTCTCACAAAATATCTCTCTCCAGGCCAAAAACGGATGACTCGACTCGGCTCGTTGCCACGACATCGACCGCCTTTCTTCCTTTGTACATGCTCATCTACCAACATCGCGAAAAGTGTCTCGCATACCCACCCCCATCCAACACCACCAACGAATCTCCAAGACACTTCCCTCATATATAATCACCAAACAAACATAAGGTCATCTCGAAGCACTGTCATTCCTCTTACTTTGGGATATTAGGATAGCAGTTATGGCAACTGACCCGCCCATCATATCACATCAGCATCCTCTTCAACATCCCAAGACATGACAAACAAGATTCGCGCTCACATCTGAACCTTGCAAGCATTCTGGTGCGAGTATCGCCAATTGAGCCCGCCGCACGTGGCACATGGGGTGCTCGAGGAGCCGCGCTGGTAGCCCGGTGGGAGGTAGCCCTGTTTTGGAGCGGCTTTGCCAGCATTGGGAATTGGCGTAAAGCCTGGCGTGAATGGTCCGTTTAGTCCAACACGGTTGAGGCTCGGGTCTGGGTTGTTGGAAGACATGAGGCGCGCAGATGTCTCAGGATGCGGGAGATCTTGCTGCGCTAGGTAGAGATTCATTTTACAGGCAGGCTGTAATGTTGGTGGGTAGGAAGTCTTGCTCTATTTTGCTTGAAGTACCAGGATTTGAACAAGGTCAATTGGAATGCCTCAACTGAGGAATTGGCAGATCGTGATCAGTCTCGGGAAGAGGACATGAGAAGACTGCAAGGGCTCATGATATCAATTGGTGACGGGACTCAAATCTTCCATAGCGGAATGAAAGGAATCGGGAATGACCTCGGAAGCAAAGGAACAGGCTGATAGGTCGATCTTCCACTGGTAAGAGGTGGCCGAGAATGCTGCATACGATCCCGTGAGAAGTAATTGTCGCGACTGACTGAGAGTTGTCTTACTGGTTCTCGTCATGTACGATAATTTCTGCCTCAAGACTTCTGGTCCGAGTATATTGGGACCGTTTTCGTCACAACTCGACAAAGGTTGATGGAGCAGCAGCTATCCCAGCTATCCGAGAAGCTCAGATTGTGTCAATCCACCGTCATACCTCCAGATTTAGAAGGGCATTCTAGACGAGCTGGGCCTGGCAATAAGGACCATGTAGCTCGTTTTGCGAGCAAACTCTTCGCTCGCTGAACTACTGAGCAATGATTGTTGGAGGACGGGTCGTCAAGCACGTGGCATGCAACAATGGAAACATTTTCGTCATACGTGATGACTTTCAAAAATTGTCGAAGCCTTCAAACCGCTCAGGATGATAATCAAATGAAGCAAGCGAAACGCAACTGAGGTTCATGGGCTTTTGTCCTCTGAGCGAGATGAGTTTGTGGTTTCTGATTGAGCACGTCACTTAAAGAGTTTGAATGGCTTTTCAGGGTTTCCTCCAATTCAAGGGACAGAACAATCCTTGTGCCTATAATCGATCCGTGTCTGGAGGCGGATGATCCTTGCACCAACGGCATCTTTTGAATATAGTCAGCTATTGAAGGCAGAGCTGAAGCAAGACTTCCGGGTCACTCACATTTCACCGCTATTGGTTCCATCAGACTCCCAACGCCACATGTTCTTTCCGCAGTCAGCACAATCGACTTTCCCGCTTCCTACACTGGAGTAAGGCGAGTTGGACACATAGTCGCCCAGCGGTGCGGGCCTCTTGTCTCTTGGCGCGCGAGACGTCGAGGACTGTCTTCCCACATGGGTGAAAGGGTTGTTCCCAAGAGGAGCCGGCCCACCGGAATAGCTTGTAGAGGCAGATGGCATTGAATGCTTGTCCACGGCGGATGAGTCTGATAGCCTAGGCTTATCACGAGTGAGGTCCCATGCAACGTTGTTTGACGCCATTTGCCCCAGCTGATATCTTAATTGATTCCCATTTTCTGGCGGTATATAATGCAGGTTCTGTTCTATTCGGTAGATGGCTGGCACCGTCCGTGGAAAATTTTCTGCCGACGGTCCCGTTGGACCGCACACTAAAATCGTCGTTATGCTGGGGAACGTCTCCAACTGAGGCCCCTCTTCCAGAGCTGATATTATCCGGCACTGAATCAGTCAGTGGGTGTGATCTGCAAAGCAGCAGCGAGATGATTCAGGTGATTGGGCAGGCTTGAGGAGGGTGCTGGCTTCGACGTACAACCGTTGCTACTACCATTCTTCTTTGGCTGATTTCCGGAGGGCATTGCTCAGTCCCTGGAAAATCAAGGGCAGGCAGGCTGACGAATGTCGAACAGGGTTTGTAGGGCGTGAATAAACTCCGCTGAAAGAACAAACAGCGTCTCAAAAATTGTGATAAAATCAGACTGCGTTACGCACGTCCATCCATGGGACTTTACAGAAGCGCGAGATGCAATTTGAAAGACGCCTCCCCGCTTCATTCATGGGGACAAGTGCAGGTCTTTTGCTCGAGCGTAAAGCCGAGCTGACGGCAGGCATGCAGTAATGCGAGGTTTTCCTGCCTGAGAACATGTATTCTCGAGGAAACGAGGGACGAGCCCAGCAAGGTAGCCTCTTGGTTGGTCGCGATGCGCTGGACAACCATGCCAATATTCGTTGCATGCATATGTGACGAATTCCGATGTGCCGGGAATGGCTGATGGTGGTCCGGAGTCTATCGTCATGCGGGTTCTCGTCAGACGAGTACATCCAACATCGGACACTGGTCAAAGGTCAGCAGAATGAACCTTGGACTCGATCGACGAAAATCGTTCTCCGTGCTGGAAGCGCTTTTCGGAAGGTCACGCTGCACGCTCTCTTGCAGATTGTGCCGCAAGCGCCGCAATACCATATCCTTATGTAGATTATTGAGCGAGCTTCTGCACTTCTGACGGGGTTCAAGAAACAGAATCGTCTCCAAAGACTTTCCCTGACCTCCTCACTCGTATCAGGGAAGTGTCACAATAGGAGATAGTGTGTCGACGATTCAAGAAAATCACGAGGTTCTCGGAACATGTCCCTGCATCGTGGGAGTTGCTGTGAACACCGATTTCATTATAGCAATGTTGAGTCCAAGTCTCAGGAAAGATTGTTCACGAGCTATGGAAGTGAAGGTCCCGCCGGATGGCTGTAAACAGCGTCATTAGAGCTCTGCTTGGACGCCGTGGAGTTACAAGAATCCCCTAACGATCATCTGAGACCTGTTTCATTGAGAGATGGAGGATAGGAGGATGGGAAACCCTTTTCAATTGATAGCCGGGGTTGGAGGGTTGCCCAGACTAGCTAGACCGGTTCTCGTTTTATCACCGATGACGTCAACTTTCAAGCCCTCATTTGAACTTCGCTGCCTGATGCCAACTTTCCGTCAACCCATGATCCATGATTCTGCAAGGCGATTGATTTTTGGCAACTTGCATCATGAAAACAAGGTGAGTTTGTAGTAAATGAAAGCCAAGTCTGAAAAAGCAGAGCTTTACCAGAATGTCCGATTACCTGCAAAAGCTTCCCGTGGAGCTGCAACTAGCGATCCTCTGTTACCTTCCCGACCTGCCTTGTCTTTATCGGCTGTCATGCGCCTCACGTTCAATGAATGCATTATTTGAGAGCCGTCCAGTAGAGATCCTGGAAGCCATCATGAGTGATCTGACTCGGGATTTGAAATACCTCTTGAGGGCGAATGCAGTTGCTTTGGCGTCCACCCTGATCGACATTGCTCCCCTTGATGCGGGATACCTCTATGATACCTACAGAAGGGAGCATACGTATATGTCACTGAAGCTCCAAGATTGCGTCAATCCTCTACCACCAACATTGCCCTTGGCGAGCGTTCAACAGCTGGTCCTCATGAGCTGCCGGATTGAACAGTTGGCAGTCTCCTTTTTCAACACGTACCTGACGCGCTTCAATCGTGTTGAGGTTGAGTCAATGCCTTCTTCAAAGCCCGAGTCCGGAAATGTGTTGTCGCAGAATGCCAATTCTCAGCCTAGAGAAAAGGCAAGCTTTACGCCCAGACCAATTCATTCCATTAGCTGGTGTGAGTATTACCGTGTCACCAGCTCTCTATGGCAGATACAGCTAGGCTTCAGTACATGCGACCTATCTAAGATGAGGTCGCTTTGGAGCAAGATGGTGGCTGAAGCGGATCGACTCATACGATATACCCAATTGACCGACAAGCGGGCGCCTTGGGAGCAGGACACTATTGCATGCGTCAAGAAATTCCTAGAAGAAGAGGAAAGGACCTTGATGAATACGTCTCTAAAACATCTACAACAGGAGTCAGACACTTTCACTACGCCTACCCAATCTCAGTTCATCCTACCTCTGATTTCTTCACCGTCACCCGATCCCTCACGAATCGAGAACAGTGAGAGTGGCTCGGTCCAGCACGCAAGTAGTGCCTACATCTGGTTTTGGGGGAACTCAGCTTGGACTCCGAGGGAGTTGTTTGAGGACAAAGATTGGCAGCACTTTCGGCGATTGGGATTTGGGATTTGGGACCGGAAAAGGATGATGTGCATGGGACTGATGAGCAAGATTGTTGACGAGGCTGATCGCATGTTGGGGGCTGAGAAGTCTAGCGCTAACTTTGGTCGTAAAATGACACCGGGGGAACAAGCCTCTGCTTGGAAGACTATCAAGCTTGATGGTCGATATGCTCTTCCCCGACCAGAAAACACAACATGATATCCCGACAGTCACACACGTAAAACCGAAAACTCAAGCAATCAAACGACCAGCAACTTCGAAATCCATTCGACACGCAGAATCCGTCAAACTGTGATTTCCAATGCTCGTCAGCTCGCCGTTGAAGGCCTATGATATGAAGCCGCCTTTTTGTTCGAGATGGTTTTCTTCGGTCATCTGGATCGAAGATGGAGCACATCCGGGTCAACCCCATATGCCTGAAAACTTTACCTAATCATCTGACGCTGTTCAACACCTTTACGATCAACGTAAAGCTTAGCACCTCATGTCGCGTCTTATGAATCTGCGTCCATTGGTCTATATAACACACTGCTGGAGCTCGAGCCTCCCTGAATTGATGACCTGTTTTGCGTCAATGAAATGATTATGAGCTAAAGACTTAAGTTTTGGTGCTTCATGGTCCGCCTCGCCTTGGCTCAAGGCGTGAATCTTGAGCGTTTCCGTTCCCCTTTTGTTGACATTCCACCATGATGATGAGCCGTAAGTCATGTACGATGGTCTCATTAGCATCCCTTCATACTTCACTGTGGGCTCTGATGCTCTTCGACGGCAGGAGACCCGGAGAGGTGGATAAACGTGGCAATTCCTAGAAATATCATTAGCCCCTTCACATCCTCAGTCCTGACTGTGTATCAACGCTGTCCAAGCGCCGGTTACGATGCCGTGTGCTCTGCTATGAATACTGCCATTGCTTTTGTTACTGCTATCTCCTATTGCTAGCTCCTACAACATGCTTCCTTTCGCGCTGCACAATGCTGACGTGATCGTCGCCCCGCCACGCTTCCAAAATGACCCCTATGCAAGCCGCTGGCTCAGTACTCCCGACGGGAACCTAGCGTCGCGGTAAAAAGCTTTCTCGTGGGAAGAGTGGTGCCGACGTTGGTAGTAGTGAAAGTTGCGACCGGCTTTGAGGCACAAAGGTGGCAGCCAACCCCATCGATTGTTCCAGTGGTGTACGATTTAGCGGCCTTCAACATCCTGGTGGGCAGAAACTTGGGCGGGCTTGGAGATCGAGTTCGTGGTCTTACATTCTGTTGGCATTCGATCCCAGTCCGTCAGGTGGAGGACATAGAGGTGGATTGCGAGAATTCAAAAAAAATGTCTCATACCCATGGGCTCCAGGAACATCGGGCGGGATGTCAAATGGTCTCTGAATGGGTCAGGGCGAATCGATTGTCTCAAGAATCCTCAGACAAAGCTGCTGACGTGTTTGGGGTAAATCTTGGTCATTCTGTGGGACATGACTCCGGAAAAGAAGACCGCAAGTGATGTCTTCCTCAGCTTGAAAGACTACAAAGCCAGATGGAACAATCTCAGAATGAGCACGATGGCCGGGTATGTCTCCGACGTATCCGTAGTAGTTGTTTGAATCCGTCTTTTGACAGAGCATCAATCGCAAAGGCGTATAGCTGACACGAATCGAACACGGTCCGTATCCGCCGCTCACACAAATGTCTACCTCCACATTTCCCATTCTTGCAACTCATCTCTACCGACAAGATCCCCCTCTTGGAAAGTAGCAGAAGACATCCCCCCCTCCCTCCCCTCTCCCCCTCAGCATATTCTGTTCCTCCATCCTCATCATCCCCACCGCCTTCGCCCATCCCGCTGACCTACCTCTTCCGCCTCGCCTCGACTCCATCCCCGAAGCTCTCGCTTCCCCCTTATGCTACCCCTAGCCCACCTCGTCCAAAAAGGCCACGGGCACGCCCGAGGGGGACGACAGTTCTTACGATCGCTGTCTTGGTGCTGCTGCTGGTGGTCATCAACCACATCCAGCCCAATACGCCATAACGAGCAGACAAGCTGTACGCCGATGCGTGGGTCGGAATAGCTTCCTCATATCCATCTACCTGCCATGCTTGATCTCCCCTTCTCCCCTTCTGCCCGACTTACAGCTTACAACGTCCCCGTCACCGCCATCCCGATATCGTTGCTGGGATCAACATCAAGTACGTCACCTCGCTCTTCTTCAAATAAACCGCACACGCACACGCCCCCCCCCCCCGATCTCAAAAAATCCGCAGGAACACTGCCCCTCCGGCACCAACGATACAAGCGCCATCAAGGCAATACTCGCGTTCGCCCTTTTCCAATTCCGCGAGGCGCGCTCCTCCCTCGCCGCCTCAGCACCAGCATAGCCCATCAAGATCCCTGCGCTGCTCTACACAAGCTCATGGTTCTTCTGTGCGTGTTGGCCGCCGGCGCCGCTGCCGGGGTTGGTGGGGTTTGAATTGGAGCGGGGTAGTGTTTGCGGGTGTGGTGGCGGGGGCGATGGGGGGGTGTTTCTAGGGAGGGGGCAAGGGGGGGGGGGAAGTGAGTCCGCTCGAATTGAAGAAGGGGAGGGGGAAGTAGGAGCGTTGGGAAGGGTTTTGGGGAGGGGAGGGAGATTTAGGAATGTAGGGATGGATGTGATGATAGTGGTGGAATGGGGCTGGGGTATTTTATTCTATTAAGCAACATCTATCAAATTTGTCTATCGATCATGGAAACATGTCTACCAAGCCTCCGCCTCACCATTGCCCCCCCTTCCCCTATGACGGCCTTGCTGGCGCGGTCTGGCCAACATTGAATTCGAGCTGGGAAATTGTTTCTCGCTCGGTTTCGCCGCCGTGGGCCCACCGCGACCCTTGGGAGGCGCCTGAGCTACGTTGGCAAAGCTAGCCGGCCCACGATGCACTGGTGTCGGGTTTGATTTTGTTGCGTAGTTGAAACCGCGCACACCCTTCAGGCCCATTTTCCTGAATATCGTTCATTAGTCTCAGTCACCGAAACGAGGGCGAATGAAGCATGGACATACGCAATCGTACTCTTCTCCATGGGCGGCACCTCGTCACACCCCATGCCATCCACGGCAAACACGTTCGCCATGTGCACCAGCTGTTCGGGGGTCATCCGCATCTTGTTCGTCGCCACCTTCATGAACCCCAAATATGCCGAGTAGGCCTTCTGCTTCACCTCTGGCTCGATAGTCTGCAACACATCATTGATGGTGGCAGCGGAAGCATCATTGACGACGGTATCGGAATGCGGGTATGGCTGGATGGGGAATTGGCGATTTGCTTTCAGGTAAAAAGACTCGGCATCGGTCAGGAGGAGGATAGCTTTGCCGTCCTTACCGGCGCGTGCGGTACGGCCAACGCGGTGAGTGTAGGCGTCGGCGTCTGCGGGGAGACCGACTTGGAGGACGAGGGAGACGTCGGGGAAATCCATGCCTCGGCCGATGACTAGACATTCAGTACATTGAAGGGGAAAGGCAGGGAGGAGGGAATAGCATACCATCAGAGGCAAACATAATGCCCGTCTTCGTCTCCTTGAAGGCAGCCGTCGCCCTTGTTCGTGCCGTTTGAGTGAGGCGACTGTGGAGCTCGAAGACAGGGAGATCTAGCTGCCCTTCGTATATCTTGGCGTATAAGGCCACAAGCTTCGCCGTGGTGCCAAAGACAATGATCTTGGGATCTCCTTCGGTGGCCTTAATCTCCTCGTTGAGGATCGAGAAGAGGGCTGTGAATGTCTGTTCGACCTTGGGGATGAGGATGGAGAATTGCGGGACCTTGGCAAGGGTTGGTGGTTCAGACTTGTCGATGGTCGACACAGCGACATGATCCTTACTCAGGATGTGAGCGAAGACCTGTTCCATCTTGGGCGGGACGGTAGCAGAAAAGCACATGCCCTGCCATTGGCCTTTGGGTCCAGACTTGGGGGGGAGAGCATGGAGGATTTGCAGGATGGCGGGAAGAAATCCTGGTGGAATTAGTGACTTGGTTTACATGTAATGCTGCAGGGTTGGAGCATGCAGGGAACATTGCCTCACCAGCATCAAGCATCCTATCAGCTTCATCCAATATAAGAGTCTTCATATCATCGAATTTCGCCCTCACGTTGCCCTCGGATAAGTAGTCATTCAGCCTTCCCGGTGTGGCAACGAGAATCTTGGGATCGCCAAGCTTGAACTTGCTGAGTGCTGATTCTTTGGCGGTACCACCAAAAGCAGTATGGACTTCGACTGGGCGTTTGAACTTGGAGACCAGCAGTTTGGCCTCATCCGCAATTTGGACAGCCAGTTCACGCGTGGGTGACAGAACCAGGATGGAAACTTGACCTTTGCGAGTCGAATGCTGTAGGATGTTTTGTATGGCTGGGATGAGAAAGGCGATAGTTTTGCCTGTGCCCGTTTTGGCTTGCACCAGACTTGGATGGAGTCAGACAGCTGCGGCAAGGTAATGGGTACGAAGGATACATGATAGAAAGTGTAGCTTACCAATCACTCCCCATCGAAGGAAGCTTCTGAAGGACCTGCTCTTGGACCGGTGTCATGAAGTCAAACTTCATCTCCTTCAAACCGCGTAAGATTGCGGGATCCAGCTGTCCCTCCATGCTGGCGAAAGTCGGAGCGTTGGCTGCTTGGAGCGAAGCACTCGTATGAAGGGCATTCTGTGCCGCCATAGCGAAGGTGAAATTGTATGGTAGAGATGGCTGATGTTGAAAGAAAGGTGTTCTGGTTTGAAGAGAAAGAAATTTTGATCGAAGGGAAGACGAAGGTGTCAATCTCATTGAGAGCGGCTAACTACTTATCGTTGTCCCGTTCCGTCACCGGGTAATGATGATGATAAGTGTCTTAATGGACTGTATGACCTTGAAAAGGCAGGCGCGATGAATCTTATGGGGATCGTTGATCTGTCTCGATGCATTATGACCCCGTCCCTGATGTAACGACTCTATTGGCTAGGAAGTCTACGTGGATCTCACCAGGTATACAGCATGCAGTCTGCTGGATTAGTAGGCCTTTGGATAATGTAGTAGCATTAAAGAAACAATGACATGAATGATACCGTTCCTGGAAAATCTCAATGCCAAGACCCGATACGGGCGATCTCGTCCTACACCAAAGAATATCAATTTCCCAGGGTGACGAGCGTGGTTGAAAAGAGCAGATCCATCCGCAACGACAACGTTATTGTGATACTTTTTTCGGAAGTTCATACGATTATTATACGATTATCAACTTCATTGTAGCTATGTATGTCATGACGGATGTCACATGCCCTCGCGGTTGTATCGTACACCCAACGCCCAAGGGTATCATGGTTCAGAACCCAGTATTCCCATACAAACACAAAACCCTCCAAGATCTGCTCGCGGTGATCAAACGCCAATCAGCACCATGCTTTTTCTGTACAAGATCACAGTTCGTATCCACGAGGTCGCCGCAGGCCGCCAGGTACAAGACGTCCAAGGATACTGCCGACCTTGTAGTATAGGGACTCGAAGCAGAGCACGAATATTCCCGCTACACAAATTCATCGATCCTCCGCGTTCTCTTTGCCTTTTTCATTCTTCTTTTTCCACCATCCTCCCAAGGCAGCACCAACGCTCTGAGATCGTCCTGCAACACTGGGCCTTTCACTCTCGGTGTCCACAATAGCCTCTTCAGGGACATCGTCACTGCCAAGCACTTGACTCTTGATCGGTGAAGTACCTCTGGTCGTGACCAGATCCATGCTCTGACCTTTGCCATTATCCCCGCCTCGACTTGATCTGCTCTTCCGTATTCTTGATAGCCTTGGCCTTTGTTGTGACGACTTGGCTGAGCCTGCAGCACGACGCCGCTCGTCTGCGACAACGGCCGACAGCGATGATGATAGAGGAGACATGAGTGGACCTGGGGTGAGACGCGCCACGCTTCGACGCGAGAGGCTGCCAGGTCGGGCCATTTGAGCGGTGGGAGTGGAAGGAGTGCCTGGCGTGCTTGTTCCAGAACTTGCGCGCGTGGCTTCAGATGGTAGGAGTGGCGATGACACACTACTTTCCTGGGCTGATGGGCGGGTCGCAGAAGAGGCTGGGTTGGCTTTGGATGAAGATCGTCGGGGGTTGATCGTAGGCACGGAGGGATGTTGAGCGGAAGCAGCGGATGTGGAAGTGTGCGAGGGTTTCTGTGCGTCCCTCTGTTGTTTGGAGGCACGGCGGGATGAAGGGGGATGTTTGTCGTCAAATTTGATGCTGTTGGTGGAGGGCCGTCGGGCATACTCTGAAGGTGTCGGCGACGCTTGATTGGAATAATCTTCTTCGTCAATCAGACCAATCGCGTTCTCTTCGTCTTCTTCGAGATCAGGTAGCTCTTTGCTCTGGGGCTTCATCCGCCCTGACGTGATGAAGTAGACCCCCACGAATGTCAGAAGGCATCCTCCAACAAATTTACCCACACGGTCTCGAGTAGCAGAATTGAAGTCTCGATAGAGAATGGCGCTGCCCACGATGACCGAGATGGTGAACAGCACGAATTGGACTGGAATGACCTGAGTCGAGTCGAAGCGTTGGAGGGCCCGATTGACGTAGCGAATCTGCATGAGAGCCGTGAGGACGAGGATGAAGACGAGAAGATAGGTGATGGGAAAGGTCAGGGCACGCCATAGGGTGTCCGAGAGGAGAGATGCGATGCCCTTGGTTGAGAGGGCAGTGTATCCACCAAACAGACCGACCAGACCGAGGTCGATCAGGATCGTTCTTTCCCCATATCTTCCACTCGCCCACATCAAGACGATGATGAGCCCGGCCGTGATACCCAGATATGTTTCGAACTCCCATCTCGTGATTGCGGCCCAGACATCTGACGGGCCCATCTTGTCTTCCGATTGCTTTGCACTGAGCACAATGACGACGGCTCCGGCAATGGCAATCATCACGCCCCAGAAGTCTCGCTGGCGAAAGCGCTCTTTGAGGAGACATGGAGCAATGATGCAGTTGGACACCAAGGCCACGACGCCCAGGGGCGACACGATCGAGGCTGGAGCAAAGCCGTAGGCCAGGAAGTTGCCAGCCTCACCGACGGTCATCAGGACAATGCCACCCCACCAATAGGGACTCTTGAGGTACGTCTTTCGTTGGGCATGGCCGTCAGTGGTCTTCTCGGAGGGTCGGATGGTGGACTCTGACGAGCTGTGGGAATGCAAAGAGCTAATGTCGTCTTCTGTATCTGCTATCTTAGAGGTGTCTCCCGCATGACCCAAATGCATCTCCTCCTCATGGATTTCTGCGTTGCGATTGATGCGCGCCCTCTCTTCAGCAACATCATTCTGAGTGCCATAATTCTTCCCCATCTTCTTTTTCTGGGTGCTCTTCCAAAAGCCATTCTGCCTGTCTGACTCTTGCTCCAGGCGTATATGCGCATAGCGTTGAATGTTCAGGGCGAAGGAGATGAAGATATTGCCAATGATGGCGGTTATAATGCCGATGAGAGAGGACCATTCTCTCAGAGTCTCGCCGGGAGACCCGCTCTGTCTTGACAACAGCGACATACTACTGGGCATACGCATCAGCCGAGTCTCGAATTACCCCACCTCACCACTTTCAACACGTTATTGTCCAGATGTCGCTGCCAGCCGAGGAGATCCGTACTTGGTGTAGGCAGTCATCGCCGGAAGGGTGGGACAAAAGCCTTGCTCCGGTAGACATGCGTCACGGGTGAGCGAAGAACAAATAGCTGCAATGAGACGGCTGGGCTGTGAATGGAGACGAATGGTTGCATCGCTATTGCCTGGGCAGATCAGATTCTTGGAGATCGAGGCTCGGGTTTTCTTCGGATGAATTATTTTCATCTCGATCGCAATGACGACAATTGGTCGGTCTCTTGTACTCCAGAAGTGAAGACACTCGTTACAACCTCTTTTAGTTTCCAAATGGGTTTGTCCATGAGCCTGATTTATTGATGGTAGGAATGGTAAGCAGTCCAGGAAACTCCAATACACACCAAAAGCTATGCCCAAAGGCTGAATGACCAGAGTTTCGTCCATGCTGCGAGCGCGCGGTCTATTGCAAATAGATTGCCTTTGTTAACATAATGGCTCAAGTCAATGGGGCAAGGACACAATCGATGCTGTGATGTGAAAATCCGCTAGCTACTGTTTCACGTCTATTTCGCCAAACATTGAAGCAATTCACACTCTCTTTTGAGCCGTCGAAACATATCCCATTCTTCCTATCCCAATCTAAGTGTTCATTCCCAATTTGCCTTACGGGCCACATGGCGCCTTGGAATTTGACTTGCACAAAGAAGGGCTTGGTGGAAGAATTTAGAAGCTGTGCATCACTTGCAGCCTATTCTTGGGGCTGCATGCATGAGAGCAGAAGATTGTCGGCAGCGTAAGTCACCGAATGCCCTTCATTAGCCCCGTAAAGCTCTATCGCAGCAGGCATAAGAAGGCCACCATCCCCATCCGCAAATTTGTGAAGAAACTTGCATTTTTCACCGGCCAAATTGCTCATACCTGCGCAACGACAATACTACCTCGATCGTGATTCGTCAGTCCCAGGGGCTTCCGAACATGCAGAACGAAGGCACCTTCCGCAGCTTGCATCCCTCAGCACGAACCGATCATGACAATGGGTGGAGCCAAGCTCCTCTGCCTGGGGCCCCCGAAAATTCGACGCCCCCCCTTGCAGCCAATTGCTCGCACTCGAGCCTTCAACCGAGCCACGACTCAAATCTCAATTCGTCAAACTACGGGGCACAATACATGTCAGCGCCATGCTACTCGACCAGTCAATTCAACCCAGGCCACCAACCGAGCTATGGCACAGCTCCTAATTCATCGACTTTTGGGGCATACAACGCCGGGGCGCTCACGCCCCATTTCGCCTTCGACCAGCAAATGAATACACAAGACCCCGGTCTAGCACCACTATGGGACGCCTCCGTGATGCAGCTCCCGGATGCCGCAGCTACAGTGCCCTACTCTACGGCCAATGACCAGTCAAACTTTCCCCCTTCTGAGACTTTTGGATTCCAGGGATGGAATCAATCTGGCTTCGCTTCCCCTCCTGCCGGCACGAGCAGTCTGCCCGCTGCGTACGATCCTTACCGCGCTGACAATGGATCGAGCTGGCTTGATCTTGCATTCCGGCTCTCACCAATGGATACTTCCTCGGCCAATGATGTCGAATGCATGACCGCATGCCCTGCCTCATCAAGCCTTGGCGCATCGACCGAGTAAGCCTTTTTTTTTATTGGCTGACTGAAGGGCAAAGAAATGGCGCTGAGACGTGCGTTGAACAATCAGTCTCGCACCTGCATTCTGCGGAGCGTCAGGGGCCGGCGGATGGAATCACCCTTCCCACGAAACACATGTCCGACGAAGATCTGCTGAATGAGACGGCATGTGGCTGTCTCGTCTGCAACCGCATCGGGCGCCGCAGGGAGAATGAACCCTACTACGTCAGCGGTAGAGGTGCCGTATGCAATTTCCACTACCGCCACTCAAAGGATGTCACTCGTCGATCCCCTCTGGAAACCTGCGGGGTGAAAAACGTGTATATATCCCAGCATAAACATGAGCGATCTCATTACAAACACGGAGAAGAATATCACTGTCCAGCGCACGGTTGCAAACACACATACTCGGCCTGGAGTGACTTGACACGACACACCCGCAGCATCCATTGTCAAAAGCCTCCAGCGCACCCTTGCCCCGAGATTGCATGTGATCGCCACGGCAACAACGGATTCAAACGAAAGGACAAACGCAATGAGCATATTAAAAAGGTCCATGCAAATCGTGTGACCCCTGGCCGCCCCGGACGCCGTATCCAGCCCGCCGTTGACAATGCCAACAACGGCGCTGGATACCGCGCTTGATGCCGCATCCAAGCGTGCTGCTGCCTCGGACAACGTGTGAGGGATTCAACACCCTCGACACACGGCCAATATGGCCACACAAATAGCTCTATCACTAAGAGTTCAACACTCAGCTGTTGGCGCCATCTACAAGATTGGAGGTAAAACCCAAATTGAATGCTTAGGTGATGCATCAATAGATTTCCTCATCTCTTTCTCTTTTTCTCATGATCTTGTCGCCGCTGGGGGCAACATGTCAGGGTTTCAACACCCTCGACACTGCAGACAATGATATAGGGTTAGAACACCACGAGTTCAACACTCAGGTGCTTTTTCGGTTGCCGCCCGCGGCATTGGGAGTTTTGTACGTAGCATAGGGAGTTTTCATACATGGCTTTTTTGGAAAACATCAGATCCAGATCCAGAATCTCTCATTGCCCCGCTGGATGCCTTGCTCATCACCACTCGTGCTGGGGCTGTGATCGTAATGTTTTCCCACAGGATTGAAAAGTTGACGGCCCCTTTGTAATGCGAGCGCCGCCCATCACACACCCCCGAAAGGATCCCAAGGACGACCAAGAAGGGGGCAGAATGGATCGACGGAACTTGATGTATTGCACTTAAACGTTGGGAGGATTCATGGGTGGATTGGAAGAATCAGATCTATCTATCGCAGTTTCTAAACGCCTTTTTTCAACATGATTGGGTCACAGCCGATCACATTCCAGGCCATGACCTTCCATTTCAAGTCATTGGCATTGCCAGTCATACTGGGCCTGCGACATTCCCCACTTGACCATCACTTTGTGACGATTCTCCACGATCCCACTGCATCCCCACACCTCACCCCATCGTACCCTTGCCCTATCCCCACCTTTCTTATGGTGTTGGTGCAGAGGATATCTAGACCTGACCCTGCGTGATCATCTTCTTGCGCAGGTAGCTCTTGTACTCGCCGATGGAACCTTCCCACCTCTTGATGGTCTTGTGCTCGCACACCATGATTTCCTTGGCGATCTTGTCGAGCAATCTAGACAGCACACAGATCAGCTTCAATCCCCAGAGTCAAGAGAGGTTGAGGGGGATGAGACACTCTGCTCACCTGAAATCGTGCGACACCACCACAACGCCACCACTGAACGCATTGATGGCATCCGCCAAACTATCAATCGTGGGGATATCCAGCCCGTTGGTCGGCTCATCCAACAACAGCATATTCGGCCCTTCAATCGCCAGCAGCGCGAACACGATCCTGCTCTTCTGGCCCTCCGACAGGGTCCCCATCAGCGCGGTCTGGGACTCGCCGCTCAGGCCGTAGCGGCCCAGCTGCTGCCGCCAATATTGATAGTCCTGGCTCTTGGAGGAATATTTGTCGCGCACGAAGTCGAGCGCCGATTTGGTGAGATCGAGCTGCTCGGCCGAGTGCTGGCTGTACATTCCGAGCTTCAGGTGGGTATGTCGGGAGACAACGCCGCCGGTGGGGGAGAGCTTGCCGGTGAAGATGCGGAGGAGGGTCGACTTGCCGACACCGTTGGGACCCACGAGGGCGGTCCGGCTGTCCATGTCGACACCGAAATCGAGGTTCTCGTAGAGGTTGTCCTTGGCGTTGCCGGAGTAGGAGAAGGTGACGTCGTCGAGGGACAGGACGGGTGGGGGCAGCTTCTCGACGTCGGCGAAGCGGAAGGTGAAGACGCGGTCCTGGGCGACGGGCTGGATGAAGCCATCGGCTTCCATTTTGTCGAGGATCTTCTGGCGGGATTTGGCCTGGCGGACCAGGTTGGCGTAGGTACCGGCAGAGGCGATGAAGGCTTTGATGTGCTTGATTTCTTCTTGCTGTTTGGCATACGCCTTCATTTGGTTGGTCTCTTGTTCCGAGCGAGTCTTGACGTAGGAGTCGTAGTTGCCACCATAGTAGATGAGTTGCTTCATCCGCATGTCAATCATGTTTGTGCAGACACCGTTGATGAAGTCCATGGAGTGAGACACCAGGATCAGTGTGCGGTCCCATTTCTTGAGGTATTCTTCCAACCACACACAAGCTTCAAGGTCGAGATGGGCGGTTGGGTCATCAAGAAGAAGAAGGGAGGGTTTGACGAAGAGAGCTTTGGCCAGGGCGACACGCATCCGCCAGCCTCCGGACATGTCTTTCGTGCGTTTGTGGATGGTGATTTTGTTGAAGCCAAGACCGGTCAGGATGAGGGAGGCACGAGTTTGGAAGGTTGAAGGGTCCATGGTTTCCATGCGCTATGATGGTCAGTATGACAGAAGATCAAGGGGACGATGGGTAGAAGCCATACCTCATACAAGTCTTCTAATATGGGATCTTCAGGGCCGTTCTTCTCCAAGATTTCCTCGGCCAGCTTGTCCAGCCTTTCCATCTCATTCTCGGCTTCCCTCACCACCCATTCCAATGCACCCAGATCACTTGGAGGTGCACCCTCATTCAAGAGGTAAATATCCATATGATCTGGTATCGGGTATTCTCGCCTGTCGATGGCCTTGAGCAATGTGGATTTTCCACATCCATTTTCTCCCAACAAGCCGTATCTTCGGGGATAATTCAGCTCCAGGGTGGTGTCGGTGATCAGGACCTTTCCGTGAAAGACCAGAGATGCTGATGTGATCTTGACATCTCTATTTTGAGCGAGTGAGGCCAAGACGCCGGTTGTGACTCGATCTGACAGGCCATGTTTGTCCATCTGCTCAGTCAACCTGTTCACCTTGGACATTTTCTCATCTGTCGTCGCCGGCTGTTCATCATCGGGTAGCGCGTTTCCGTCCCCATCCAACATTGGTGGAGTCTCATCGCCATTTACTGACGAAGCTGATGATCCTGCCTTGGATGCGGCGTTGGACGAAAGTTTGGAGGCAACGGTCTTCTTCTTGTCCTTGCCGTCTTCAGCCCGTTTTGCCTGACGGGCAGCCTTGGATGCCGAGACCATGGTGATGTTTGGAAAAGGAGTTCGAGGGTGAAGAAGGGAAGAGGGAGATGGAGAGAGGAGGCGGAGGAAGATTTTCTGTCGAGGCTGCGTCCAAGTCTTTGACTCTTTGTGGTGGGGGTCTTTATCGATTGGGCCTTTCCCACACTAATCGATGGATTATTTTTTGCGAAGACGGCTCGTGATGGCTGTTCAATCAGATATACGAGCGCCGTGCTGATCTTTGTTTTTCTTGTTTGGGAGAATTTTTCCGCCTTACTGCAAGTTGTGCAACGTTTTGATGAGCAACAATTTTCTATTCTCCATTTTCCATTTTCCTCGGCTGCTCCTTTTTTTCAGCCCTGCAGGGATTTAGATCGCTAAGCCGCCACCAAGCGAGCGGCAACGGCCTTTTGTGGAGCCGACCGAAAGTCTTGGCGCGAAGGGGAGCTGGCGCCATCCGCCATCTGACTCTAGACTTTAGTTTTAATCGTCGCGTAAGGAGTAAGGAGCATACTATCTATAAGCTGGACATCCATTCCCAGTGATCATCATCATCAAAGCTTATCCGTGAATACTCACCCATTCTTCGCGTGCAATGCACCTGGACGAGCAAAAGCCTACCGATGAAGAAGGGCGACTGAGTGTGCCCTGATTCGGCTTGTGTTGGTCCTTTGAATGGATAAAATTTGAATGTCAGGAATACTCAATAGCTCTGGACTAACGTTTGGGTTGTATACAAAGTGTCATGAGCAAAAGCCAGCAGGCAGCGGTCCCAGGATTTTAATTTGCTTTGTCAATGTAGAATGCTTTCCCCTTGTCGCGAGATTTCCATCTGAGCGCCTCGAAAAGAAACGACATGCCAACATAGGCATATTAGTGTGGAGTTAGATATTGGCAAGCAATGTAAGCGAGGGTCTGAAATGTGGATAGCCGAACATGATTGGAACACCCCATCGTGTATTGATGCACTCGCTTCGTCCCTGATTTTTGTTGCAATTCGTCTTGAGCCGAATATTTCTCCACACCGGCGCGTTTATCTAATCAGACAATCTAGCCAAATCCGTTTCGGCTTCATCCATACGATCTATGACCGTTCCTTGACTTGGAAATGAAAACCAGAGTAAAGCTGACTTGTGCTCTCTTGACGTCCCACCGGCACGGCTCTTGCTCGCATCAATGCTATCTCATACCTGATTTTGTCACAGTATAAGAGGGATACTTGGCAGAGAGTCACGATGAGACGAGGATCGCACTAACAGCAGAGCATACGCCCTCCCTGCTCTTCGCTTTCTTTCGTGGCCTCACTGCAAAACCGCATACAGACAGGCATTGATCCGGAGCTTCAAGGCTAATGGCCAGTTGATCCTGATTGCAACGCCCAATACCCAGACGAGAAGAGAATTGAGAGCAATGAGGATGAGCAGGTCAATCAATGATGAAGTTGCGTGTCTGGTGGAGCTTTGCGAGGACAAACACAGTAATCGAAACGAGGAAGAAGGCGAGAAGGAGCTCGAGCGCAACATGGAGTCCCAGATTCAAGCGTACCCTTCTCATAATGTTCTGAAGGCGCAATTGAGCGCAGCCACAAAGGATGATCTGGGTGAATGCAAAGGAAGAATCACAGCTCACAAAAACGGAGTTGGCGTTTGATTCGCAGTTTCAGTAAAGAGGGATAAGGTGGACTAGGAACACCACATACTGGAGTAGACAGCATGAGTGCGAGATGTAGTAATGAAAGGGATACTGGCTGATGAATGACGGGTCCTGGGCTAATGAACGACAACGCTCGTTTTGAAGAAATTGATCTCAAGGGATGTGGTTCGGTTCTTCAGAGAAGGAAAGGGACGAATATTGAGGGACAAATGTCGGAAGACTAGAGATAGAGAAGAACTGGAGAAGAAATCGAAGGAGCACTTTGGGAATTAAATTGAGCGTGAATTTTCATTCAGCAGAGCTGATCAAATTGGGGAACTTTGGTCCGAAAGAGGATGTGCCAATGTGTCATGCTTCTCATGCGCTCAATCCTTTTTGACAGGTTTTCCCGGTAAATTTCTACCGATTTGCAATGTTGTCGACGCTCGCTCCTACACTGGTCGTACGACCTACCTCGTCGATGTGAGTAACAGAGAGCTAGATCTGTTGGCCAACCCCAGATCTCTGCGCGCGGGAGGCTCGACACTATCTTCAAGACAGTCCGCTCATCACCTGAGCACAGTCAGGACCCATCTCCCAAAATCGTGTAAGTCAAGCTCGATCATCAGATCCTCATCTTGCTTTGGCTGGGCCTCCGGTCTATTGACAGTATATCGTCGAATAGCATCCCACGATGACAATGCCTTGTCCATATTCTCAAAGATGGATTGGCCGTGCCAATCTTTGCGCTGGTAAGCGGAGATGGTAATCCTATGAGAGACCCGAATACTTTCCAAGGTTTGTAGGACGTGCTTGATGTCACTTTGATTCCAAGGGCTCAGTAACTCCAAACCGAGTGTTCTCAGGTCGCAGATTCCGTCTTGAACACAGTGCAGAGTATGGAACACATTCGCAAAGTCGAAATGGTCCCCAAAGCGAAGCTCCAGGTGGCGAATGTTGCGTAGGAATGGCATTGTCGTGGCAGGGCTCAACAGGTGCATTTCGATGCGCTTATCGAAGCGCTTGTTCAGCAAGACCCATAGACGCCAATCGTAATTATAGAGACTACCACCGCTTAGATGGATGTACTTATTGGTCCCTTGAAGGAATTTCAAGCACTCTTGCGAGATAGTCCTGCAGGTGCGGAGAATGGAGAGGTGTAGATTTAGCTTTGTGAGAACACAGTCACTATACATGTGAGCTGGATACGCCTTGGAGGACGAAAGTAAATGGTGTCATACGTTGTGCCCGTTCTCCAAAACGGACAGATACCCTTCTGCGTTACAAGTAGATGGGCGTAGATGTTCTGGCGGATCTCAAGAGGCACTTTAGATAGTGTACCGGCCATTCCTGAAGCCAAGCTCCCACGTAGAATAAACCAGATTCCGCCGAATTCGTCAAAGGTAATCGTGTGGGTTTTGAGAGGAAGAAGCAAAGCTCGAAAGTGACGAGAAAATTTTTTGTGACACTTTTGTACTCAATGTCTAGGCATCTTCGGTATTCCAAGGCCCGATCGACCTGTGTTGCCTTCCTGATGACCTGAGAGACATGGACCAGGCATGGTGTCACGCCTTTAGCCTCCCAAGGCGGCCTCCAAAAGTGGCCTCCTAAAATGGCTCATGGCCAAGGCACATCACTCGCTTTCTCGGCAAACGCAGCTGCTTGAGTTGAATCAAGCAAACCCCAGGTTTGCAAGACCGTTTAAGCCTAAAATCCAGAAGACTGCCACTGCTGTCGGTACACCCTCCATGTAGGACTGCCCGGAGCTGAAATCCCGCGTCGTAGAGTACATGTAGCTCTCGTATATCCTATGATCTCCAATACGGCAAAATTCAGAATGTTCACACTGATGCCTGTTTCTGCCTGACAGCAGACGTGTCTTCCTGGCCTTCAAAGGCTTCTGAACTTTGATTGCCAGCAAATCTTATATCTCTGTGCCAAGAATGAGATTTTGATCTGATCTTCTGACGTCATCGCGCAACACCCTACCCTTTAGACGGGTCTGAGATGTTTGCCAAGCTGCCTCACAATTGTCCTGTCAACACATGTCTGCAAGACTTCTGGACCAGCCGCGCTCTTCTGCACCGTGCTCTTCTTTCCCCTGCTGGACACTTGATTCGCAATTGGTGACACCGAACGCTGATCGGTGGTCTCCTTTACAAATTAAGATGCTTGCCTGCGAGCCTTGATGCCGAATCTAGATTTCGACGTGGATAGGAGATCTGCGCCATTGGTAAGCGCTAGCAAAGTCTACCCGATGCGGCTGCTTGTGGGCAACAGCTCCACCAAATTTGACCCTCTCGAGTCTAATTTTGTACCAGTAAGAACACTCTCACAACAATGATGATGAGTTCCCTGGCTCGGCCGAGACTAGGTCTCGGTCTGTATCGGAGTATTGCATAAGCCTTCTTGTCGATACTCAACGCTTTGGACCATGATGGTTGCAAAGTGTCGAGAAGTTGTTACAAGAGCAGCGGGAGAACATGTCCGAACGCTTCAAAGACAACAGAATACTATACGGCAACTGGCCTGTTGTATGGCTTTTCTGAGTTCGATTCAAAATTCAACAAAAGTAGGCTCTGTACTACCAGTAGCACAGCATGACTGCTCATATAAGCAATACTCGGCCATGTAATTCACCTATACTTCACGGCGGATGCTCAGCCATGCTTGTATCTCAAGAGAAGTCAGGATGACCATAGGACATTCAAGTGGAGAAATTGCCGCTGCCTATTGTGCTGGTGCACTGACTTAGGCATCGGCATTGGCCGTGGCTTACCATCGAGGGAGGCTCGCATCCAAAGTCAAGCAAGCAAGAGACGGCGCTATGCTTGCTGTCGGTCTGTCTGCGGGGGATACCCAGCATTTCATCGCCTCTCTGCATCATGGATGCTTCAGCGTTGCCTGCATCAACAGTCCTTTAAGTATCACCGTTTCAGGCGATAGAACGGGCATCATCGAGCTTCACGAAATTACCAAGTCGAGAGATACAGTCGCTCGTCAGCTGTCGGTCTCTGTAGCTTACCACTCACATCACATGCAAGATATCGCCGAAGAGAATCTGACGGCTCTTGAATGCCTCTCCTTAGAAAAGAGGCACTACATCGCTGATGTTGAATATCATTCATCGTTGAACGGAAAGCGCCACGACCTCTCTGGTCTTGGACCAGCATACTGGGTTGCTAACATGACGAGCCCGGTGCAGTTCTCTGTATCCCTTCAGAGCCTGTAACATGGTACGAAAGGACCAAATACTGAGGTTCTGGTCGAGATTGGCCCTCATTCAGCGCTTGAAAGGTCCTGTCAAACAGATCCTGCAGGGAATAAATCATGACTTGCCGGACCATATTCAATACTCCTCAGCACTCGTACGATATCAGAATGCGGTTGGCGCGTGCCACAATCTCGTGGCCCAGCTTTTCGCTAGAGGTGTGCCAATCGATTTGAACGCTGTCAATTTTCCCAAGGGGACTCAAGGCTTGAGTGTTCTCACAGATATGCCTTCTTACTCTTGAGATTATTCGACCTCGTATTTCGTAGAGTCCGTAAGGGTCAATCAATATGAAGACGGGACCTTTACTAGAAGCGATCTACTTGGAATCAGAGTCAACGGTTCAATTTCTTCCGAACCCGAATGGAGGAACATACTACGCCCATCAGATATTCCTTGGGTCCATGACCATGTCGTTCAAGTAAATATAGTGTATCCTGCAGCAGGCTTCCTTGCTATGGCGATTGAGGCCGAGCATCAGCATGTAAAGGACAAAACACACATCAAAGCATATAAGCTACGAGATGTCTCAGTCGGGCATGCGTTGGTGCTGGCCGAAGGCATTGATAGTGTTGAGACTGACATTTCTCTGCGGCCATATAGAGAAAGTCTGCGAGCAGATTCGGACATCCGGAACGAGTTCCGTATAAGTTCGTCCGCTGATGGTTCGTTGTGGACTGAACATTCCCGAGGTCTCATCGCTGTCGAAAATTGGATAGAGGCTGCAGAACTCGACGGTGGCCCATCAGCCGAAGTCAAGCACCTCATAGATGCAGACGCGAGCTAATTTCGGCAAATCACGTCTCAGTTTGGCGCGCAAAGCAAAGTTGTCAACGTGCCAGATATGTACAATGAAGTCGAGCGGATAGGCTTGAAATTCGGACCAACTTTCGCCCATATGCGATATGCTTGTACGTCCCCAGGATTTTGTCTTGCACAGATGGCTATCCCAGACACTGCTGAGAGGATGCCTGCTCATTCCGAATGCCCATACGTGATTCATCCCGCAACTTTGGATAATTGTATCCACAGCATCTTCCCCATTGACTCGCATACCAAACCCAAGCATCGGAGTGAGACGCCCGTACCCACATTCATAGAAGCAATGACCGTTTCTCAAAACATGAGCAAGGAGCAGGGGTACTGCTTCGATGTCTTCGCGAGAAGTCATAAGAGCCCACCAGGACAGAAGCCCAGCAGTAGTGGGTCAGCTGAATACTCGATCACGGCCTTCGATCAGACGGGCGCTGACTCTGGCATCAAAGTCACAATGGACGGATTGAGGAATACCTACATCGGTAATGTAGCTAGAGATCTGGACGGGGAAACGAAGCCCGATGATGATCATCAGACAGTCTAGCAACCGGATCCTGAGACTCTAAGGGCGCAGCAGGCTTCTGAGCTTGGGCGTTTCCGTAGGCCATAGCCAGACCAAGATCTTCCGGGTTTTGTACAACAGGCCGCCTTCTATTATGCTGAAGAACTGTTGCAGAGGATTGACTATAAACCTGAACTATTGCCTGACCTCTTGCCTCATCATGAGAAGTATGTCTCGTGTTTACATAGATACCGTCAAGCCGTTCATCAAGGCTGTCTTGGCGATTTCAATACGTCCGACTGGCTTGAAGCAACGGATAGGCAACGTCAGGGCATCTACGAGAATATCGCTGATTCTAGCTGGGATTTACACCTCTCCCCGATAGGGAAAAACCTTACCCAGATACTTTCTGGCGAATGGGACCCACTTTTTTTGATGCTAGATGACAATCGCCTTGAACGTTATTATCGAAATTTGGAGAACGCTGGGCAGACGCATGAACAAGCAGCAATATACATCAAGCTGCTTGGGTAAAGAAATCCCTATATGAAGATCCTCGAGATTCGAGCTGGGACGGGTAGTGCCACGGAAGCAATTATGGAAGCCTTAGTCGATGGCAAGGATAGGCGATCTCCAGGTCTTGCTAGATACGACTTCACAGACCTCCACCAGCAATTTTCGATCAGGTACGTGAGGAATGAGCGAACATTCCTCCGTGTCGCATCGCTCTAGAGTCGAGTAGTGCTTTTGCATGAGTTCAATGTTTCAAGACGTTTTAGATGATCTTCAAGACAATTGTAATTCAGCAATGCTGACTACGAACCCTTTCTCCGGGCCAAGGAAAAGTTGCGATCGTGGGATGATCCTGTCAACTTCAAAACGCTTGATGCTGAGCGGTATTCCCTTGAACGAGGCTTTGTGCCAGAATCATACGACTTGATCATTGCAGCCAGTGTGATCCATGCCACGTCCCACATTGAAGATACAATGAAAAGGGTAAAGACCTTGCTCAAGCCTGGTGGATATCTCGTTCTCATGGAAATAAAGGTGTCAAACCTTTGTACATCCTTGATCTTCAGCACTCTGCCTGGCTGGTGGAACGGTAGGACGCTGTCATCAATGTATATGAATACTAAGACTGACGGGGAACCAGCCAAGGAGGAAAGCCGTGCCAATGGCCCCTTGTTGACTGAAGCAGAGTGAGACGACGCGCTCCAACGCACAGGCTTCACAGGTGCTGTCCATATCTTGTGGGACATGGCAGACATCAAGTACAGAGACACTGAGCAAAGTCCTTGCCTTCTGAAAGTTCACGTTTGAGAGATACATTTTCTCGAGAACAACCCAATAACAGACATTTCATGACTCTTGAAGCCATCTCAGTAAGACAATGCTGATTTCACACGAATTTCCCAGGGAACACGCATACAGCGCCATTATCTCCAGACGTGTGACCGATTCGAAGCTAGAAAGGCTGCCACTGACAATCATCACGAACTCAATGCAACCCGATCCTGAAGTTTCACCTCTCGAGCGAGCTCTTGTCCAACAAGGCATCGAATACAGCATCTCAAGTCTGATAGAGAGCGTTACCCAGAGCAAATTCTGCATTGTGCTCATTGCCCGCCTGAAATCTGTGCTTCGCGAGCCTCAAGCCAAAGAATTTGTCGGCTTGAAACGAGCCTTCCTGGAGAGCGAAGGCGTCCTCTGGATCACTCATGGAGTATTTGATGGGGAAACCCCGATCACAATCTTGGGTTGGGTCTGGTACGGACGATCCGATCTGAAGAAGGGAACACGAAGATTTATATACTGGACCTTGATACCGATGATGTCATCTCGCCCGAGCAAAGGAGCAGGCTGTTTACATCCATACTGAAGAGTCTGTTCGAGAAGAACAAGTTTGGCGATACTCAGCTGAAGAACGAGCTTGCGGAGCGAGGAGGCGTGTCAACGATACCTCGGCTCGTCAAAGAGGAGAGATTGAACTCACATGGCTCCCTCCCGGTACCCCACGAGGTCGAGCCCCAGCTGTTTCACCAATCGGGACGCCCCCTCAAGGCAGAGATCGAAACTCCAGGTCTCCTCGATAGCATCTACTTCATCGATGACGAGTCTATATCCAGCACCCTGGCAGACGGAGAAGTTGAAGTGGCAGTCAAAGCATCCCGCCTAAATTTCCGGGATGTCATGACTGCGTTGGTGTTGTTACATCCACTGGTCGCGGTGTCCGTTCTGTTAGCGTTGGCGATCATGTTATTGTAAGTCAATCTTCGACCTGCTGCATCCTTTTTCATCGTGTTGGAAAGGAATGCTGACCGCATATTTGATTAGGCTATGCTTAAGGACGGAGCATTTCGCAACCTCATCCGGAGCTCGGCTGACGATGTCGAATTGATTCCCAAGGTTATGCCTTTTGACATTGCGGCAGCATTACCCATAGCTTACTTTACAGCTTACTGGGCCGTCCACAAGATTGCGAGGCTGTCCAAAGGCGAAAGCATGATCCATGCAGCTTCTGGAGGGGTCGGTCAAGCACTGATCAATCTCTGTAGACTGGTGGAGGGTGTGGTGATATACGCCACTGTTGGAACTTTGGAGAAGCGAAATCTGCTCATTGAACGATATGGCATTCCCGGAACGCACATCTTGACCAGTCGCAATACTGCTTTCGCTGGGAGAATCATGACAATGACACAAGACCGAGGAGTTGATGTGATTATGAACTCACTGTCGGGCGAAGCTCTCCGCCTCACATGGAGCTGTATCGCGCCCTTGGGTAGATTTATGGAGCTGGGAAAGCGTGATTTCACCGTGAATACACGCCTTGAGATGCGACACTTTGGGAGAAACGTCTCCTTCACTAGACTAGACGTCCCTCTTGACTCTCAACATGGCGAGAAGCGGAGAATTTGGGGCGAGATCATCAAGCTCTACAATTGCCAGCTGATACAAGCCCCTTGGCCAGTCAAAGTACTCGGCATATCAGACTTGTAATCGGCATTACGTTCTATGCAATCGGGCAAACACATGGGCAAAATGGTCCTGATGCCTCAACCAGGAGAGATGGTCAAGGCAGTCTCTCCTCCGAAACCAAAGCTGCTTCACCACGATGCCTCCTACCTCCTGGTGGGCGGTCTTAGTGGCATAGGCAGGGCAATTGCACATTGAATGGTAGATAACGGCGCACGGAGCCTCATCTTCAAATGCGACATCGCCAACCACTCCGACGTCTCTCACCTGCTAGCATCAGCCTCCAAAACAATGCCACCCCTGCGCGGCCTACTCCACTGCGCGCAAAGCCGGCGACCCTCCCTCTTCGCGAAGATGTCCCTCGAGGATTACAACACCGCAATGCTCCCAAAAGTATCGAGGGTCTGGAACCTGCACAACGCGCTCCTCGAACGCGAAATCGAGGTGGATTTCTTCATCATGCTATCCTCCATGCTTGGGCTCAGTGGCGACGCATCGCAGGCATCTTACTGCGCCGCCGCCACATTCCTAGACGCCTTCGCTGCTTACCGCAACAACCTTAATCTCCCAGCCGTGAGCCTCGACCTTGGCAAGGTCCTCGACGTGGGCGTGGTGGCGGAACGCATTGCCGCTCGCGAAGCCGTTCGCGACCTCTGGAGCCGTGAACTGTATCAAGATGAAATCACGCGCATGGTTGAGGCGGCCATCCGACACCCCTTGCGCAAGCACGAAGATGGTGCCACAGCAGCCAATGTGATCGGCCTGAAACCCTGGTCTGAACATGCCGATCCAGTCTTCAACGCTCCATTCTTCAGCCACTTCCGCAGGGCCGCCCTCTCTACAGTGCAGACCTCGGACGGGAACACTGCAAACGGTGGCGGTGGAAAAGGAAATAGTGGCCCCCGCGACGCTCTTCGCCGTGCCACGACCCTCGCTGAGAGTACCACCGCAGTATGCAACGACCTGATAGTGAAAACCTCGAATCTCCTCATGAAGCCTGCCGAACACATCTCTGCGGAGAGCTCATTACTGGAATTGGGGCTGGACAGTCTGGTTGCGGTGGAGCTGCGCAATTGGCTGTTGAAGAATGTTGATGCCGCGGTGCCGGTGTTGGAGCTGATGGCCAATATCACACTCGGGCAGCTGGCGGTAAAGGTGGTGAAGCAGAGCAGATTTACGAGCCTAAGGAATGAAGGCCAAGAGGGCTAGCTGACTTTACGGTGTCTGGAAAAAGGTTATTTGGAGAATGATCTTTGAGCATCGCCCTCGAAACTTACAATGATTAGATTGATCCGCCGGCGTTATGCCTTATTCCAATACTTTACGGTAATGTTGTGAAGAGTTTAGTGAATATTAGCTCCACCTTTTGACCTTGATCAACAGATCTGGAGCAATCTTCATTCCAGGATTATCAATAAGCCGGGAATTTTATATCGTATCAAACAATATTTACTCCGTGTTCCCCCCAAGACCCAACAATCTCCTAGTCAGCAATTCTCTCTTTGGCGTCAATACCTCCACAGCGTTGCAGAGTAAACGCACCATTCACTGCCGACTCAAGATGCAAACCCCAATCTGCTCTCAATAAGGTTAGAAGTCATCCATCATAATCGAGCCATGCTCAACCCCCTTCCATCCCTCCCTCCACCAAATTACCCCCTTTACCCCCCCAACCAACCCCCCCCCCCAATCGCCTCAGAAACCCCCAAAAAGCGTCTTCCAATCCTCAACCAAGATGCCACACCACTCGCTCGCCAGCCACTCCCAACCCGATCTCCGCACAAGTGGGCTCACACCACTCTCAACCCTCCACCCTGAAGCCAAGCCAGCATCACTTCCCCTCCTCAATTGCCTCTCCTAATCCGGAGATGGGCATCAGAGTTGGGCTTCCAACCCCCCAACCAAGAATCTCGGATACCGCATCGACCAATATAATCGCGCCTGACCCGCGTTCCACAAAAACATACCGAGTCCCGTTCGTGGCATCCTTCATCCTCGATTCTCCCTTCTTCCATTTCCACACACCTCCTTTGTTTCAGCGTGCGCGCGAGCCCAGGCCTGGGATGCAAGTGCCATATCATCCATCAAGCTCGTCGTCTCACACACAGCGGAATCGCTCGATCTGTGGAAGATGTGGAAGGTGATGCGTGGTGTGGGATATGGTAAAAGCTCGATAGCTTCGAACGGGATGGGTCACAAACGCTCGTGAAAAGGGGGGAGTGGGACATCATGACGATGTCTGGGGATAGGAGGGAGGCCTGGATAGGAAAGAGATTTTAGATCTTGATTACTTTTATTTTCACGGAAGAGAGGGGTTTTTGCCAAAGAGGTGGATTGATGCATTGGCTATAGCGGAGAGCTTCGGATGGGATGTGGTATATACGCTCGTCAAGGCAAAGGGGGGGGGAAGGCCCCGACGATACTCTGGGGTTAGAGGGAGCATGGGTTTCACTCGCCAGAATAGGGGAGGGGGTTTAGAATTCTATTTTCTTTTGTTCATGAAAGAGAGGGAGAGAGAGAAGGAGAGGTTCGCTACAGAGTGTGACTTCGGTCGATTTAGCTATAGCGATGTCTTGCAAGTAGTTGCAGCTGCTGCGCGGTGGATGAGGGAGAGGAAAAGAAAAATGGAAGGCGATTGTTTTTGAGGGTGCAGGCGTAATGGGATTCGCTGCGTTGAGCAATCACTTCATGGCTGACCTCTCTCGGTGTAGTGCGCCAGTTGGTGGGCAATTGTGGAAGCGGGTTGAAAAATGACCGCGGAGTGGCTTTTGCTGTGGGGGTAGACGCCGTCAATGTTTCTGCTTGATATATTGTTCCCAGGTTCTTTTGTCAATAGGAAGTCAAAGCCGTAGACTGCGTACTCCATAAATGAAACATTGAATTGTCATTATTTGTTCGCTCCCCATCCATAACAACCTTGCTCAACATCCTAGTCATGCAATGTTCAGACCCTATGGAGACGTCGCGGCAGTTTGAAGGCCGTTGTACTCCATAGACATGATCAAATAGCCGTTCCCCGTGTACGTGAAACTGGCCAACTGGGTTGAAGAAGGCTGATATTGAAACTTGTGCTGCTGATCGTTGACTTGACCGTTGTCGTTCCCCTGTGTGAAGCCGAATTGGATCGTACCCCCGGTGGGGAAATTGGGGCGTCTATCGACGACGGATAAGGGTTTCGTTCCTCCTACAGGGAGGAGGCGTCGTTAGTCTAAATGTCTGGCCCCTGGGAGCAAATGGAAATCCGTACCGACTGCTACACCACTACCATCGTCACCCCCCGCCCAGATTATGACACCATTGGCGTCGAGGAACTCCGGATAGACGTAGGTGCCGGTGTAAGGCGCATTGCTATAGATGAAGCCACTGATAGGTCCGAGGAGGCCATCAGTGGCGGCGTCAGCCTCGGCGATCTTGGGGCTTCCTTCTGCGCCTTGAGCCATCTTTAGTTCAGTAATAGACCAGACCTTGAAGCCAGGGATGCGATATAGGTGATGTAGAGATAGAGAGTGATGTATGGGTGGTTGGGGGGAAGGATGCTCTCTCTTCGCTTTATATAATTTCTGATTGCCTGTGCCGTAGGCCCGTAGAGGCCCAGTTGGGTGGAATTTGGACACTCACCCAAATCGTCAAGCTCGACGCCTCTTTCGAAGAGATCGGTCATTCAAGGAGTAGAGGTGTTCAGCTCCTCCATGAAGCAGGGCATCTGACCTATTGGCTGCATGTGCACCTTCCTGCATCCAGCAGGCGCTTTCCTGATGCTGCGGCATGTAGGTGTCATAGAAGGGAGTTTGGAAGGTTCAGCTGTGGAGAAGACCACGCCACTACCCAGGCACAAAGAGGAGACCAACTCAAATCAAGATATACAACGCTATTGCCGTCTAGACTCACCAGACGAATTCAATCCGGCTCTCTTGTCACCCTCTTTGACAAGCTGAGGCAAGCCATGTCACGATTGCCTTGCTGGTATCATGTCCAGCCATATTTTCAGCCGCTCACTGAGTTATTTGGCGTCAGTCTCAGCTCCGTTACGATCGCTTTACTGGTATCACGTCAAGCCACGCTTTCAGCTGCCCACTAAACTGTGTGGCGTTCATCTCAGCTCCCTCGCCAACGCCTTACTGGTATCACATCCAGCGATGCTTTTAGCTGCTCACTAAGATATATAGTGTCAGTCTCAGCTTTCACTATCAACTGACGAGTATCATAATCTGTTGAAGTTGAGAGGTGTCGATGTACAGAAGTGAGACTGTGCAGTTTGAGTGCAGCTAGCCCGATTGGGTGTAGTACATCGGCTCTATCTTATCTGATTCACGTTATCATGTGATCCATCTGCAACTGCATCTGAAACAGAGGATTTTCTATCCAATGAGCTCGATTCTTAGTGGCGCTCCTTTGTAATCAAAGTGGATTGGCGGCTTTTTCTCTACCCTTCGAGGTCCGTACATAGCCTGAATCGCAATCCATAAACCGATCAACAACTCACCTGACGTCACATCCACTTGGGTGTGACTCCTTCAGCTCCCCTGCATCGTAGCCTCTCTGCATCGCGGCTCCCCTGATTCTGTGTCACGTATGACAAGCGGACCGTCTTGGTGTGACCTCAATCCTCGAACCACCGTCCGTGAGGGTTCGGTCGTTCGATTGATGTCCAGGTGGTTCTCCAATGCCCAGTGCACGCCGAAACTTCAGGGTCTTTGTAAAGCCCATTAGCGACCTATTCTGTGGTTTTGACGTAATGAGAAACCCACAGTCCCAGCCTTCAGTTACTCACGCAGTCAGTGTAGTTGAATGCCCATGAATTCGCTGCGAGATGATCGAACGACTTTCGCACACTCCCACCCACGAGAAAAGAGATCAGACTTATGGATATACGTGAGGCGTAAGAACCCAGGACCAGCCTGATGCTCGTGAGGAAATTCTAAACACTCGCCGCTTCCAGTCGACTGGGGAGGCTTCCTCCGGGTTCAAGCAAGCAATCATGTCATGCCATGTCGGCACATGCATGGATCGCTGCGAGCTTACACACTGAACGCCGCACACAGTCCCAAGAGGGGAGCACATATGTCGTTACGTCAGTTTCCACGCATGTTGCAGTGGTCTAGACCTCGTGGACGCCCTTCATTGCATTTACAGCGCCGCACCAGGTTGAAACAAGAGTCCTTCGCAGGGAGTGAAAGGTTTCGGGCAAAATTGACGGATACCTCTGAAGTAAAAGCATGACTGCATGACCTTGACCGAGTCTTCCGCCTGTAGAATGTTGCCAACGTTGGAGGAATTTGTAAAAGGTGCTGTGCCGCGGACGAATCCGGGCTGTGAAGCGGACAAGTACGTGTACACCGTAGGGGAGTAACGCTGGCGGCTTGCAAATTGCAATGAGTTCTCCCAAACTTCGCGACCAGCAATGGATGATGCAACGAAAGCGTGAAGAGCAAATCGGCGAGATGCAAAAGCGCGAATTAGGGGTTCAGGCCCCGGGAATCTGGGAAGGCATCCCCGCACCTGCCCACCCGCCATCCAACTCTGGTGGCTTGGAGTTGCAATGAAGCCTGACAACCTCACTTTACATCGACCGTATCAAGATTATTACAAACTGCCGGATCAGGCACTTTCATAGAAGAGCATGAAGACTGATCTGATACCCTGTATGAGTGTCGGAGGATTCAATTTCCAAGGTCCTCGAGGTCGGGCCCTGCATGGCAACCAATCCTGCTCCGTTTGCTTCATGCAGGCCGAAGCTGATTAATTTGCCACTCGTACAGCAAGCCGCTGTACATCGTCATGTGTCGGATGTCGTGCGCGAGTATGCAGTCACCTTATGCACACCTTCACTCCGCCCTCATGGCGCGGAATGGAGCTGATTCGTGTTGATCGATCAACGTGTGGGGGGGGGGGGGGGGGGGCAAAAAAAAAAAAACAANCAGGAAAGGTGCTGGGGGGGGGGGGGGGGGGGGGGGGGGGGTGGGGGGGGGGGGGGGGGGGGGGGGGGGGGGGGGGGGGCTCTCAAACACGCATCAAATTTAGAACATACGAGGTCAGCCTGCCTGCTGTGCCGTATATCTCTTGCCCTCATGGCTGTCTCAGCGGATCCCTAAACGCCAGTTGGCTCCTTGACTCGTACTTTGGACTGAGAGCACAAGTCCCTGAGTCGCCGTACAGCGACGTCTCGCAGATATGCCTGACTGGAGGAAGGTTCCTCGGCATTTCGGTCAAGGTGATGATCTGCAGGGCCTCATGGAGTATACATCAACGGCTGTATATGAGCACAACGTTCTCTGCCCCCTGTCTTGGTATCTTTCTCGGATTCATCATCTCTTCACAGATGGATTACATCGAGAATATACCCGCCTTGGCTCCCCCAAAAGGACTTCAATCGAATTTTGATCATCCTACCACTCTCGCATCCAGCATAATCATCGTCAATGCTGTTTTTGTGTCTCTGATGTTCTGTACGGTGACGATTCGGCTGTACACGCGGGCGTTCCTTGCCAGAGCACTGGGGTGGGATGACTGTAAGTCAAAAGTCTTCTGCTTCGTTGATTCTTGGCTGACGGGGGGCAGTCATATGTCTTCTGGCAGCGGTAAATATGACGAACAGCAAGAGCAGAGGCAAGGAATGACAGAAAGTTAGCTGTGTTCTATCGTCCATACGGTCTTGACGTCTATCGCTGGTCAGCCGCCCCACGATACCTGGCACTGTAGAAGCTTACGTCCGATCATTAGCCTCGCATTTTGGATATGGCTCACATCTCTGGGACATTCGTGCAATAACCTTGACTCCAGCACACGTCAGGGTAAGTCTCGACGGTCAAGGTACCGAAATCCGCCGTGACTAAGACCTTGATGTAGATAACGAGCTCCCCTTCAGTCGTATATGTGCTTGCGATTCTATTCACCAAGCTTTCGATCTGCCTGCTCTACCTGAGGGTCTTTGGCGTTAATACGATCTTCCGGAGATTCGTGCACAGCGCCATGGGGCTGTGCGTCGTTTACCACACCGCTTCATTCGGGATCTTTACTGCAGAGGTCTCGACCTGTAACAGTCTTGGCAATATGGACGATCAGATCTGCCTAATTACTGAGCGGGTAACCCTCGCCACCTCGGTCCTGAACGTATTCACCGACCTCTACGTACTCTTGCTTCCAATCAGCCCAATCCTGGCTTTGAAGATCTCGAGAGGGAGGAGATACGGTGTCTTGTTCATCTTCCTCTCCGGCTCCGTGTAAGCTGTTCCTCGCTCGGTGATGGGGCCGTGCTGATGGACTCCCCCTGCGTAGTGCCTTAGGTGCCAGTATTGCTCGACTCGTGGAAGTCAGTATACGCTTGCACAGCGACGATGTGCTGTATTACGCGGCATTGTCCAGCATATTCTCGTCCGTGCCACCAAAGATACCCCTTAGGCAGAAACATGGCTGATGGCTGAACCTGCTACAGGATCGTCGAGCTGAACGTTGGTATAATCACGGCATCCATGTTTGCGATGCCCCAATTCTTCCGGAGGATGCGAATCTTCCACCTGCCCATCTACAGTGCGATCAGGTACCGCTTGTTCAACACGCGGTCAAAGGGATCCGGTCCTCAGCGCCTCGCTTCCTCGGGCAGAGCAGATGATGGGCAGCCGTATGTCGAAACGAAGATCCTGGGATCTGTTCAAGGGTTGGTGATTTCCCGGTCGCCTCCGGTTCTGGACGCCCCGCTGACAAGGTTGATTAGGGATGGGAGATTCATGAAGACTCACGCATTTGACTCTACGCTGGGACCTCCAAGCCTAGATGATGACGGAACGCAGGAAAACGCAACGAGACGTGATCAATGGGAGCGCGACGCATGACCTCCCCCCTCGTCTTCAGATCCCGAATCCGCGAGGAATGCTCCGTTCACGAAGCGAAGCATGAATCTTGTGAGCTGTGTACTGTTCATTGGTTGCTTTGCCTGCTGTACTAGAGTGGAATAGCATAGTCTAGAGTCTTGAAAGTCTAGTCCTGGCTGTGTAAGACAACAAAGCTGGTAGCGAGTGAAACTCGAAGAGCAAGGAAAGCATCAGTACTGCCCGAGTCCTTCTTGAAGTAAAGACCCGGTCACGCGCCCTTCTTGTCCTTCTTGAAGGACTCACCCGCCCTGCGAATGCCCTCGTCCATGGCAACGGTGGGACGGTACCCGAGTCGCTTCTTGGCCTTCTCGATGTTGTAGGTCCTGTCCATCATACTGTACCTGATTCCCGCGGATATCGCGGTGGAATCCTGTTTGCCCAGGGACGAGATCCAGATGGCCCACTCCATCAAAGCCACAATGACGAGCCCCAGCCATTTGGGGATGACACGAACATTCTGCGGCGGGGTCGGGTAGCCGGCCGCGGCGCCCAGCGCGCGGGCAAAGTCCCAGAAGCGCACGGGCTCATCGTTGGTGATGAGGAAGGCTTCCCCATCCACACGCTCATCTGCCGGGATCGATGATAATGGCGGCGCGGAGACGAGAGCGTGAGCGGCGAGCACATGCGCTTGCACCACGTTGGCGACGTGAGTCCTGTCGAACAGGTTCTGGCCATCGCCCATCTGATAGCGATACTTGCCCGAGGCGGCGGCATCGATCATGGGTTTGGTCGAGGATGGATCGTCCTCGCCGAACATGCCCGACAGTCGGATCGCACATGTGAGCATGTCCCCCGCCTGTCGATTGGCCTCAAGCACGACTTTCTCGCCGAGGGCCTTGCTGTGGGAGTAGAGGGACCGTTGGGCAGGGAGGACGACGATGGGGGTGTCGTCCGTCGCCATGACAAGATCGCTTGTGCCGTCATGGACCACGGAAGCGCTGGAGGTGTAGACGAAGGCCTTGACGGTGGCGACGGCCTCGGCGGCGCGAAGCAGGTTCTTCGTTCCCCCGACGTTGACTTTCTCGTAGAACTTGAGTTCGTAGCCGAAGGCGAGTGGTGAGGCAGTGTGGAAGACGGTGTTTGGGCGGATCTGGCGGAATTTCAAGAAAACTTCCTCCCATAAGCAGATGTCGAGTTGGTGGTATGTGACGTTGGCATGACGCTCCTTGTCTGTCTTGACGTCGATGACGGAGATGGAAGTGGCGTCCTTGTTGTCTATCAGGTGGCGGATGAGGCGAGAGCCCAGGTAGCCACAGCCTCCGATTACTAGGACCGATCCCAGGGCGCGAGAGTTATCGGCCATGGCTAAGAGAATGAGGGTTGATGGTGGGACTATTGGCAAATGGACAACAGAAGCAGTCTTAGCTAAAGAAGCTTTGTAAGAGCTTGGGGAGGTCGTGTCGTTGTATTAATGGATTAAGGCGCAGTGGTGTAATCAATCCGTGATTGTCAATGTTTTGCATGCAGCGTGTTTCAGTTCCTCCTGCATCCTGCATCCTGCATGTCACGCTGACGCTGTCCATGCAAATTCGGCATTAGCGTGATTGCCTGCCGATTCTTGCCCGAAGCGAACAGGCTGTGAATGCGGCCTTCCAAGTCAATTGCGAGCTTGAGCAGTAGGCAGGCGTCAAAGGGCTACCCATGGCCTTGTTCTTCGTGAAACGACTGCAGGAGTCTGGAAGGTTTGGAACTCTGAGTCACACATATCACATGCTCGCTCAGGGATTCCCTTTTGAACTCCTGGTGAGAGACTTTCCCTCTCTGGTCATTTTCAAACATCCAACCCGCCATTCTCCACAGCTTTCTTTCAAGCCTATGAACGATATGATGGCATCATTGCTGCCTTCTCACTCTGGTCTGCTGCCGTACTGGCAGCTTCTGGTAGGCTGCATCTTCATTTCCTTGTTCCCAGTCTCTAGCACTCAAAGAACAGCGGGCAAAGCTCATAGAATAGCTCTCCTTCCTCGCATTTTTCAACACCGCCATCGTCTATGTCAGTAAGGCCAACGCCTTACGAACCTACGCTGGTCCCAACTCGACAGCCCAAGTGACAGAATTAGCCTCAAGGCTGCTCGGAACCTGGAATGGATTGGCTGCTGTCGTGCGTCTTCTGGCTGCGTACAACATGAACAACCGGGTCGCCTACATTCTCAGCCTCTGCACTTATGTCATCGCCCTGACCCATTTTCTCACCGAGTGGCTCGTCTTCGGCACCACCAAAGCCGGTCCCGGGATGTGGCGTGTGTTGCCATTCCCGATGATTTCAATCGTTTGGATGCTTGGGCAGTGGGATTTCTACGTCGACCGTTGATTTGAGTCCAGGAGGTTGGAGGAGGGGAGGCTCATGATATGATAGGGGTCCGATCGAGACAATCCCCAAGTCCTTAGAAATGAACGCTGGGTTGAATTGGACGCGGAGAGGATCCAATGAAGAAGAAGAAAAGACCGCTCTCCAGTCTTCCACTTACCGTGGCAGCAATTCCTCGCATGCTTCGCTGGCTCCTGCTTCACCGTCAGCAATAGCTCCTCAGCCAAACGCAACGGCAGGGTTACTTCAAGTATCACAATGTAATCATTCGAAATGATACCATGATACTTACATTACAGATGTGGAGAGCCTGGTCGGCATGCTCAGGATTGGGTAGTTAGTGATCATATCAAGGCGCTACATCATGTAAACATCTTTCATTCCGAATCATCCAAGTCGTCAACACGACTCTACAACACGAATGCAATTGTCCAGACGAACTTATGTTAACCACTCAAGCGCTCGAAATAGCTTCGTTGCCTGCAGGAGCAGGCAACTGCCCCGCAGTGACTCAACGGGGCTGTGCCGATCCCACGCATGAGGAATCCTCTGGTCGCGCGGAGGGTCATGAAGCAAAGACTTACCTCTCAAGTAGACCCACGATGAATTGCCTCAAGTTTCTACGCAGGAAGCGTCAGCAGCCAGAAACTCCAAAAGCTGCAGAAACGAAGTTACCATCCATGCTCTCGCAGCAGCAATGCCCGCTCTTCAACCCTCTCCCCGCCGAGATCCGCAACCGAATCTTCCACTTTGCCCTTTCGCCTTACACCAAGAAGGAGTCACCATACCCTACCAATGAATACTATTACCGCCCTCATTTTCGTTACGGCGATGAATACTTTGACACCGCCCTTCTGCGTACCTGCCGCCTCATCCATTCCGAAACCTCCCAGATCCCAGCGTCCAGGTACGTGTCGGTGGAATACCATGCGCGCGCTCCGCCATCTCACCGATCTCTCACCCTCACCGCTGACGGCGTGGTCACTTCCACCGCCGGGCGCCTGCAGCACCTTCACCTCTTCACCCAGCAATATTGGCTCGAGGGCAATTGGCTCGAGGGCAATTGGCTCGTCCGCAGGTTGCACTTCCTACCCACTCTCCAGACGCTGAAGATCACCCTCCGCCATTCCGATTGGTGGTTCTGGGAACATTCCGATCCTCTCAATTTCAACCCCACGGGGTCCCCTAGCTCGCGGCGGAATTGCAGGGGCACCTTCCACTTGGACCTGACTTCCATGACCGCGTTGCGGAAGCTCGAGTTGGAGCTCGAAACCGTCGAGGGCAAGCAAGCGGAGCTGGATCACATCGTTGCCAACGCACGGGCGTGGCAGTTTCCCATCGATCCCCCTGCCGCACCGTTCTCTTCAGAACCGACGGATCCAGATGTGGTGGAGGAAATTGCCTTGGTCCTCGATTCGGACAAAACGCGTCGATGGGGTTGGTGGGGGGACAGATTGCGTGAGTCGCTTTCCTTTGCAACCCCTGACCTGATTGTATTCTTCCCTTCCGCTCTTCGTCTTAAAAGAGCGCAGAATCCCATGCCTCCTCATGATGACGGTCAACGAGAGATGCTTTTCATGCTCAAGACAAAACTCCCAAAGTCATCGGAACAAAGCTAATCCCGGCTGACCAGCAACCGGCAACCATGCCGACAACGACCCCGTCCAAGCCAAAGCCAGGCTGGTCAAACAAGGCGTGGATTTCACGGTGCCGGATGGCGAACCAGAGATCCTCACCCCGGACCGGCTGACCTACTATGTCGTCAACCTCGTGTTTGAACGCCGGGTGAGGACGGTGGGTAGAAGCGACTGACAGCCGCGAAAGCCGTCACGCGTGGTGGTGGCGACGGTGGGAGTCGAGCTTGGGTTATCCTGCGATGCTTGTCCTAGTGTCCGCGAAGAGTGTGATGATGAATGATATATGATACCACCGCTATTTTTTTTTCACCTTCTGAAGTACACTTGTGAGAACGTTGCAGTATGAGAATGTCTGTCATGACCGGAAATCTCACAAGCCTCCCAAGCAGTCCGTCTTATCACCAGATTGCCACCATGGGACCCTCATTCCCGGTTCCGGCGCCGCGTTTGCCCCCACTCGTCACCACATTCAAGAATCTTCAAACCCCCCAAACCTCCCACCGACCGAGGGAGGACCCGCTGCTCATCCTTCACGACTCCGGAACCGGTCGACTATGATCCCTATTATCACCCTTCCATCGACTCCTCCCTTTTGCATTGCACATGGCCCACACCCATGACCCTCCTCACTACCCCTTCCCCCTTCCCCTTCCCCTTCCCCTCCCCTTCCCCTCCCCCCCCCCGGGACCCACGAATCCCGACCTCCTCCCTCCCCGGCGGACGAACCACACCAGCAAACACAGCAGCAGCTCCGCCACGAGCAAACCTAGCGCTCGCCGCACTCCCAACCCCTTGCATCCCCCGGCCAAGTTTGACGGCTTGCTGTGGCCCCATGCATGAAGTGCTCGATGTGATAAGGTAGGCAGGCGTGCGTCGTCATGGGGGGAAAAGATGCCCCGCCCCCGCCCCCGCGGACGTATCCGGAACGGGCGAAGAGGGAAAGGGGTGGGTTGGTGCTGCATGGTTTTTTCTTCTTCTTTCTTGGTTGGGTTTCTTTGGATGGGAAGCGGTGGAGACGGACGAGGGGGGAAAGAAGGAGAAGGAGGAGAAGAAGGAGAAGAGCTTGCCCCCCACTCGCGATTCGAGAAAAGGCTTGTGAGGGTTGGCAGGGCCGGAGAGGGGCGGTGGTGCAGAAGGTTGATGACGAGGACATGGAGAGGCTGATGATGGAGCTGGGGGGGGGTTGAGGCAGGGAGGTGAAGCTGATTTGGAGAGTGGGATGTACTCAATTGATTGAGTATTTGTTTTGAGACGGGGGGGGGGAGGTTGGGGACACAAAGGCGAGTTTGAGAGTAGGAATGCGGGGGATGGAGGCATGGATAGTCTTAAGAGGAGAATTGGGGGATAGGTACCAGGGGAAATCAGGGAACGGGATATCAGGGGAGATGAACAGGGCAGGATTGGGAATTATGAATTCTGGTGGGATCGAGATAATGCGTACATTAGACTTTCAGTAGGGAAAGGGGTGGTAGGGGATTTGGAAATTTGGGGCTTTGGTGTAGTCGAGGGTCAATGATCCCAAGACCAGGCCAAACATCGATGATTGAAGTCGAATAAGGGGGCGTTTGAGGTCCATTCAAGGCTTCGTGCAGTGGGTCAAAGTTGAATCAGAATTGAATGAGCCTGGGATTAGGGCATCGAATAGGATCCAATCTTTTACATGTACATCCCTCTGGTGGAGAGTTTCCAGGAGGACAATGGCTCGTGGTCATCGCCAATAATATAGTAGTACCTTTTTACCCTTCAAACCCTCACGCTCGATGGATCCCTCCCGTCAATTGCGCCCCCGCCACCGCTCTTCGCCTTAGCCAGCTGACTACTCGGCGTACTGGCATAATTAGGCGGGACGTCCAGAGCCGGGTTCCTTTCGAAGAAGTTCCGCGGTCGAAGGAGGAGCGTCATTGGTTCTGCAGGCATGACGGGATAGTCTTCGGGGGAAGGGAAATGCGTGATGCCGAAGGTGTGCCAGAGGACTATGTTTCGAGCCTCAGCGGGAGAGCCTCGAAGAAAGGGTGGGAATAATAAGCCTCAGGACTCACCTATATCGGTGTTCTCGATGGACTGTTGACCAGCCTCGCCGGAGACCCAATTGGGGATGCCCTCGGACGGATCACCTGATGTTTGCGGGACGTGGCGACCGGCGGGGTGGAGTTGGTCGTCTTGGTCTGTGTATACATAAAGATCCCAAGTTTGTCAGTCCCATTTTGTTCTGATCGAGAAGCGATCTTGGGAATGGAGGTAGGAAGAACGCACACTTGGTCACATGCACCGCATGTCTCGCAAACCCAGCCCTCTTCCACACCAATCCCCCTTCCTTCGGTAGCAGTGCGGGCACCTCCCTGCTCACCAGCTTGTAGCTGACCGGTTTCCCACTGTAGGGGTTCAATTTGCCCTCATTGCACATCTCCCATGTGCGACTCGTGCTGCCGTCATAATCGCTCACGCTTTCCTGCGGCGTCCGAAATTTAGTGCGGTGGGCATAGAACGCATTACCGTATTTATTCTCTGCGCTGCCCACCTCGCCAGCTCCTTGCCGCGCATCCACTTGAAAGACTGTGTTGGTGGGACCATCGACATTGGGGTCGATCCGCATGCAGAAGAGATGCTGGTGATTATGCGCATTCACGCCCGGGTAGACCTGTGTGCCCCACCCTTTCGTGTCCTCGCCTGGGTTCATGGCGTAGGTGTTGAGGATGCCGGTGAGCTTGACCTCGAGCTGGACGGTGCCGTCCTGGTGGAAGATCCAGTAGACGCAGTACTCGTAGTTGGCCGCCGTGAAGACGTGCGAGATGAGCAGTTTGCGTCCTCGTGTGACGATCACAGAGTCGTCTCGAAAATCGGTATGCTTGAACAAGATCCCCGCGTCTTCTTCGTGGATGCAGATGGCGTTCTTGATGGTTTGCGAGGAGCCGGCTTTGTTGACGAAGTCGGCGTCCATGTAGTGGATGGCGCCTTTGCAGTCACATCCCAGGGCGAGACTGTTGGTCATGTAGCCGCCGCCGTATTCACCCAAGTCAAAAGCATGTTTCCGGTGATGCGGGTGTTCTGGATTGCCGTAGGGGACGACCATCTCAGCAAGGGAGAGGCGGTAGAAGACCCCCCGTTCGGTGCCCTTATCGTTGTAGGTGATGTTGTTCAGGACGATGCCTTCGCGGTAGTTGAAGCCGACGTGGACCTTCCAATTCTGCCATTCGATGACGCGGTTCTTGACGGTGAAAGAGACGCCTTCAGGTTGGGTGATGTTGATGGGTTTGAGGTCTTTGCGGTAGCCGCCTGAGGCCTCGATTGCAGCGGGGTGGTAGTTGTTGGGGGGGGCTTTGTTGACGGGTCTGCGAACGGGTGGAATGTCGATGTGGGTGATCTCTTGAGTGTCGCAGTTGAAGATGGGGACGAAGTCGAGAGGGAAGGAGTATTGGCTGTCGTCGATGTTGGGGCGGTAATACATGAGACCTTGCTGAAGTCGGACTTTGCTGCCAAACCTCTCGTCGTAGCCAATGGTCCACGCTGTTGCACAGTGAGCTTGGAATTTGTATCTATCCTCCAGATATGAGCAAACTCACGATCACAGTAGACTTTATGCATGTCTTCTCTGGGGATGCCACTGATGACGCATTGCTCAATGACTTTGGGATCTTGTCTGACCACATGCTCCACAATCTGAAGATCTTCCATCGTGATCTACTCTCATCAGCCATTGCCCCTTCGCCCCTTCGCCCTACGATCTTCGCTTGGTGAGGTTCATCGCTCACCAAAGGCTGTACCCCTTCTGTATTCTCCCATTGCACCACCTTGCCCACTGCTAGATCAACTAGCCCATCATAGACAGCTCCACCCTTCTTGATGGCGACAACATCCGCAATGCGGGGCGGTCTCTGCGCTCGTTCGGGGTCGGCCAGCCAGCGCAACATCGGCTTCTTTCTTGGCTCCAACAAGGTGACAGCATTGTAGTAGAGCGGGCCGTGCTCTTGACCGACAATCGACACAGCTCTCTCGATCTCAGCAGCAGACAAGGGATCGAAGGGATGGGGAGGTGGAGTGTTGCCTGTGACATGTGATGCCAGTTGTGAGAGGCGGTCGAGCACCATGGTGGCTGTTGATGGTCCTCAAGATTCAGTCAAGCAGTGAGTTGCACTTAGAACAGCAGCACAGTCTTCGAATCAAAGCACAATGGCACAGCAGAGAGCGGAGAGCAGAGAACAGAGAGTAGAGAGGATCCGAAAGCTGCAAGGTCAATCAATTTGTAGCAATCTGTGACTGGTCTATCGGATCGATCTTAACCTATGTGTTACGCGTGCATGACAACGCGTGCAATTCCCTATTGAAAAGATCTGTCAGTCAATCCGGCCAATACTTCGCAAAGACTCGCAAAGAATAACAGGGCCAATTGAGGCGGCTGATAAGAAAAAGCAAACGCGACGGAAGGTTGATGTCACTGGCAAAGCGGATTTATTTACCAGTTCCGGCTAGCAGACCTAATTATGTCGAGCAATAAGCGGCGTGGGGCAAGGCGGGGGGCTAACGTCCCGCCTTGTGGGGGTCACGAAAGGAATTGCAGGGGAATATTTCAGGGTGTTATCTCATCAATCAAGATTCAAGAATCATTTGATGGCAGGTCAAGGTTGTCGCATGGATGAGCAAGACAGAGAGGAGAATGTTCGGAGAGAGCGGAATGTTCGCGGAGAAGGATAAGTGCAAATTTCATGCTTCAAGTCACTACTCTACTATCCTGCAACGAACATTCGAGAGCATAAAAGAACGGCACCGCGACTCCATGCGAACTTCCCTTGTGTCACCGTCGAGAAAGTCATCACCCTTTGTTGCCAAAACCCCTAAATGCACCGAACACGCCGCCTCCTCCTCCGGGCGTCAGCGATCCTGTTCCTCCTATATTCCCTGATGCTTCCCGTGGCGTCTGCTGCTGCTGCTGCTGCTGTGGTTGTTGATTCGGTGTAGTACTGTTCGTCCCAACATTTGATGGCGCGGGTGTGCTGGGCGGCGGCATCGAGTTGGCTGGCTGATAGATGGTCGCCCCATTGAGGTTGGGGGTACTGTCCGTCACACTGGAAAATGTGTTGGATGGAGAGAACATGGAGGATGCGCCGGATTTGTTCAGGCCCCAGACCTCGTTCAGGTACTTATCCGGGTCAATGTGGCCCCCAAAGATCTTGGATTTGACCTCGAAAAAGACCTTGCCAGTCAGCAAGGCGTCAGACCCGGCGCAGTGAGCAGGTCCGACCCTCCGTACGTGAAGCTCCTCCGCCAGGCTTTGGAGGCCTCCCTTTCCACCGGGGAGCGCATTCAGGATCGTGGCAGCCTCAGGAGTCAGAGGCTGGTCGTTGATCGTCTGATGTCGTTGGGCATGTTGAACCATGAATTTGATGTCATAGATGGATGGGAAATATAGTTTCATCAGCTTCCGGTACTCGGCCTCATCCTCGGGTAATTCATTCCGGTTCATCAGCTTCAGCATGTACGCGAAGTCGTAGCCGGAATGAAAGGTCATCCACTGCACATCGTCGAAGCATGCCAACCCCGACGTGACCAGTCTAGAGCCAATCTTCTCGGGGTCGATGCCTTCGCTTTCGCATCTCTTGAGATCGACCCCACAGTCTTGGATGAAGTCTATTGAGGTGCTGTTGTACATGTCTTCTTCGAAAGAAAACTTGAAGTTGAACTGCCAGGTAGTCGGGCATGATCGGGAGCTTTGAGAGGGAAGGTCAATGCCCGGGATATCAGCCAAGTTTGATGGAGGTGAATTCCCTTCTTCATCAAAGATGCTGATGCCCATCTGGATAATCTTGAGAAGGTCGACGTTGCATCGAAGGCATTGGTAGTGATAGTCAGCTTTGGATGTGAATTGTCCCATTGGACGCGCGACAATGCCCGGAAACTCGGTATCCTGTTTAAATGAGCAAGCGTCCATCAAACACGTACTGGACCAGCCAAGAGAAAAACCGGAGAATCGAACATACCATGCTGACGTAGGGGTACTTTTCAATCAATTGCTCGAGTAAATCCATCTCCTCATCGAGATTGCTCGCCCAGACATCGCGGATTCTGGAATCGCCTCCGCCCTTGGAGCCGCCCTTGGATCGTCTCATCTGCGCCTTCTGCTGGCTCTGCTGCTGTAGCTGTGCTCCATAGACAAAGCCCTCCAGCGCTTCTCTACTCCCAAGCCCCGTCCCACTGGCAGGGTTGAATCCATTGGTAGGGCCAAACCCCCCCGAGAGACTGCTGTTGGTCGTGGAGAAGGGATTGGCGGTGGGGGCGAATGGGTTGTTGTAAGCGGGGGGAGGAAGGCCGGTCGAGTTGGAGGTTTGATGTTGGGGGATTCGATGCGGTAGAGAGGGCTGGCTGTGGGCGTAATTGTTGGAGGGTGTATGAGCTCCAAAGCGACTGGATGCCTTCATTGCCATTGAGAACTTCGAGGCTATGGAGCAGGCAGTCGGGGAGGGATGATTGTAATTCTTTCGTTGGTCAAGGAATGGCTTGGATATTCCGGATATATCTCATCGGCCTTCTCATGGTTGATTTGCATTGTGTTTGGCCGATTCGAGAGAACAATGATGAGGGCGCAAGAGCTGGAGGTTTGCGATTGAAGATGTGGAGATGATAATAATAAGAGCTGCAGGAACCAAATCTGGAACCACATAAAATACCAGCCACTGTTTCTAGCGCCGTATTCATAACCACAAGTCACTCAAGCCACCGCTCCATTTCTCAGCCCTACCGAGCCTCCCGCTTTAGGTTTCATGTCTTCAATTCCTTACTTCTTCTCGATTTCCGTTGTGCCGACGCATTCCATTGCGTAGACGCAACGCATTGGAGGCTCACCAGGTATGTATGTATAGAATGTGGCGAAGATATGATGTCAATTGCTGAGTCCGCTTAAGCATGCCCACATCCGAGAAGCCCAACCTCACTGGGTTTGATCCCCGCAAATTCGCAGCCTCCGCCGGACAGCCAGCCAACGATCCATGGAGAAGAGCGTGGGTTTCCCAGTCCTTGAATATGAATCGAACTCAGCAAGACTGACAATATTGCCCAGAGAGGCATGGCGATATACTGGACCATTTACCCGATACAATCGTTTCAAGGGAGTATTCCCTGGTCTCGGAACAGCAACAGTGGCCTTTGCGGCCTATTGCGCCTACGAAGCTCTGTTCATGAAAGACGAGCATCATGGGCATGAGCCGGGCCACGGAAACGAAGGGCAGCACTAAAAGAGAGAATGAGGAGCGAGTGCGGCAGCTGGCGCATGGGGAAGCACGGAGGCGTCGAAGACATGGGCACGGTGCAAGCTTGATCAAAGATTGTCAAGATGCGGCGCGCAAGCAATGGAACGGATTCAGATGGCAATTGCCGTGCACCTTTCAGATGCAAAAGGTCACAAGAAGGCCAAGGTCAGTATCAGAATCTACAATCTGGGGATTCAAGAGTATGGCATCGATCGCGCAATCACGCCCCGAGGCGATGGCTTGTGCATATGTCACCCAAATCACGAGCAACGGGATCTGGTAGTGGGCATATGGGCATTGCAATAGCTGGCATCGACTGAACAGAGCAAACGGAACTTGATGTGATACAAGCGGGGGATCGGACCATACGTCATCTGCAGGTTTTGGACAATAGCTACGTATTATAAGTACTCTGATAGACACATCAATCACCTACGTTGTAAACTATTCTGCAAAGTCTGCTTTTTCCTTGAAGACATTCCGTAGCTCTATTCTATTCCGAGCATTCGCGATAGGGAAAAAGGTTGAGGAAGCTGGTAAAAAGCTTTCTCGCCCTGCCGCTCCATTTTGTCTTTATCAATTTCATGCCTGTCCTCACCAACCGAGAAAATGAGCGATGACGAGGTCATCATTGAACAGGACGAAGCATTGAGCACTTTCCTTCCTACAGGTTTCGGCAAGCAAACAAGAGACGCAGATGTAGCCCGTCAGCTGGAAAAAAGCAAACGCCAAACAAACGGCAATCCCAGCAGCAAGGGAGTCTTCAATGGTAGCAAGACCAAAGAGAGTGAAGATGAGGACGACGATAGTGGGAAGGATGACGATGAGGATTACGACGACGACGGTGATGGCTACTCTTCAGACGAGGATGAGTACCCAGTCTCCCACGAACTGGTACTCCAAACCCACGACCGACCCATTACCTCCATGACGCTGGACCCCTCAGGCTCGCGCCTCATCACAGGCTCTACCGATTGCACGCTCAAGTTTCATGACTTTGCTTCCATGACTCCGAATACGCTTCATTCTTTCAAGTCGATTGATCCCACCGCAACCAAGTCCTCTGCCAGTTCCGAGACACACCCGATCAACCAAGTCCTCTTCAATCCGAACTCGCCCAGCCAGGTGCTTGTGATATCTGCCACCCCACAAGCCAAGCTGTTCAGCCGGGATGGTGAAGAGATTCGGGAACTCGTCAAGGGTGACATGTACTTGAGGGACATGCACAACACCAAAGGCCACATATCTGAGATCACTTCGGCGGCATGGCATCCCACCAACAAGGACCTCTTCGTGACTGCAGGGACAGATAGCTCGTTGCGCATTTGGGATGTGAACAACCCGTTCAAGCAGAAGGAAGTGATTGTGCACAAGTCAAGGGCTGCTGGATCCGCCGGCCGCACGAGGATGACCGCCGTCGCCTGGCGCTCTCCCGTGCAAGGAGGCAAGGCTCTACTCGTTGCAGCAGCGCTTGATGGAAGTCTGGTCATGTGGGACGGAGACGGGAACTACTCGCGACCGACGGCGGAGATCAGGGAGGCTCACACGCCTGGTACGTGGACCAGCGGACTGGACGTCAGCTCCGACTGCCGGACCGTCGTCACTCGAGGCGGCGACAACACCATCAAACTCTGGGACACGCGCAAATTCAAGCATCCTGTCAGCACCGTCTCCCATCCTTCGACCTCGGATCAGTACGCCTGCACCAATATCAGATTCTCACCCACTTCATCCGCCATCATCACTGGATCCCTCGACGGCCATCTTCACATCCTCAATCCTGCTACCCTCAAGCCCGAGCTAGTGACACCTGTCACCCCCAACAGCCCTCTCATCACGGTCGCGTGGCACGATAGGCTCAATCAGATCCTCACAGGCTCTGCCGACGCTTCAGTCCACGTACTGTATAATCCCTCCACCTCGAGCAAAGGAGCGGCGATGGTCATGTCCAAAGCTCCCAAACGACGCCACATCGATGATGATCCCAGTCTGACGACCGACACGTCGCAGGGAATATCAGGTGACAGCATCACAGCCGGCGGGCAGATCCAATCCGGCAACCAAACCTCTCGCCACCCAACCATCGGTCTGACCGTCTCCGGCCGTTCGAGAGACCCTCGGCGGCCACATATTCCGCTTGCTACCCCGTTCGCCAAGAGTCAGCCGGACGAAATGCACATCAAGAACAACATCCCGCTCAGCTCCATGCGAGATGAGGATCCCAGGGAAGCCTTGCTCAAGTATGCCGACAAGGCCAGGAACGATCCCATGTTCACCAACGCTTGGAAAGAGACGCAGCCAAAGACCATCTACGCCGAGGTCAGCGATGAGGAGGATGACGAGCCAAACAAGAAGAAGAGAAAGCCGAATTGAAGAAATTCACTGTTGCAACATGTTGGAACAGTCGAACTCCCGGTGAGACGTGGAGCCAGCATTGCTTCGTGCGATAAGGCTTCGAACGATATCAATATTGACGAACAGGTTTGAGCGCAGAGTCATAAGTGCTCTATACACGACAGGTTCCCAAACCATGATGATAGTATTGGGAAAACGCTCCCGAGATCTATTTACCAGTGAAGGCATAATATTATGTAACGATCAAGTGGCACAGTTGTAATAATGTATTTCTATCCCCGTTCTTTGAGGTCCTGACGTTGGACTGCTGTGAGCTGTAAACTGATCTCAGCCGCAGGAGTCTTGACTTGCAGCCGGTTGTGTGGGACAACACTCATGTCCTACTTCACGGTCTCATCACCGTGAATATCGCGAGTGAATAAGCAAGCAATCAACAGACCTGCATTGGCCAAGGGGGACCTGCGTGAGACTTTAATCTCTTGATCGAATCGTGAGATTCCCTACTTCCTCGCACATGTTCGCTCTGCAAGATCATCGCTGTCAACCCTTCGAGGACTTCCCCTTCTCGTCGGCCATGTCCTTATAGCGCCACCTTCTCACCTGATCCGCGTCTCATAGCCAGATCCCGACGCCGACGAAGGATGCCCTCTCCAAAGCCCTGCAAGCCTTCTCCCCTCATGGCTCCCTCCTTGCACCCGGATCCCTCCAAATCCTTGCTGGTCATCGGCGCCGGTATGTCCCGCACCGGCACCATGTCCCTCGCCTACGCACTCTCCATCCTGCTGGACGGCCCTTCCTACCACGCTGGCTCCGCGCTCTGGGAAGACGAACGGCACGCCAAGCGCTGGATCACCGTCTTCCGGCACGCGCCCACGCGATCCTCCGCCGACGAAGCAATCGTCAAGGACGGCCTCCGCTGGTTGCACTCGGGCCATGTCGCCTGCATGGACGCGCCCTCCATCTGGTTCATCGGCGAACTCATCGACCTCTTCCCGTCCGCCACCGTCATCGCCACCACCCGAGACATCGATGCGTGGTGGCGCAGCATGGAACCCGTCATGCGGCAATACAGAGTGCGCGCCCTGGCCTTCGTCTTCTATCTCCTCCCTGCGCTGCGGTACTGGACCACCTTCATCCAAGCCTCGGGTCACCGCTTTGCGGAATTGTACCTCCGAGATGGGACCACGACCGTCACGAAGGAGTGGTATCAGCGGCACATGGACTATGTTGCCCGAACGTGTGCGGAGAAGGAGAAGAAGCTCCATCTCGTGAGCATCAAGGACGGGTGGGAACCGCTGTGCCAGATCCTGAGCATGGATCTGCCCCGGGGTGAGAAGGGGGATATGGTCCCGTTCCCGAGGATCAATGACGGCGCCGCCATTGAGGCTCTCTACGCGATGCAGATCAAGCGCGGCTTGACTGCATGGGCGATGCTGTCTGGCGCCGTGGCGGCAGTAGCAGCAGTGGTGGTAGTGATGGGTGGACTCGGGTGGGCGTGGTGGAAGTGGCGGGGGGTCCTCTCATCTCATGACCCAAGAAAAACGTGACTGAGCGAGCTGTTCCATCAGAGAGAAAGTGTGGGGTGGGCTGACCATCACCAAGAATCTCCACCGACCAAACATGTTGATTCGGGGAATTGGTCCACCTCTTAAGCACAGCAATGATCGAAACCCCACAATATCACCTCTGCCCAATCTCCATTCATTCGCCCGACAGCCTCCCCCCCTCCCCCCCCCTTCCCTCTTTTGATGCCACATACCCCTAGCCAGACGAGCTCTCCCCTCCTCCCCTCCCCCCCCTCTAATCCACCAGCATCCTCCCATCCCCCCACAACAATCCGATTCAGCCCCACCATCACAATCTCGTCCATGCCCTAACCCATCCCGCCATCCCGCCACTACCCACACGGGCACGCCACACCTCGCATCTCCACCCACGTTTCCTTCACAAAGCCGCAGGCTAGGCATCACGCCCACGATGGATCCGGCGGGGAATGCTTGGAATCCTTCGAGAAAACGGGGCTAGGGGATATAGTGGGGGTAAATGCCGGGAAAAATATATTGGGGGAAGATGGGTGCCAGAACTGGGTGAAGGGTTTATGCATACGGGATGTGGGTCATGCCATAGTGGGAATGTGGGCGGTGACCCGGGGTGTCTGATCGGAGCGGGGCCAGTCAAGGAAATGGACTGTTTTGGGGAGGGGGGGAAAAAGGGGGAAAAAAGGAAAACAAACAAGGGCTGGACGGGCATTGGGAAATGGAGCTTGGATGATGGGATGGATGGAGAAGAGCGCCGAGAATAATGTTGGTGAATGGATCCGGATGACGACGGCGCGTTTTCCTCAGTGTTTGTACAAAGAGCTTAGTCCATGTTCAGCCGGATCAGTGTTCCGACTCCTTATGCGTGTTTGTTTTCCAGCCATTTACCGTTCTTGAGACTGTCAGGCCTGTGTGTTGGAAGTCCCATCTCGAGCTCGGTTCCACAGCGTGGAGGTGCGGAGGGGCCCGCGGAGTTCCTTTCTCTGCTCTTGAGGATAGCCTTTTTGGCTTAGGCACTCCATCTTACATCTGAGCATGATGCTTCTATCGCGCAGCCTCGCCCTCTTTGCGGCTCCTTTTCTCCCGAGTGAAGCAAGCTCAAAGGGCAGGAGACGTCCCTCTATGGGCCGTGAGTATTTCACAAGGATAAATCAGCCGGACTTAAAGTCATGGGGCGCGACCATCCGCCAGGACATGCCTGTGCCTGAGCAAGCCAACGGTGAGATATATGTCACAGTGAATGGCCGCGCCGAAGACTGCCCACCCATGGACATCCGCTGCATTTACTTATCAACAGCTTCTGCTATCATTCCCAGCAGGCATAGGCGGACCACGCACACCGGAGGATGCTGAGAGAAGGGAGGGCCTCCCCTTCACAGTGTTCAATCTGCGGCCTCAGGGGACATAAGTTACCCTTCTAGGGACCGTCTATTATCCAGCTAGTAGCGTGCCTTGCTCTTGAGCGCAATTGGCGTAGAATTACTCGGCGCTCTTCCTGAGTATCCTTTTCTCTTCCATCAAATCAATCTTGTAACGAGCGACGCCATGCTCCTCAGTCAATACCTATACGTCCCGCTCCGACCATGTCCGCTTCATCATGTTGCTCGTAGAAACGCTTTCGCTCGCGCAGTCGATCTGTGCCGCGGCCAGTATCAGCCTGACTCCTGCGAGTCCCTCGACCTTCGAGCAGTGGAACCAACATGAACTGGGCAAGCCACGACGGGGACGCCTTCCGGCGCGCTTTCGATGAGTGGAAGCTTTTCAAGCTTACTCATCGCGTCTCAGAACTGGCTTGGGAATGCTTTTTCGTTCAAGTCTGCCTTTCTTTCCCTCCTTCAATCTTGCTGTCTCTACGATTCTCTGTGTTCCACAATGAACGAGTAGAAGTGGTCTCTGCTTCCGGAGCAGCCCACTTCCTCATAGTGGTACTCCTCTCAAGGGGCCATGCCTTTGTATTTTAGGTCTCGCCGTGAAAAAGTCTAGACATAGTGCACTCAACTCTAGCCAAATCCGCTGGACTTTTCATTTTGTCCTCGGGTACAGATCGTGGCAGCTAAATGATGACTGTCATGTCAAGATTCAGACTGCGTTGGACGCCAGAGACTGGCTGACGGCACCTGAAGCTGAACTAGCCGGTTGACTTGCCCATGTGATCAGCATTGCGCCTGGATGCGACATATATCCATTCACAAAGACAGATGCATTGGACGCTGTTCCGTACGTTGACCTGGGGAAGATCGAAACTACCGGGTGAAATGTCAAGTCACACGGTGAGAGACTCTTCATATCTTAATGAAGGTTCAAGGAACGCCCTTGAAGTCGACGGAACCTTGAGCGTCATCACGCGAGCGGATTGGCTGGTCGATATCCCTCTATTCGAATATTACGCTGGCCTTCCTCGCGATAGAGGGAGTGTACTAAAAGTTAGGATCAGCTGAGCCTCGAAGACATCACAAAGATCCGTATACCGGGCCAGAAGTCGCCAGTTATCCGTAGAAATGGTTTGTCGGCTCCCAAGGATTGAACTTGGGTGCGAAAGCGCCCGCCAGCAGGCTTCCCCAGACAGTCGCGATGCCTTCAATACCTCTTGCTTTGCCCCATGCCGCCAAAAGCTCCCGAGATTTCTCCTTTTGAACTTCCGATGGCGCAACATGTATGACAATTTTCAGAGCTACAACCATCGAGTGATCGCCACCGCTCATGGGTCCTTGCCTGTTGTGCCAATTGACTGCTTCCAAAATGGATGCACAATGTATCGCCTTGCGTTTCCGATGCTCGAGCCTGGCTTGGTCGGTCAGACTGCTCGCGGTGAGAAAGCCGCTCATCATGGCTATTGCAGCGTCGAAATCAGGGATGGCGGTAGCAGCGAAGGCATCGTGGAAGTCCACATCGTCTAGCGCCGTGACGATCCACTCCTGGTGGTCGCTGCTGAAGTCACTTACTTCGAAGTACTGACCGTGATCGTAATGGGTGTCGACTTCTTCTCTGTACAATTCCCAGTAGACCTCCAAACGGCTCAGCAGTCCCGAGGCCAATTTATATAATCTTTCTCTTAACATCTCATGCCTCTCATCCAGACCTTTCGCCTCGGCATCCATCATGTCCGTCCTCAGCTTCATGCATGTCGGGGCCTGCAGTAGGACATCATAGACGCGGTCCAAGGATGATTTCTTGTGGGTGAGAAAGGGAATAGAGCACCAGGTATCTGATGACATGAAGGAAGATTGTTGCCACGTGATGCAGTAATAAATCTGCCGGTAGTCAGTCAATCAATGAGACAGTTCCCTCTTATCACATGGTGTCAAGTGCAAGCATACCGTAGTGATCCTGACAATGCGAAAGAGGTAGTGCAGAAGACCATCTCGACATTGCTGGGGCCCCAACATCTCCAACATCTTACCTGCCGCCCTTGCATGTTGCGCCCAAGCAGAGAAAGAGGTGCACATCATTGCCTCAAAGAAGCAGAACATCATCGGCACACACACAGCTTCTGCATCGTAGATCTCGCCGGCGGCAATACCTGCAGTGAGCTTTCGCTGGTTCAATCGACTTTCTGCCAGCTGGGTTTCGATTCCCTTGGCATAGGAGCGACAAGCTTCTACCTGAATGGGCTGGTTACCAGTCTTTTTGCCATACACGCTCATCGATGCAGCTCTGATGGCATGAATAATGGAGTTGGATTTGGGCTTGGCCAGGAAATCGGGTATCGTGTAGGTCCACTCATCGTCACGCGAACGAGGGTTGAAGAAGGAGTTCAGGAAGGCGTCGACGAACAGGTCTTGGAAAGGTACAGCTTTGGAGGGTTCGTAAATGTATGGCGTTGGAAGATGGTTATGGGATGAGTGTTCGCTCTTGGTGATGACAAGGCTGTTGTCTGGCAAGCAGTCTGGCAAGCCAATGTCGGCGGGTGAGAGAGATTGCTGGTCATGCGGCCCAGCGATTTGTAGTGGCGTTGTCGTCTCATTTTGATCTGTCAAAGGCGTTGCAGTGGGAAGCTCAGGCTTGGTGTCTGCCAAAAGGTTTCAGAAGGAGAAGGAATTTCTTCAGCGGAAGTGCAATAGCAATCACCTCTAACGGCTACTTTAACTCGAGCTTGCTCGCCAGCAACATCGATGAATAGTGTCCCTTGCAACGGACCCGGACAGGTCTTGCCAGCCTTGAGACACTGTCCACATTCTGGCGCCTGCTGGTCACACTGGACCAGATATCAACAAACCATGAAGAAAGCCTTAGGCAAAGCAAGGAGAAAAGTGATGGAGACGTAAGAGAAGTCGGCTATCTACCTTGATCCTACGTTTCTTACATGGCTCACACGCCCGGCTACGACCACCTTGCCGTACCATGGCTTGGAAATTTCTTAGCGAGCGAATCGTTTGCCGTTGGCGCGAAAATTTCCTGTTTCGGTATATATTGAGTGAAGAAGCAAGTCTGTGGGGCACTAGCGGGAATTTTGCGTAGGTACCTCGCCTCGTCCGATCACGACGAGTACTACTTGAAAGACGCAGATTGCGAAATTATAGATTTTGTGGATTGCTCATTGCCAAAGGACTATTTCGTGGAATTTGTTGTATCGTGAGTGCACGGTCAGGCAGATAAACCCCACCACAGCGTCAATGAACAAGACGTGTTCACCGTCCAGCAGAAGAGTCTTGATGGTGTTCCGACTTATGCCAATATTCGTTTATTGTGACTGTTCGATCAATCATGTTCTCCATAGAATCTCCAGTGGGCTGAGCAAGATCTGCGCAAGCGGTGGTGTTGCAGCGTTGGGGGACAGTTGAAATTTGTACGCCAATCACAGCGCCCGGCGGTGAAAAAAGGGAGGGTCAATCACGCGCTGCCTCGGCTGCGTCATCAACGGGCTAAGCTTTACTGGCCCCAGTCGGGGAGACGGCCACCATAATCGTTTTGAGCTTGGGCCTCCTCTAGCTTCGCGAAGTGATTGCAAGGCTCGCATTTTCTTCCCAAAAAGGCCAAGGCCGCTAGGGCGAGCCACAGGATGAAACGAGGGTGCAAAGCATCTCCCTCACTCAGCCTCACGGTGAGATGTCGTTTGGGAAATTACTGCGATATCTCGCGAAGTCTCGACTGAGATGCTACTGTATTCCATGATTCATACGGGCTTTGGAACGTCACTGCTGCAGTCACCCAATGGTTGAGTCGGTTGGGGCATTGCTGTAAATTGCTCATCTGGTATATATGTCTTTACTGTCCACTGTTTGCTGCGTCGTTATTATTGCAGAGCACTACCGTCTTCCATTCGCCATCCCAAGGACCGAACATCACCAGCTTTTGCTCTCTATCCCATTGACCTCGCCTGCTTAAGCATCCTTCTTTTTTTCATCATGGCAATTGGATCTAGAGAAGGTGTCGCTATAGGCGAAATCGCCGTTTATTCTCCCCTCATCCTCGCTGCTGTTTTCGTTGCCTTTCGACAGAGCTTCTTCAAACAAATTGGATGGGTTTACGTAGTCGTCTTCTGCGGTATCCGACTCGCCAGTGGTGCTCTGGGTATTCTCAGCGCCAATCATCCACAAAGCCAATCAGATGCGGCTTGGACGGCTATCTTGGGCTCCATCGGACTCAGTCCATTGCTGTTGGCCTGCCTGGGATTGTTGAAGCGAGTGTCAGTACTAAGGCTCCTTGGAAATCATCGATGCAAGATCAAGGTGCTAACGAGCAACAGAAATGACTTCCTCCGTCCCAGATCCTTCATCATCCTCGCTCTCCGTCTCGTCCACATCCCATGTCTGATCGCCTTGATCCTCGGCATCATCGGAGGTACTGACTTGGAGCATCATGACGAGCATGACAAAGGCTACAAATACCTCAAGGGTTCCGCCATTCTGTTCCTCCTCACCTACCTCGCCACCCTCGCCCTCGCATTACTCACCATCCCCGAGTTCTCGCGCCTGAAACGGGGAGAGCTGGGGATCATGTTGGCTGTGCTCGCCTCTTTGCCCTTTTTGGCAGTGAGGGTTCTGTACAGCTTGTTGGCCGACTTCAAGCATGACAGCACCTTCAGCATTATTGATGGAAATGTCTGGGTTCAATTGGCCATGGCGCTGATCATGGAGCTCATCGTGGCCATCATGTACATCCTCGCCGGAGGGGCAGCTGAAAAGTTCGAGGACCTCAAGCGGAGTCAGTCGATAGAGATGAGTGGCGGCAAGGGGGACAGTAACGCCTATGCGCCGCAACAATGGCCACAAGGACAGCAGCGGCAGGGCCCGCCCCAGTACAATGTCTGAGCATTTGACATGAAGAAAGTCTTTTTGCGCGTTTGGGGGATGACTGGAGGGTCTCTTGGAATGGGTCAGTAAATTGGAGCGTTGTTTGGCGGTGATCTGGAGACATTTCTACCATTTCTGAGCGATGTTTGGGCAATCCTGTATCATATGAAGTATCATCGACTGCGCGTTTCACTTGGTTGTAGGAGTGTCCGTGGGGTTTCATATTGTGAGTAGCATTACTGACTCCGGTTCTCAAACGACTTCGCGTTTCATCTGCTTTTCCATTCGTCTCGGGAGGAGGGCTTGTAAACTTCTGTACTGATTCCGCTTTCCAAACGAATGTCAAACCCTGGGAAGTTGACGTTTCTCCGTGGAAGATTTTTCAACTTTGTGATTGGAGGCTGTAAAGCTTGTGTATCCCGTCCTGGAGGATCAAGGATACGTGAAAATGTCGCAGGTGAACGAAGTTTCTAGGCGGAAGCATGTTGACACCAGGTCACTGAGTGCTATGATCAATATTATCATCAAGCGCCTTTTCTTCTGGACATACACTGCTGAAAGCATGGCATGTCGGTAATAGACACTGAGCGCAGGTGTTGCTTTTCATGGTTGAGCGGGGTCACCACCACATCAGGCATCAAGAAGATATCGTCCCCACAGATGAAAATAGTACGGGTCCACAAGGCGCTGGAAATTGCATCTGCCCCGTCACGTCTTTGTTTGCACACACGGTCCTTTCCTGAGGATAGACCCTCATACACGAGTAGTCGCCGATCATAAGGAAGCTTCATCGGCAGGCTTGACTTTCGCGAGAACGCCGAGTTCTCGTCCGAATATACGTCTAGTCAAGCTGGCGCCAGTATCCTCTACATACTTGCAAATACTGAAACTCTGTGGCATCGATCAGGATGATTTGCACAGACAATGCTATCATCGAGGGGTGTCCCATCAGTGGAAAGTGAGTGCTCTTCGGATCATGTACAGCGGTCAGTGAAAAGTAGGGGGTGCGTGCAAGCTGAAGGGCAAATGACGTCATGGCAGCACATTGAGCAAATAGAACGACTATATCAGGCGAAGCCCCATGTAAGCCAGCCAAGAACAGTCAGATGTCCCCTATGCAGCAGCTGAATGGCGACAAGGGTTCTCGCTTATGCATCTGATCGGTGGGATGATTCCGCATTGGCATGAACACGAACTTTCTTCTCTAGGACATGCAAGACGAGCTGCAGCTCGACATCGGTGAGCATGGATGTAGCGCCTATGAACAATGTCATTGGAAGTAAATATTATGCAATGAGCAAGATCTGAATACTCCTTGTCATGCATTATGACCTGGCCGGATTCATTTGTCCTGATTTCCCTCAGGATCAGAAGTCGAAAGCTGGAACAGGAAGGTGCACTTGAAACGTGCTTCATGTCATTCACTGCTCGACGGCGCACAGCGTGGCCATCAGGGTCTTCCATGAGCTTTTAAATATTTGTACCGTCTTGCAGTCTTTCTTGACATTTCGACAACATTGCTATCAACCACTATTGCATTTTGTGGAGTATCTGCTCGCCTGCATTTTGAGATTTTGAGATCGCCCCAACACCAGCCCGGAGCTGGAAGAAGGTTTGACCGAGAGGACGAAAGGATGCCGACCGTTGCGACCTTTCCCTTTCGAGCCTGGATGCTCGTTGTACAACTACTATTGACATTGATTTGCATCCCACCCTTGTCCGTGTCGGGGGCACCCTTATGGCCAGTGCCCGCTACACAATCACTAGGCACAGGTGTCTTGTGGCTGCCAGATAAGCTGCCCTTTACCGTTACAGGCAGCAATGCTGTAAGTACAATCGGTCTGTCCCTTGACTTACCAGTAACCAAGAGGCTTACAGCTCTTACAGACGCAGGTATACTCGAATCAGAACGCTACTGGAGCTATCACGACCAGCAGCTTCCTTGATGCTGCCATTCAACGTACCTCGTACAACCTTTACAATGACGCCTTCATCCCGTGGAAGTTCCACCCGCGTAACCAGGTCTTTGAACCTGACCTCAACGGCTCAAGGACAACAATCACAGGTGTGAGGCTGCGAGTGAATGCTTCCGACACGTCGGTTCTCTACAAAGCCAAGGCTGGTGAGGTGGATGAATCCTACACTCTCACAATTCCACAGAATGGCCAAATCACCATCACCGGCTTGTCCAGTGTGGGATTGCTGCGGGGCCTCAGCACCCTTGAACAATTGTTCTATGCACATAGCTCAGGTGGCGTCTATACTCCCTACTCGCCAGTCTCAATCAGCGACAGGCCCAAGTTTGCCCACCGGGGCCTGAACATGGATGTCGCCCGAAATTACTTTCCTCCCTCTGACATCTGTCGTACAATTGACGCTTTATCTTGGAACAAGTTCAACAGGCTGCATCTGCACATCACAGACGCGCAATCTTGGCCTCTGGAGATTCCCGCTTTGCCAGACCTGGCGGGCAAGGGAGCCTATGCTCCGGGTCTGTCTTACACACCTGACGATCTGAAAATGATTCAAGAGTATGGAGCATATCGAGGGGTAGAAGTGATCATTGAGACCGATATGCCTGGCCACACTGCATCTATCTGGTTCGGCTACCCAGATCTGATCACTGCATTCAACGTTCAGCCGGCCTGGGCAACCTACAGCGCCGAGCCTCCAACTGGCCAGCTCAAGCTGAACGATACTGCCGTCACAACCTTTTTGACAGCTCTTTGGCATGACCTCTTGCCACGGGTTTCCCCTTACACCTCCTATTTCCATACAGGAGGCGATGAGGTCAACGCGAACGCATACCTGCTGGACCCTGGGGTGAAGTCGAATGACTCAGAAGTCCTCCAAACCCTTCTCCAATCCTTTCTAGATTTCAATCACGACGCACTCCGCAAAGCTGGCTTGACGCCCGTGGTGTGGGAGGAGCAACTTCTCCAGTGGAATCTGACCTTGGGCTCGGACGTTGTGGTGCAAACATGGGGTGCTGTCGGTTCCGATTCCCTCGTCCAAACGGTTCAGAAAGGGCACAAGGCCTTGGCGGGGGATTATAATTATTGGGTAAGCCTGTCTCACATGGCTTCTTCGCCTTGTCTCCCACCCACAAAGAACGCTATCTGACCTTGTGATAATCACAGTACCTCGACTGTGGGCACGGCGCTTGGGTCGACTCACCTCCTGGTGCCCCTTCCACCGCCGCCTTCCCTTACCTCGACTATTGTTCCCCGCTCAAGAACTGGCGCACCGTCTACTCCTACGACCCTCTCGCAGGCGTGCCCGCTAACCTCTCCTCCCTCGTCCTGGGCGGTGAGGTGCACATGTGGGCCGAGCAGATCGACCCCAGCAACTTCGACAGCATCGCATGGCCAAGAGCAAGTGCGGCAGGAGAGGTGCTGTGGAGTGGAGCGAAGGATGCGAGTGGGCAGAACCGGAGTCAGATCGAGGCCAGCCCGCGCTTGGCCGAGTGGAGGGAACGAATGGTGCGCAGGGGAATCATGGCGGGGGTAGTGCAAATGCCCTACTGTACGCAGAACGGGAGTATGTGCGTGGGCCCAGGGACGTAGCTGGTACAAGTGTAGACACAGATCATTGGATAGCTACTACGCCATAGCAAACCCTTCTTGGACGCTCTATCTCTGGACCATATGAGCCATGTGCGACCGCATGAAGCAGCATAATTTCGTCCGATCTTGTGTTTGAGTAAAAATGTAGTTATATATTGTAATACGACCAGTGTTATCATCAGCAGCACTGTTGGGTTAGTGGTAAACTTGGTCGTTGCCATCCTACAACATCGACCAGCCCCGTGTTCGATTCACGGACAGTGCAACCATAACGCTTGTATCGTCTTTTTGCTTTTTCAACCCTTGCATCTCTTCAATAGCAGTGTTGATTCGGCAATCTTGCATTAGCAGCCGATTCGAATGCTTGAAGATTGTTGGTGGTGGTGTGCTCGATGGAAACGGAGAAGGTGGGGCGAGTCTTTCACTTCTCTCCATTTGCTGCCCTTCCTTTTAAAACAATTGCAAGGCTGGTTACATCGCTCGAGACTGTTCAAGATTGGAGCCTGATACTATGCAATAGCAGTATGCAATGGGATTGAATGCCTTTTGAAGCCCGCGCTCAGCTTCTAGTCTTCTTCGTGGCCACCTTGCAAGAGCACAACGCAATGCTCGAGGGCATCAGAATGCTTCGCACAAAAGGTGAACAAGTCGTGAGCATCCACACACGGGGTTTGGTTCATCAAGGCAATGGAAGGCCAAGGACTATCCTTAAACTCTCATTGTGCTTCTGCCTGTACTAATGCAGGGTGGCACCTTTCATCCCGTCTCTGAATAAATGGGCCTCTAGAGCCTCCATGTGCCAGCCATGTGGCAGGCTATGACGGCACAATTATTCCATTTACACTGTACCTACCTGCCAGAATCGGTATGAGGTCGTTTCAAGCCTGCACCCCATTAGAGTGGTCATGGTGGGACCTCAGAGGAGTCCAAGGGAGTATAGAATTGTCTTCCCATCCTCTACTGACGAATGAGTCCTGACAACACGATCTCCTCTACATTGTAGCCATTGCTCTATTCTCCCCATTTGATTCACAATGGTTCAAACTTCTCCTTGGAAAGATATCCTTCATGCTGGCACTCCTCCTCCTATGCCAGCCGCGATCTTCGGCATGGCTACAGCTTTTCTGGGTATCGCACTCTATCTCGTATTGGAGATCAACGTCACTGTTCTACGAGTCTTCAAGAAAAGGAGCGGTCTCTACTTCTGGAGCTTGATCATCGCCGCATGGGGTGTCTGTTTCCATAGCATCGGGTACATCCTACAATGGTGGACGCCTGGCTCACCCTGGGCCTTGAACACTGCCTTCATCCTTTGCGGTTGGTCTATGATGGTCACTGGACAAAGCTTCGTGCTCTATTCGCGACTTCATCTCGTCATTCGCAATTACAGCATCCTTCGTGGCTGTCTGATCATGATCATTGCAAGCTCAATTCTGATCGAGATTCCGCAATGGGTCACCACTTGGGCTTCGACCGATACTCGGCTGAGTGTTACGAAATTATGGTCTCCTTGGGACAGCATCATGGTGCGCATCTCACAACTAGCCTTTTTGCTTCAAGAAGCAACCCTGTCCCTCCTCTATATCTGGGGCACGATGAAGGTGCTCGCTCCGAATGATAGGGTCAACGTGAAGCGGGTCCGATGGGATCTCATCTTCATCAACACGTACATCATACTTGCGGACATCATTATTCTTGTCCTCGCTTACACCAACGAGCATTTCCCCAAGGAACCCACTCAGAACTTCGTCTACGCTTTCAAGCTCAAGATTGAATTCGTCGTCCTGAACCAATTGATGGCCATCACATCGCAATCGCGATCCTCAAATTTCAACGCCGGTTACCGATATGCCAAAAGCTCCATCTTCAGCAATTCCTTGACCAGTCCAAAGCCACTCACGAGGAGTCAGCCCAGCGGTGGTAGCACGGACTGCCCGGTGTCGCCAAAAGACCGCCAGAGACAGAATTCCAGCTTGGCGACGTTTGCCTATGGACCCAGGCCCAAGGTCTCATTCTCCAACGAACGTTCCTTTTCAGACTCGTCTTCTAGCGAGCATCAGCCGTCAGTGTTCGGATTGGACCATTGTGTATCTGCCAAAGCGAGTCCCAGACCCGATGTCCCAGATCCGGCGGCCTCTGACTCCACCCAAGAACGGATCATGGTGAAACATGAGCTGCAGCAGCGGGCAGCTGTAGTGCGAGAGCCACCTGCACATCGCTACCGCTCAAGCGAGAGTCTAGCCCGAGAGGGCGACCATCCATTGAGAGCATTGCAAGGGAGAGAAGATAATGGATGGTGGGGCAACATGTGGGCGGGGATTCCAACCAGTCAGCAACGCACTGATAAGGATCTGTACCGCGTACGAAATGGAGATATGAGGGTCTAAAGAAGGGAGTGTGGAACGGGATTGTACTGTCATGTGACGAGACGTGAGCTATCACATACACGCATCAGATTGTGCCGTCCAGTCCCAGGGTTCGAGGCTCGCAACATGTGCGAGAGAGAGGAACTTATGACACACCTCGGCTCTCACATTCTCCTTTTGGAATTCCGCTCCTGCAGCCACAGCAACACACCAAACTGAAACCGGAAACGCCGAACCTCATCATCATTCAGGTTCCCGTGCCGCAACGCAAACACTGTATTTTCGAAACTTGAAACGCTCTGATCTTCCCACGTGAGGGATACATTTCGTGGCCCGATGCTTCCGTCCTGCCGTCCGTGCATGAAGCGTCGTTATGCAGCTCGAGTAAAATCGAACACGGCAGATCGGATCGTCCATGTCAATGCATGAGATGGCAGAGTTTTTCAAGCTTGAAGAATTTCACGGTGCTTGTTGATGCCGAAATCATGATGCTGGGCGCAAATCACGTCTATGGTCTTCTCATGTGAAGAGTTTCTAAGGCAAGCTTGACAGTCCAAGCTCAGGCCAGTGTTCTGTCATATCTCTAAACTTTGTTCCCCTTGGCCAAGTCTCGTCTAACAAGAGCCCATCTCCACCAATTCGACCAAGCGCTTCGAGAGGGAAAAGCCAGAAACCAAAAGCAGGCCTCACAGCGTTCGCCAAATCCTCGTTTCTATAATTCTCATGTTGGGCGCCGACGGGCCATTTCGCCTGCACGTCTTTAGGAAGGAAGCCGTCACTTGGTCCTTGTCCGTTCCATTGATCTTCCTGCTTTTTCAACCACGCCTTTGCGCTCACTTGGTCCGAAATGTTGCCCCCCGCTATTCTCGGATCAAAGGCTAGATAAGATCGATACCTGACCTTTGGTGGAGAGATTTGCCATTTCTTCAGCAACTGTAGCCAATATCGCAGCGCGTCCAGCGAGGTATCTAGGCCAGACGTATTCTCCAGGTCCTTAGATATGGATCGAGGATCCCGTGGCAAACGCTCAAAAGTCGGAAGAGTACTCGCGATGGGGAAACTTCGATTGAACATGGCCCCCGCTGTTCCAAATCCACTCAGAGGACCGGTGATCTGGCGCCCCACCAGAGGAGTCGAGACGAACCAGACTTCACGAAGCTGCGTGAGGGTCTCTACAAAGGCCGATCTGGTTTCGGACTCGACTTCGGAAGGTGGCACTCCGATGATATCGTTGCCGGTCAGCCCGTTGCTGTCGATCGCCAGATTCAGAAGTCCAACATGGCGGGGGTCATGTATAGTCTTGAGGCGGTGAATGAACGCGATCAGGCCATCTTTCGCGGGCCATTCTGCGCTGATGTAGAGGACGTCCCATTCGGGATTGAAGTGGAGAGTCCCGTGGCTCGCAGATCCCTCTTTGGTTATTGTTCCACCCGTGAACCTGCACGGGAGATGAACCCGATGGAATTTCAAGGCCTCCTCTCTGGACTCCTCGTTCACGCGGAGAAACTTGCTCAGTAGCTGGCTGCCATCTACCACGGTGAAGTAAAGCTCGCCGTTCGCTACCGAGTCTGGATTCTCGCCTGCTTCGGAAGCTGTCTTTCCTCTCTGGTTGTTGACGTGCACGCGAATGATGCGTTGACGTCGCATTGCGTACCGCCATATCTTGGTGCGAATCTCTTTCGGTAGTATGGCAAAGAGAGGGAAGGTTGATGCATCGGGATGGGTGGATTGACGAGAGTTGATTGGTTGCAGATGGGGCTGAGAAGTCATTGTTGAAAATGGTGTTTGAAAGCAATCCGTCAGACAACGACTATGCTTACTTATACTTACATTGTATTCAACATATTTTATGGGGTCATCAAGGCTTATAAACGATTGATGGCTGACCTGGCTGACCTGGCTGACCTGATGAAGAGGGTGAAATCACTTGTCGCTGCTGCCTTAGCCGGAGGTAGACCTCGGGGATAACAGCGTACAGCCCCACCAAATCCAGCTAGCGCATATCGAGTACAATCTCAAGTCTCAACAGCGCAACTCTGTACGATCTACAGATTCCCCCTTCCTTCTCAATCCACACCTCTTTTGGAGCACTGCCTTTTTCAATTAACACCAGTCCTGCTGGAGGTATACTTGACGTAAGAATCCGAAATGAAATCGATCCATTCGAACATTAAATCCGGAAGTCATGATGCCCAAACCCCGTACTGAGGACCTGCACTTGTTCTGATAGACTCAACCTGAATGAGCAAACCTGTACGCCTAACAGGTTAAGGCTTTTAGGTCGTGCGTACATAGAAACTGCCAACTCCAGTGAGAAAGATGGTCGAAAATTCTCTAACGCGTGCTTTTGAATGGTTTTATTGCTATTGACAGTAACTCCCAACGCCTGTACTATTACTCGTCACAAACTGACCCTCCGTTGAACATCCACACTCGAAGCCGAGGGCAAGGGCGAGAAGTCGGTCCTTGTATCCACAGGGCCGAGCGTCTCTCGGGCGTGTTTGTAAATAACATATTGCTGTTCCCCGAAATTTCAAACGCCTGCACTGTCACTCGTTCCAATCGAAGTCTCTCTTTTCCGCTCCTCATCATCAGTAGTCACAACCTGACTCTCCCTTTCCCGCTCATCATCATCAGTCATAATCCGACTCTCCTTTTCCCGCTCATCATCACCACCCGAAGCCGAGGGCGACGAATCGATCTTCGCAGCCAAAGCCCCAAGCGTAGCCGCACTGAACAGGTCAATCAAGGCGAACTTCCGATCGAACCGGGTGTTGAGCAGCATCTGCAGCTTGACCAGCAACAGCGAGTTGCCTCCCAGCTCGAAGAAGCTGGTCTGGCTACTAACTTGGACCGCATCGACCGTCTCGTCCGGGACGATCTCCCTCATGAGCTCCACCAGCTTCTGCTCCGTCGCCGTCAGCGCATCACCCGTGCGGCCGCAATCGGCCTGCGGCAGCGGCAACGCCCGCATCGCCGCGCGATCCGTCTTCCCATGCACGTTGACCGGCATCTGCTCGATCGGCACAAACACCGCGGGGACCATGTACGCCGGCAGCGGGAGCATGAAGCGCAGGGACCGTAGCAGCGCTTGCTGCTGCGCGGCATCTCCGTCCGCACCGCACTGGTCCGTCGGCGCGAACTGGACGTGCGCGACCAGCAGATCGCCGGTGCGGACCGACACCACCGCCTGGAGCAGCGCGCCCTCGGCGGCGGTGAGGATGCAGGCCTCAATGTCCTGCAGATCGGTCCGCATGCCGCGGATCTTCACTTGGGTGTCGCCCGCCATGCGACCGCGGTACATGAGCGCCCCGTCGCGGCGGAAGTAGCCGATGTCGCCGGTGCGGTAGATGACGCCTTGGTCCCACGGGTTGCCGACGAATTGGGTGCCGCTTAATTTCTCGTTGTTGAGGTAGCCGTTGGCGAGGCTGGGCCCCCCGATCACGATTTCCCCGGCTGCGCCCTGCGGGACGAGCGAGAGGTTGCGGTCCACGATGTAGACTAGGTAGTTGGGGAGGGGATATCCAGCCGGGATTTCTTCTTCCGCTTCTTCCTCGTCGTCAAGGTCGGATAGGGGTGGCAGGGCCATCTTCGTGCAAGTGATGCTCTCTGCGGGGCCGTATGAGTTGTACAGGGTCAGTCCTTCGAGTTCGAGACTCTCGATGCTTTCCCGTAACGAGGGAGGCATGCGCTCGCCACCTCCCCAGGCGAATTTCCAGCTCGATGCTTGCATCAGGTGTTCTGCGCCATAGGTGATCCAGCTCGCGTATTCTGCAGGGGTCGCACGTGTGTAGGTGATACCCTCCTCGGCGATGATCTTGGAGATGGCCATTGGATCCAGGCGATCCTCTTGGGAGACGACATAGACTGATCCGGCGTTGGCTAGGCCACATAGGATCTGGTCGAGTGAGAAGTCAAAAGTGAACGCGCTTTGCTGAAGCACTCTCTCGGCGCCGATATTGTAATGTTTGCTCGGACCCTCGATGGTATTCCGCAACGCCGAATGATGCATGATGATGCCTTTGGGTGTGCCAGTCGAACCACTAGTGAACAAGATCAGTGCAGGGGTGTTGATCTTGGCTTTGGTCTCGGTAATGTACGTGGTGTTTGGCAGTCCAGTGACACTGATGATAGTCGCTGTGGACTTCAGCTCCGAGGCATCCTTCTCAGTCTCGGCGTCACAAAGGATAGCACTGGGTTTAGCTGCTTCAGCTATGGCGGCAAGCCGCGAGACTGAATTGCGAAGATCCATGGGGATGTAGGTGGCGCCGACATGCCAGATAGCGAGCAGTGAACAGACCCAGTCTGCGCGAGGTTGCTGAAAGACAGCCACACGAGACCCTTGCTGCACTCCGGCGTTGGAGAGGGACTCGCTGATTGCTTGAACACGGTGCTGCATATCCTGGTAGGTATAAGTGCCGTTCTGATCCTTGAGTGCTTCCTTGTCTGCATTATCCTTGGCAACCTCAGCGATGCGGTGAGATATCGTCACGGGCCATTCGAGCCGCAGCTGTGGGCCTTTTCCAACGGTCAGTGCCTGTGACAAAAGCGGGTTATGCCTCAGGAGAATGCTTACCACGACCCAATGCTTTAGCGGCGTTGATCTCCTTTTCGTCCCACAGCGAGACAGAGTCCACACTAACGTCAAAGTTGGAAGCGAACCCTTTCACCAGTCTCATATAGCTATCCAATAGCGTTTTCGTAGCCTCCGCCGAATACAGATATTTCTGCATACGAAGCGCGACCCAAATTTGGGTTCCTTCCCCCTCCTGGACATCAAGAGTGATGTCGTAGCCGGTACGGCCCACGGTGGGAGTGCCGTTTGCCTTGGTACCAAACATGGTAGGGTCTTGATTGGGGTTGAGCGGTCGATAGTCCATCCACGCCTGAAAGAGCGGGCTATGCGTCGTAGAGCGAGGCATATCCAGCCTCTCGAGCAGGGCATCGAAGGGGAGGCTGGAATGGGCGAGCGCTTCGCGCGCCTTGTTGCGCGCATCTTCGGCGATGTTTTTGAAGGGGGAGTGGGCGTCTCCGTCTTCGTTTTTGAACCGCATAGGGAGCAGGTTCAGCAAGAAGCCCATGGTGTTATCGAGAGCGGCGTCGTTTCGATTGGCGTCTGCGATTCCGATGACCAGGTCGTCAATGTCCAAATGGCGGAAGAGAAAAGTGCGGAGGACCCCGAGGAAGAAATGGAAGGAAGTGATTCTCTGGCGACGGCAACCGGCCCTCATCTGACGAACGATTCTGCCGTCCAGAAGGACCTTGCATTCTTCATAATCATAGTTCTCCAAGCGCTTGCGTGGACTTTGTGCGAGACTGAAAAGTGGCAGCGGGTCAAGGAAGTCCGACTTGGTCTCTCCAGAAGGCAATTGGATGCTATACATATTCTTCCAAAATTGGAAGTCTCCTTCGAGAGAACCATTCGTGACCTGACGGCGTTGGCGAGTCGCATATTCGCTGAAAGGGACGGGTACCGGGTCCATAGGTTGAGACTCGTAGAGCTTGTTGAGCTCGGCGAGCAAGATGTTGAAGCTGAACCCATCCATAGCGATGTGGTGGAATGCAAAGATCCCAATGTGAGTCTCGTCGTCAAGTGAGATCAACTTCAACCTGACTGTCTCACCCTGCTCCAATTTGAATTCGTAATTGAGGAGCTCGTCGAACTCGGCCTCGACCTCGGCCATCGATGATGCGCGGCGGCGTTCTAGTCTCAGGGGTGTCTCTTTGAGCAGTCCCATTGTTGGCTCGTTCATGCGCTCAGGATCATCAAAGAATGCTGTACGGAAGACCTCATGTCTGTTCCCAAGCTCGATGACGCAACGGTCAGCGTCGTCGAGACGTGTGCGCCCTGACATCTCCAACCTGCACACCGTATTGAAAGTAGTGGGGTCTTGGAGGTATTGCATCAGAAACCAGAATCGCGAACAGCCATAGGACATGTCGGTCTTTTTGATGAACTCGAGGGACTTCTCGGCACGATTGGGTAAATGTGAAAACAGTTTGGCGGTAGGCTCTTCACTTTCCATCACTGTTGACCGTAGCGCAGCCTCCTTCGACCGCACGCTGCGATCATCAGATTCTACATCTGAATCTGACGTGGCCGAGGTTTCTTCACTTTGCTCGACTTCTTCGTAGCCATCTGTGGGCGATATCGATGGCGTACTGCTTGATAGATTCGATACTGTTTGCGTGATCGAAGGCCGAGTGATAGGAACGACCAAAGAGTCCTTCTCTTGCTCTCCAAAAGATGGCAGATCGATGGGAGCAATTTCCAGTTGCTCTTCTTCTGCTTCTTCGGCAAGCTGGTCAATCTGACCAGGAAGAGCTGCAGTGTCATTCTCGGGGTCGTTGGGAATGTCTTCTTCCTTCTCCGCATCAGGCTGTTGCTCGGAGTTTTGGGATGCCTCGCCAGCTGAGTCCTCGCCTTCCTGAGCCATGTTCGGAACGAATTCTGGATTCAGGCGACTGACGACATCTTGAACAAGCTCTGCAACGGTGGCACCTCCCAAAAGCCTTAGTACTGGCATATCGACGCCAAGCTCCTTGGAGAACCAGGATCGCATGTCAACTGCGAGTAAGGAGTCGACACCCAGCTCAACGATTGAGGTTTCTGGAGTAATGCTACTCTGCTCCATCTTGAGGCGACTGCATAAATAAGCCATGAGAGTGTCCAAAACCACATCATATGCATCGTTCTTGTCGACAACCTTGGCCAATTTGCTTCGCACAGAACCTTCATCTTTGTCGCGGTCATCGGTAGCTGCGCCAGCGCCCGTAATCTTCCGCAGGGTGTGAAATTTGGGGTTGTAGGCCCAGAGTGGAGGGTTTTCGACGAGCTTTGGATCAGTCCGCTGCAATCCCGCTGTGATCTCAGGGTTCATTCCCGAGTCTGGACGGCCGGCAATAATGGCCTCGGAGAGAAATTGGTAGAAATCCCATTCGCTCATGTTGTTGTAGGAAGCTTTCTTGAGCTTTTCAATCGTCTCAAATGAGCGGTTAAGGTAACCAAGACCGATGATACCTAGAAGCCGTTAGTGGAAGATCATCTTGAGGATTAGGCATGACCTTACCGGGCATGTTGATGGCACTGCCTGCGAGACCGCGCATACGGCGGTTAGCAACCAAACCACACATGAACTGGTTGGACGCGGCGTAAGCGCTCTGGCCCATGTTGCCCCCGACTGCAGCAAGGGATGAGAAGACAATGAAGAAGTCCAGATCATCACTGCCGAAAAGTTCGTCTAGGAAGACAGTTCCATCCACCTTGGGGCGAAGACTCTTTTCGAACTCGGCATGCGTGTTGTTGACAAGCATAGCATCGATGAGAATCATGGCTCCATTCATGACTCCAGCAACGGGAGGCATTTCCATGGAAATCTGCTTGTGCACTTGTTGAACGGAAGCCCTGCTAGTTACGTCCATAGGGTATAACTTGACTGAAGCGCCCTGGGACTGCACAAACTCGAACCACTGTGGATCAATTTGGGGGTTTCGAGAGCTGAGTGCAAGATGCCTCGCGCCGCGAGACACCATCCATTTGGTCATCTGAAGCCCAAGTTCGCCAGTCAGACCAACCAGGAAATAGGTCCGATCACTGCGAAATTGCATCGATTCGTCGGCAGGAACAACGGCAACTGGTAGCGAAGTGTCCGCCTTCCAGTCAATGATCTGTAGCCCTGGAGGCTGGAACTCATGGGACAGCATGGCAGATGCCGGTATGACGAACGTATGCTCAGGAGGTTGTTCGGCTGAGACCATCGCTCGCTTGGTAGCTTCGGTCAGGATGGACGCGTCAATTGTACCGACTTTGAGAGTCTTTGATTTGCAGAAATCTCCCATATTCCTAGAGTCGCAACTCGCAGGTAGAAGCTTCTTGAATCGAGAGCCAACAGTAGTCGACTCCGCGTTGTTGGACAGATCAACCCAGACGGATAAATCGCGCGGAATGGCGCCAGCGAGTGTACGGTCAGGAGAGGATGTATGAATAAGCTTGGCGCTGATGATTTCGGGGGACGTCGAAGTCATTGTAAGAGCTTTCTTCATCTCCTCCGCGAGTTTCGATAGACTGGTTGCAACGGCTGGGTGTGGCCCGTGGACGAGAACGGAGCCGGAGGTGCTGGTGAGTACAGCAAGCGCCAACAATTCATCGACAATGCGAAGAAGCACATCAGACTCATCGCCGTCTGTTACTTCACAATCGACGACGTAGGACCTGGGAACAGAGATAATGGACTGGTTGCTCTCGGACAAAGCAACAACTTTCTTCCCAGCGTCGACCTGTCCCAGAACAACGTGTAGGTAGCTAGCATCGCCATATTTTATGGCATTGAGGGATGCTTTGCTCACGTGTACCCTGATAAAATCATCCCCGACACTAGGCTGCGGACGCTCAAAGAGCTTGTAGCAAGAACTCGACGTTCCCAGCTCCACAACTTTGCTCGACAGGTCCACGCTCTGGGTAATGAGTCTTCGATCAGAATTGAGACGAGAATTGATGGCTTCAACATGTAGGTATCTCGGAATCAGCAGTGTGCCGTTCTGTATGGTCAACTCGCGCTCAAGCGTAAATAGCGGCTCGCCGGGCTTCGAAACCTCGCCCGAAAAGTTTCGTGTAAGATGTAGCTGGAGCAGGTAATGAGCGAGGATATTCGGGGTTGGTCTATCGTTGCCATCGAAATTGAGAAACTGAAGGCGCAGATGTGGCATCTCGCCTTCCAAACAACGGCCAACTGCGACCATCATGTTCATGTATGGGTTTTCGCCTCGACTGCCGACAGTGATCCAAAGCATCGTTTGCAACTTGTCACATACTTTCACCATGGCCCTATACTTCTCCTCGGTGAATGGTTTGAAGACGAGTTCATCGAGCTCGGTAAAGCAGATGGTTGTAGGCTTGGTCGCAAGAGTTTCATCATCAACGTCCATGAGTGTCTCAGCTTGAATGACACCATCGAAGTAGGGACTGAGAGTCTTGCTCAAGCTTCGCGCGAGATGACTTGTCTGTAAGGTCCGTCCACCAATGATGAGCAGATTGGCTTTGAGAGACTCCTGCTTAGCGTGCACGAGCGGATCCTGAACGATGTCCATTTGCTTGGTGGTAGCCCTAGAGCACATGACAGAATAGGGAACAGCAAACGTGTTCTCTTCGGTTGTGGAGGTGTCAATGCCTGTGAATCCAGCTTCTCGGAGTGCGCTATCCCATGTCTTCTGGGCTGCAAGAGGCGAGTGCTGCCGGCCTTCTTCGATACCAGCGAACCAGCCGGGACGCAAGCAACCTCCTAATGCGAGATTCAATGACTCGCCCTTGGTAGGTTCGAGGAAGGCGAGGTATCCACCGGGTCGCAGGAGAGAGCGGATTTGCTTCAGCAGTTCTTCGAGCTCTGGCGTGTCATGCAGGGCGTTGCGCGCTACGATCATGTCATAGTAGCCTGCGACAAAGCCTTGATCGGTAGGACTTCGTTCCAAATCAAGTGTCTTGAATGTCATTTTTTCCGTTTGCGCGTCCGCGAACAGACTGCGCACATCGTCAAAATGCGCTGATGTGATGTCGGTGCATGTATATGAAGTAAAATTGTCGCCGAGGGCGCCGAGGATTGCTTGGGCACATAACCCTTTACCTGTACCGATTTCGAGAACCTTTGGATTGCAGTATTTGAAGCTGATTTGCTTGACCAAGTCCGTCAGCTGCTCGGTGTACTCCTGGTAGCCTAGCGTGTTGGTAAAGAGCTCGTCCATAAGTTGATCGGACTCGAGCTCCTCCTCGACATTCAATTCACCAAGCACGAAAGGCTCTATGCGGTCCATGACCCAGAGACAGCGACGGATTTGAGCATCGATGTTGGCTAAGCGCTTGGCAGGCGCCTCAAGAGCCTCCCAGGTATCAGCAAGCCACACTTTTGGGCAGATGGCATGTTTCCCAGCCTGCGTTGTCTGTACGACATGTTGAGCCCACTCCAAGACTGCGCGCTGGTGTTCATTGCCGTCGCGTGCTATTCGGTCAGCCGGCACGTTCTCGCACAGATGGCGAATGATGTAGAACGAAAGACGCTCAGCAAACTTAGCAATCTTTGCTTCATCATCGGTGAGCGCGCTCGGCGTCTGATTGTTGGTAAGCTCAGGCCAGTTGGACCTCCACTCGACGTTTGCAAATGTCTCTCTGTCATCATTAGGACCCGTCTTGGTCAGTGGTCTTACCAAAAGACCCTGGATCTGCACAATGGCGTTTCTCCCATCTTCATCATACACATCCACATCTCCTATCCAACCGTTGTCGATCGGATCCCCCAACCAAGCGTCGAAACGCAGAGGGACCTCGACGCCTGAGTTTTCGGCGGTGACATGAGGATTGATTGTGATACTATCAATCATGACGGGTATGTGCAGGGTATGGAGGCGGCCGTCCCCAGGTGCACCCACGGCGGCAAATTCAGCCGTGAACGCAACATCAAGCGTAGCAGGGTGGATGATCCAGTCTTGCTGGGCTGACTCTTCGTCTTGCGGGATGGTGAAAGCTCCCTTCGAGCCGGCGTTTGTTCGCTGTATGTCTGTCATCCCGTGGAACATTCCTGTATAGCCATACCCAAGCTCAGCCATACACTTATAGAAGACCTCGACGTCAGTGTTGATAAAGTTGTTCGGCCATTTTGGTCTCTCTGGTAGCGTCTCATGTGATGGTGCCCCGATCGTAAGTTTGAGGCGACCCGTCGCCATTGACGTGAAATCACCGATGTCTTTATTGAGACAAGAGTGACAGCCAAAGTCAGCCAGAGTATATCCATTCTCTTCGCGTATATCCGATAGAATGAACATGACCTCGACACCGACTTCCTCATTGCCGAAGGATAATGCCTTATGGATGCTGAAATGCTGCAACTCCATCAAGGAGGTGTTTTCGAATGGGGCTAGGTTCCGACCAGCTTCCAAAGCCATGACCGCAAACCCAGCGGCTGGGAATACAAGTTGGCTTTGAATCTGATGACCCTTGAGCCAAGGCATTTCCTTGGGCTTGAGAAAATTGCGCCACCGGAGCTCGCCTTCCCCGGCGTCTACAGGGACCCCGAGAAGCTCGTGCTTAGGCGCCGAACGCTTACGGAATGACCTGGACACACGACTCTCGTTCCAAAGGATCCTGTCGTGGTCCCATGGATAACTGGGCAGAGCTTTGGAGAGACTGAATATGGCGTCTTTGACGAAGGCTTGCTGGAAGCCTTGCAGGTCGACTGCCGAAGCTCCGAGGACTGTCCAGATAGAGCCCAATGCATTCGCCACGGCAAGGGCATCGTTCTGCCCTCGTACCAGGGTGCCAAAGTATGGGATCGAAGACCCAGTAACCCCTTCGATGGTAGTGCTGGCAGGTCCCTTGAGTGCTGGGCTCGGGCCAACTTCTAGTACGGCGCCTGGAACTCCAGTGGCGGTAACTGCTACTGTCAAGGCCTGGGAGAAAAGCACAGGTCGAAGCATGTTGTCGCGCCAATATGTGTTCGTGAGTGTAGATGCCATGCTCATGGTGACACGCTCGTTACCTTCTCTCACGGACGAAAACCAAGGACAAGCATCTGACGCTGGCTCAAGAACTTGAATGCCACACTTGTCCAGAGACATGAGGTACGGCTCTGAACAGACGTCCATGTGGAAGCAATGGTAGGCAGTATCGACTTTGAGCTTCCGCGCAAATCTGCCTTCATCCTGCATCACAATCTCCGTTAAATCAATAGCGTCGACATCACCAGAGATTGTGACACTGGAAGATGAGTTGCTGGCAGCGAGAGAAGCTCTGCCCTTGAGTTTTGGTAGACTGCACAAGTCGATGGCGTCTTGCATATCAGTACCACATGCAATCATCGCTCCGCCCTTGGCTAGCGGTGTGTACTTGCCGCGGTAGAAGGCCACCCGGATAGCATCCCTCGCAGATAGAAAGCCAGAGACGTAGGCGCAAGCTATCTCCCCGGAAGAGTGGCCAACAACTGCATTGAAGCCGATGCCGGCCTGTCGCAATATTTCGACGACCATGATCTGGATAGCGGTACACAGAGGCTGGGAGAAGACGCCTTGGGCAACTCTGGACTTCTCTTTCGAAGCGAGAATTTCGGCTTTCAAAGACCACTCCGGTGCGTCTGGTAACTCGGCCAGGGACTTCTCAAGATCATCAACGACTGATTCGGCAAGGCATGATGCAAGGATCAGTTCCCGTCCCATGGTAGCCCATTGAGCACCTTGACCGGTGAAAACGCCGAGAATCTCGCGTGGAGACTTCGGGTTGGCACGCGTGCCTAGAGTAGTCTTCTTCGTCGCAACTTCCTCCATGGCACTCTCAATCTGAGCGACGAGCGACTTCGCTGAGGTTGCTGAGAACGTGACACGAAAGGCGAAAGCTGTGCGACGGAATAGAGACCAGGAAAGCGTGCCAAGGGAGAAATCGGGCTTCTCTTCCAGAAATTTGACATAGGACTTCAGCTGCGCGACGAGGGATTTCTCCGAAGTCGCTGAGAATACAAATGGATATGGTGTTGATAATGGAGCAGAGCCAATGGTTTTGGGTGGCGCAACAATTTCAGGCTCGTAGCTCTCAATGATTGCATGGGCTGTAATGAGTCAGACGTAAGCTCCTGAATGAAGCAGCTCCTGTGCCTTTGGAAGGGTACACACCATTCGCTCCACCAAACCCAAATGAATTCACGGATACTCTTCGCGGTACCCCTGGGGGCAGACTTGGCCACTCGCGCAGCTGGACTGGTACCTTGAGATTATCATAGTATGGCTTCAGATCTGGATTGAGCTTGGTGAAAAGCATGTTTGGCGGAATCATCTTGTTTTGGAGCGCCAAAGAACCCTTCATTAGTCCAGCAATACCAGCCGTGCCCTCCGTGTGTCCAACGACGGTCTTGATCGAACCCACGTAGAGTATGTCTTCGTTTTCGAATCCTTCGTCCTCTGAAGAGTCCGTGTTGGAAGCATCTCTGTTGGAGAAGAAAGCTTTGAAAATGGCGCCGGCTTCTTGAGGATCACCGGCTGGAGTGCCGGTGCCGTGAGCTTCAAAATACTGGCATCGGTCGCTGCGTTTGTTAAGATCCAAGCCAGCTCGGGCATACGTATCTCGTATTAAATCGGCTTGCGCTTCTGAACTTGCTGATAATAGCATTAGCATCTGAATCAGCCATCTGGCGGTCGCAACTCACGCATCGTAAGTCCAGGCGTCTTCCCGTCTTGATTGACACCCGTCTCACGGATGATGTATTCAATATGATCACCATTACGCAGCGCTGCAGACAGTGTCTTCATCACGAGAGACGCCACGCCCTCGCCACGGGCATACCCGTTGGCGCCAGCGTCCCACATACGAGATCGACCGTCTTTGGAAAGCATATTGAGATTGCTCTCGGCCACAAACATTGTTGGCCCGAAAATGAGATTTGTACCTGAGGCGATAGCCACCGGGGCTGCGCCACTGCGTAAGTCTTGCATGGCCGAGTGCACCGCAAAGAGACTGCTGGAGCAGGCGGTGTCGATGGTCATAGATGGACCGTGCCAGTTAAAAAAGTACGAGATTCGGTTTGAGACAATACTGCGAGCGGTACCGGTAGAGGCATAAGTGGGCACATCGTCAGTGTCGGCGTACACTACACGCTATGTCAGTAAGGCTTCCAGAATCGGGCCAACAACATTAGCCGTACCGATGTGCGAGAAATCATCGGTCATATCGCCCACGTAAACGGCCGTCTTGGAGCCTGAAAGAGAAGCGATACTAATGCCAGCTGTCTCTAAAGCTTCATAGACTGTCTCCATCAAGAGACGCTGCTGAGGGTCGAGAACCTCAGCCTCATTTGTGGGGATGTTGAAGAATTGAGCGTCGAACAGCCTCGGGTCTTCTGCAAGGAGATAGGCAGCTCGGACATTGCTGGCGCCATGATAGTGACCGTCTTCGTGGTAGAAGCTGTCGGGGTTGAAGCGGTCGATTTTTCTTTGAACGTCTTTGGGGTCCTGTAAAAGATCCCAAAGTCTGGAGGGATTGGAGGAATTGCCGGGGAAGCGGCAGCCGCTACCCACGACGGCAATAGGCTCATTGATATAGGGCATGGCGTGATCTTATGCGAGATTTGTACGACACTCCTGGGCCCTAAGTGACGCGCTCTTTGGCAAGTTCGAGAAAAGGAGATGGTGAACCTGCTCTTCAGTCTTCTAGTATGGGCACCTTACCTGGAATCCTCAAGAGATCCTATATAGTATGAAATGCGAGTACTGCAGTGGGTATCAATACAGGTAAACAAGGCCACAAAAGCTTATGGAAAGACTGCTGTAGGAATACACGGAAGATGGAGCCGTATGCAATATTTTACAACGAACAATATGCAAGATCCTGACAGCAAGATTGTGGGTCGGCAAGACTGTAGAGCAGAAGAGCAGATTTGTGCTTTTGAAAGGAAATGTGCGGTTTTCAATGAGAATTATGCACTAGGACAGACAACATAGCTCCAATGGCGCCACAAGATGGCACGACGTAGCAGCAGACCACTCTGGCTCACGAGCGGAATCAGCAGAACGGTGCACTGTCGCCAACTGAAACCGACCGAAGTTGGCGGGCTGAGCTGTCAGATACGGAGTGCCCTGAATTCACAAGATCGAGGGTGGGCAGGGAGGACGCCGGTTGGTGGCGTAGCAGAGGATTCAGCCTCGAAGAAACACTGATTCGTAGACGCCTGAAACGCCCGCGCCACCCCAGCCTAGCGTAGAGATTTGCATCATAAAGAAGTCTGTGCCATGTCAGCCAGCCGTGAAACATGACTTTGTCATGCTGGTCAGCCATCATGACAGGATGTTAGCCCACACAAGACATGTACGGAGGATACTCTGTGACCAGAATACGATAGCTGCTGAGATACGTCATCGCGAGTAAGCAAGAGTTCTGTAAATCCTTGACATTGACATACCTGTCGTCATGTAGAATTCAAAGCTATATTACTGGCGATCGAACAGCGGTTGAGTGGTAGACTGCCTCCAAATGGAAAGATTTGTATCCCTCGCAAAAGTATATTTTGCTTTGACACTATCATCGAACTTTCACTCACCGCCTGAGTTGTGTTACCACACAGAGAGAAGCTCTCTCGCCTCTTCGCCAACAATACCATCAAGTTACACACAATGGCACGCACCATCGCGAGACGGAGAACGAAGAAACCAGTAATGGTCATGCTCCACGGCTCAGGCAGCTCCGGCGCAATCCTCGGGATCCAAACACATTCGCTCGCCAAAGAGCTCTCCAGGACCTTCGACCTCGTTTTCATCGACGCCCCTTGCCCGAGCGAGCCCGGTCCCGGAGTCCTACCTCTCTTCGCGGATATGCCAGCCTACTTTAGATGGCTCTCACCGGAAGACAAACCAACTTCACTCCGATTCGCGGAGCTTTTCGACGTCGCCTACTACATCGAGATGCAGCTCGCGTCACAAAATATCAAATCAAGCCAAGTCGCAGCATTTCTGGGCTTCAGTCAAGGCGCCCTCGTTGGGCTCGCTATGCTTGCATTTCAACTGATTGGGCAGTCTGTTTGGGAGAACCTGCGCTTTTGCGTGAGTCTTAGTGCCGGTACGGCTGGTGATACTGCAAGAATGGAGGGGATCAGAGAGATGGTAGGTACGCTGTCGGCAGTGCTGGGACGTGACGATGGGAAATTTCCTGGCTATAGCGTTCATGCCTCAGGGCTCCGAGATGATTGTTATGATGATGGTAAACAGATTGTGGGCATGTGCGTCGGAGAGAGAACTAAGACTCTTGACTACGCTGGGGGCCATGCTTTACCTCAACAGAAGAGGGATGTCATCAAACTCACCCAGGTGATTCGAAATGTAGATGACGCCAGCAAGGCTCCTGAGAGAGTCAGAGAGAAGTTTCGAGCTCCGCCTCAAGACGCCCGGTCAATCCTCAACGGTGATTGGCAAGTGGAGGATTAGAACTACTCTACCTTCCCGTGGGTTTGGTTATGTTTGGTTATTTGGGAGGCGGAGGACGAGGCGAAGGAGGCGCCCAAGCTTCGTTGGCTCGGGGGGGAACAGAGTTATTCCGGCCGTCTTAGCGTTGAAATCTGCTCCACTTAGCAGCTCACTTCACCCAAGCAAAGCTTACTTAGACCAAGCACTAAGCCAAGCAAAGCTTACTAGACCAAGCACTAAACCAACCAAAGCTTACTCAGGCCAAGCAAAGCTTGCTTGCTTACCCAAAAGCGGTACAGTGTACACTAAATGATCATCACATGGTTTGCGGAGGCGATTCCCGCTGATAGCCAGTGGAGCCCTAGGCCTCGTGTCATTTTGGCAATTTTCCCGTTAGAGGATACTCACACGTGAGATTGAAGCACCCCAAAACTCGTTTGCCCGCTTACGGCAAAGATTGGTGGCCTCCACTCCACAGCCTTGTGGCACGTTCGTGCTCCATCCACTCAGAAAGCAATACGGTCAGTGTTTCGTCTGTGAAGCGAGCTTAGTAAGGACCCATTTCGGTGCAACTGCGAAGGATGTCAGCCGCAGTCTTCGCCGTACACAGCAAATCTTCGACCCGTCCTTCGATGCATCCAACGGTTACATGATCGTGAACCATCCGAAACACCGATGTATGGCGCATTGCTTGTCTATGACACTACTGAGGATGATTCCTCAACCTTTACGTCATGTATCTCAATTGTCTCGTTTTACAAATGTTGTAGAATATCAAAAGTACTATCCTCCACCTCATCAATTGATGTCTCGTTATCTTCTGTATAGTGTGCTACAGCGGAGATGAGAACGTTACGTAGCGGAATAGGAACACGACAAGGAGCTTCGTCGAACGCTGCTCCAAAGAAGTGGGCACGGTCACAAAGTCCCAGGGCAAAGGAGAGACGAAGGCGAGTCAGAACCGTTTCTCTGCGCTGTTATGTCATGTGCCTGACGGATCTCAAGACAGACAGCAGAACCTTAGAGCACAACGCAATCACCGTAAGCTCGGGACAACCAGACCCAAAATGTTTGGGGAGCTCACACGTATCGGCGTTCCAGGTCGAAGATTAAAGGAGCAGTCACAATCTGCTTCTTCTGAACATAGCAGTGATTCTCACGATCCTCAAGAACCGTCTTCAGTCTCCTTTGACCCCTCCACGGCTCGGTCAACCGCAGAAAGCTTGCCTACTTTCTCGCCCATCCCCCAGTCACTGCTCATGGACGACACCACGATGGGTGATGACATTTCTATCAAATCAATGCCACCATGGACCACTTACCACTCGATGATACCTGAAATGGCCCCCTCCACCAGCGTCGACTTCTCGAACTATCCATTATCCCAAGGATGTACTTGCAACGGTCTGACCGGGCCATGTCCCCGCCATATGGAAGAAATCAAATATCAGGCCCTCAACATGAACATATCAGCCCCATCTCAACTTATTCCTTCGCTCCCAGAAAGCCGTGCTCGGAGTGTATATGAAAGCAGCAATGCTATCGACTTTAACGTCCCGCCACAGCAGCAGCAGCAGCAGCAGCCACAAAGGACTCTGCATCATCAATCAAGCAATCACTCTTTCTCCGCATCCAGATCTAGCAGCCCGTTGAAGTCAGTAACATGTGTCATTCACCGAGTACCTTGCTAACGTGCATAGCCCTCAGCACAATAAAACCAACCAAAACCGCCCACGCCATCGCAAAAGCGACCGCCGCGCAAGCAGCGGTGCTTCCAGTCTCTCTGCCCCCTCTCCCTTAAACTCCGCAAATAACGCTCCAGACACGACACCTACACACCAAAACAGCACCTCATCATCCTCCTCTGAAACTGGCCAGCTGCACAATGACACCTACAACCATCATCGTCATCCTTCTCCCAATTTCAACGATCACGAGTCTGCAGCATCAGACACGACGCGTTTCAAAACTATCCTCGAAGCCGTCAACGCGTCCGGCTTCCCTGATTTCGATTGCATGGTCACGGCATACTACACTGCCTCGTTCGAAAAGAGCAGCGTGCCGGCCATGGCGCAGCGCGCAAGTCGTAATCGGCGTCTTGCCAAGACTTTAAGGGACATGCATGAGAGTAGTGAACAGTGGCCAAGGTGGGAAGCCAGGGGTTTCAGGGAGAGTGCGATGGAGAGTGCTAGTAAGTCCTGACACCAATGTTCTCATTGCTCTTGTGACACGTCTTGCTAATCTCATATAGGAGCTATCTGCGTCGACGAAATTGAGAAGTTGGCTCAACATCTCAATCGTACTCGGTCGTCTGGCCCAGAGTCCTCTGCTTCCCCTTCCATGATTCATGGGCTGGGTATCGCTACATCTCCTCAGGACAACATTACTACTGACTCCCCCGTTGCCGAAGATCATAAGCTCCTGGCTCAGTTGACCATGCTGCCGGAAGATGTGGAAGCTGCAGCTCAAGACAAGGTGAGTCTTGCTTTCCCTGTCATCATTCCGCTACCAAATAGAAGACTGATGTGTACCCGTAGGCGCCTCATCTCTGTGCCTTGTTCACAGAGCTGGCGGGTCCGCAGGGTTTGTATTGCGATCGTGTGTCACAGGCTGTGTTGGCGCTGTTGATTGATGGACGGCGTAGTCAATGATCATATCTGTGGTTTTGTTCTAGCACTTGAAGAAGTAGCGACCAGCGACGGCGTCATCGGGCTTGATGTGTAGATGTACAGACCATCATGATAAATTTGTCATAATGAAGCTCTTCAAAATGATTTTTACCGCTTGGGCATCGCGAATCTTCTGAAGCTCTTGTTTATTACGTGCAGCCCCATCGTCCATGATTTCATATACCTACACATCACATCGAATGTCCACATTAGCATTGCACGGCTTCACTCCCCACAGCCCCTCTCAGACTAATCCAGATTTCCATCCCCCTCACCCGCACATCCAAATCCCTCCCAAGAAGTTCTTCACGACTTCGCCCTTGCGATTCCTCTAAGCCCAGATCTCGATCCGTATCTCGATCCGTATCTCGATCTTCGCTTCTCAAGTGCGACTGGACGCCTTAAAACCAGAGCCCACTGTTGTTGGCAAACCCGCCGCAAAAATCCTGCCCTCGGTCCTATGTCGATATGCAGCGCCTTTCTCGCCTAAAAACCCACTAAAAGATGACAGGGGGGATCCTTCGTCCCGGGGGCATTGGCCGATCCTCCGTTCGGGGGCCGTTTCCCAGGTGCTTGGGAGGCCTGACCGGATTCCAAGTTTCCAAGCGCAGGGGTCGGTTTTAGCGGCCATCGTTTCAGGGGGAGGGTGGGGGCTAAAAAGCTTAGAAGGCGTAAGCTTTCAAACTCAATCGGGTGACAGGTACGACCGCAGTGGCGAAGAAACGCTTTGTAAGGCTGACACTGGACAGTGTTTCAGTCACCGTCAGCCAAGGTAGGGAACACCATTTCTCACGCACAAGCTCGAAACAGGACTGCCTCAACCACCAACTAGATCTCACACCACCTTCAAAGAATCGGAACCAAAGGCTCCACTAGTTGTGGAACAATTAGTCGGTGGACCATCACCAGCCCCAATGTTGCAGTTGGCGGCGCTGCTGAGGTCAGACTGAGTCTGCTGTATGAAGGAAATGGCTGACAACAATTGCAACATATGTGGTGTAGAGATGATTCTCAGTAATGACAGTGATAGTTGACTGCTGAGACAGCTCGAGTGCAAGGATGACGACCTTGCCGCCTACTTGCTACGAGCAATTCTTGACGCACAGCAGAGGCCCCAAAATTGGTCAAGGAAGCGACTGTTGATCTGTTCTCACTTGTCTTCTAATTTCACCCAGGTGCGCCTATAGCAGAAGGTTTGGGCAGAGATCGAGTCTTCGCAGTTCATTGACACCAATTCGCATGCAAACATCGCAGCCTATATCGCATCTTGTAAAGCGAAATTCACACCCTGATTTCACTCATTCTCCACTTACCTTCACCGTTCACACTCGTCACAATGGCCGTCTCGATTGATCTACCCACCACCCAGCGCGCCATCGTAGCTAACGATGAACTCGAATACTCCATTCAGGACGACGTCTCCCTCCCACCCCTCTCCCCCGATAGCGTCATCATCAGAACCTCCCATATTGGCCTGAATCCCGTCGACACAAAGATGGTAGGACCATTCGTCGGCGCAGGAGCTAACTACGGTGTGAGTCCTTCTCTCCCTCCTCTCAGATCATCCACAGCCATTGACATCCTCGTCCACCTAGGTCGATTGCGCCGGCGAAGTAGTAGCTATAGGCGGCGATGTCCCTGCATCCAGGCGCCTCAAACTTGATGATCGCGTAGCTGGCTGCGCAGACGGCATGGAAGCTATGCGCCCACGCTCGGGCGCATTTGCGGAGTATGCCTCCGTGCATGGCGACATGGTGTTCAAGCTACCCGAGGATATGAGCTTCGCAGTGGGCGCTGGGATGCCGTTACGAATCGCAACGGCGGCGCTTGCGCTATTCCACTCATTAGGCTTACCTAGCGAGCTACTCGACGAACGTTATCAGAAGCAAGGAGAACCGTTCGACGTGCTTGTCTACGGCGGTGCCACGTCAACTGGTACGATGGCCATTCAGCTGCTGAAAAGGTGTGGGCTGAGAATCATCACGACATGCTCGCCGAAGAATTTTGAGCTTGTGAAGGGTTATGGCGCGGATGAGTGTGTTGATTATCATTCACCAACTTGCGGGCCAGATATTCGTGCTATGACAGGGAATGCGCTGGATTATGCGCTTGATTGCGTGACGAGCGAGGGGACGATGAAGATCTGCTATCAGGCTCTTGGGCGATGTGGCGGCAAATGTAGGATTTCCTCATTTCTCCCAGACGACTTTCAGCTTTTTTCTCTGAATGCCCCTCTCTCTCTTGGCTTGCTCAACGGCCACCTACAAGACTGACACTCCACATTTAGACGTCGGTCTAGAACCCTATCCCGACACCGCCGCCACCCGTAAAGCCGTCATACCTGACTGGATCCTCGTAACGTGGATGCGAGGACTACCCATCAGCTGGCCCGAGCCCTTCGGCACGGAGGCCGCCAAGCCTGGCTATCAAGCATTCGGGCGTGAGGTGATGCCCAAACTACACCGGCTTTTCGAGGAGGGAAAGCTCTCGTCCCATCCTATCCGCGAGGAAAAGGATGGTTTCGAGGGGCTGCTTGATGGGGTCGATTTGCTGAGGAAGGGGAAGGTCAGGGGTGAGAAACTCGTGTATAGGACTCAGGAGAGGAGGAGTGTTGTCGCTGCTGCTGCGTAGAATGGGAAGCCTGGGTTGAAAATCTTGAATTGTCGCTTGGAAAGGGGAAAGGGATCTCCGGTGTAGGGAGCAGGCGTGCTGTATGATAATTAGTTAGATACAACGATCAGGCGCTCTTTGAAAATTTCTTCAGCGACGTGTCAAGTTGCTCTATCAGGTGAAGGGGAATAGTGATATGTTTGCGAGAACCCCATGTCTCGTAAAATGTGTGTGGCTAACAGCGCTCGACTACCATCATACTATGGTCTCGATGCATACAACCCGGAGCTCTGCGATGTCTTCCAGATATCCAGAAACGAAGAAACATTACCTGCGGGCTTGGCCCAATAACCTCTATTACTCCTTACAGATTATGTACCTTCTCAACATTCTGGCAACCTGGAGGAAGGAGCGGAGAATACTTCTCAATCGTATAGCGCGGTAGATGAAAGATAGCATTTTTGGCAAAGTGACAATTGGGCTGCAATGACGGAGATTGTGTTTCACTCGTAAGGTGACATGGCCGAATGATGGCCCCTCGGGCCTTCTGGCAATTACACTGAGATAGTGAAGCTGAAAGACTGATGAAGGCTTTATGATAGCATCGCAAACCAGTGAAACATCTGTTTATAGACATGATGACTGAAATGACTGAAACAGCTGGACTTGGGCCTCATGGCTGTTGACCGCTTGTCATGACATTCGGATGTGACAGTGCGACAGGGAGGTGGTAATGGTAGGTGCAAAATTTCCAAAAGAGAAACTTCTAATTGTTGGTGCAGAACGGGTAGATATCTGTTCATCCCCTAGGCCCGTTCTCCCCTAGAGTAAGGACACGTGTCTCCCCCACAATAGCATTCCAAACACCCCCACTGTCGCTAATTTCTGGACCCCATTTCACTGGAGCGCTCAGGCTTTTTTATCCGTCTTCATCAACGCGACCTTTGTCCCGTGAAGAGACTTCGTATTGAGTGTGATCTTCTCCTGCCACTCTTCCTTCTTATCACGCCTCGTGATCGACGTAAATTCCTGCATCATACGTGCAATTACGTACGTGGCCTGCGTCAACGCCAACTGCTGCCCTAGACAGACACGCGCCCCACCATTGAAGCTGGCAATGCTTGTCAGTCGAAGCCGTCGTCCAAACATTTGAGATCACTTACGGAATGTATCCCCATCCTGGTCGCAACTCGGGATTCTCCCATCTGTCGGGGCGGTAGTCTTCTGCATCTGGCCCGAATGTCTCCTTTGACCGGTGGAGTGCGTAGACATGATAGTTCACCTGTTGGCCTTCTTTGACGAAGACGGGATCTTTTCCTTCGGGTCCGCCTCCCTTTGGCAGTGTGGTGTTGGAATTGGCAGTCCGCATGTTGAGAGGCAATGGGGGAAAGAGACGCAGAGCTGTGGGTTGTTGTCAGCCAAGCAGTCAAGGAAGAGAGGTTGCGGAGAGAACAGAGGATTATACATACATTCGTTGAGCAGATATCGAACCTGTTTGAGATTGTGCAGGGACTCGAAATCAGGCAGCCTGCCCTCAAACGTCTCTTCTACTTCGGCGCGGACACGATCCCATACGTCTGGATGGCGGGCTAGCATGAAGAAAACGTTGCTCAACAGCGCACCAGTCGTGTCACGGCCAGCTATCAAGACGTTGAGGACTTCATAGCGCAGCTCGGTCGGATCAAGTGTCGACTCGGCCATGGCATCAATAAGGACGTGCTTTTGGGTCTCTTTTCCGCTTTCGTCCGCACCTTCCTTATGGCCATCCGCGTCTTCCTTCTCAAAAGGTTTCCTATAATGCGAGCGCAGGTATTCCGAGACGACATCTTCCATTACCGCGTGCACCGTTTTGCACGACTCTTCGAACCGATCTCCTTTCCAGCGCTGCCAAAGCCGGGATGCAACACTATATGGCTTTGTATAACCTCGATTGAGTGCGTGACGCATGTGAACCACCTCCGTGGCGTAGTCGAAGGCATCCAGGAAGCGCAATGACTTCGATCCAGGAGGATCCAGTAGCGAGCAAAATGACAGACCGCGCCCCAGTAGCGTTTCCGATGCCGAGTCAAGCGTCATTCGGAGAAAAAGAGGCTGGAGGTTTACCTCAACTTGATTTGAGAGCTTATCAACAGGAGGAAGGACCTTCAAAAGGTTCTGAAAGTGCCTCTCAAAACAGGGAAGATTGGAGATCTGAGACTTGCTGAGGGTGGGCCGTATCAAAGCCTGCGACGATACACCTGTTAGCCCTTTGTCGTGCTTCCATTGATTGCTTGCTTTCTGGGACTTACCCTCGAGTGCCTCCAAGCTTGGCCGTCGCTGGAGAAGATTCCAGGGCCTACAACTGGACCCATCAATCTCTTCCGTCTGTCTCCAAGGTCAAATGTGTTGAAATCGGTTGCGAGGATGGTCTTGATATTGTCCGGCTCATTCGTGAAAATGATAGGGTCGAAGCCGACTGTTGCGCTTTCGAAAGTTGGGGCCACCCTTGAATACCGACGATACCACATATCGAGCCATGCGTGCTTTCTATTCGCGTGCAACACCTCTCTAACATTTTGGATTCGAGGGAGTTTTGGTGGGGGTTTACAGCCGTGCGAGTCTGCAAAAGCTCGATCTTTTTTCCATATAAGCAGCCTGTTTATTGCAGTGATTACGACGAAGACGCTGATTGGGAACAGGGCGAAATCCGACAAAGAGAACATTGTGTATGTGAAAAAGAGGATGTTGGTAACAAGATCAGCGAGGTGGATTGAACGCGATATAATAGTTTTCGCTCTGTGAAAGGGCAATTTGAAATATGTTTCGCAATTAGGCTGGCCACAAGCTGTACATGCAGGACAGTAGCTAGACAGCACACCACAGAGTCCAACGACTAGGCTAAGCCTGCTTGCAACTCCAAAAGGCTGGCTGACAATCGCCTCATGCAATCAAAAGGCTGACATACCAGAATCGTTCCTTTTAGCGTGGCTGACAGTCACAGACGAGAAGGCGCAGGCTAACATTCGACAACCCACATATGTTTCCAAACTGTGGCACAGTTCAGTGAGAGTATTCCGCCGATTTCGAGACTGATGGCGTCACGGCAATCTAGGTACTTTGTGAGACTGTTGGCATCAGCAGCCTCCTAGGTCAGCGCTTCGCCCCGCTCAATTCTCCTAATCATCTGCAACCTGACGCAGTCGACTTTCGGAACCCGCAAACGAGTCTCTGTTAGTCTTGCCAGTGTACCCTGTTTTTGTCCTCAACCAATTCTTATCCCTCTGGATACGATCGAACTTTCTTGCTATTGGAATTGCAAGGGATGGCGTCTAAAGCTGGCGTACAGCCGCCTGCCAGCACGCCTGCGGAGGAGATCAGTGTAGACACGGCATTTAAGGATCTGGAGGAAGCTATAGAAACGACAGATCCATACGGAGGTCCGACTTTGCCAGGGACACCAGCCCGTTCTTCAAATTCCAATTCTATATTGAGCCTACCAAGCAACAGGGAAAGCAGACCAGATAAAGGCCCGACGGAGCAGAGGAAGAAGGCTTTCCGAAGCGACAGTATGCAGCAACTTTGGTGTCGAATAGAAGACCAATCCGCGCGCGCAGTGCTTCAATCGCGAGAGCAAAGAGCCAATTGGTTCAGCCAACTCACATTCCATTGGGCTTCAAGATTAATATGGGTGAGTCCAACACTTTGATCGATCAAACACCATAGCGTGGCTTCTGACTACTTGCTTCGCGCTTTGAAATTAGACAGGGTACCGGCGACCGCTTCTGTCGAATGATATACCGCTCATTCGTCCTGATCGCCAATCTCAAGGTCTTGCAGTGGCAGTACAAGATGCATTCCAAAGAAACTGCAAATCGGGTAACAAGTCTGCTCTCCGCTCAGCACTTTTCAATGAATTCAAGAGGGAATTTATAATAGGTGGTGTATGTAGAGGACTAGCAGATGTTCTGCTCGTTCTCACGCCATACACGCTACGATATCTCATCAAGTTTGCCGATGATTCCTATGTTGCAGGTCGCGAGCACACAAAGGGCCCACCCGTATGGCAAGGGATCGCCTACCTGGCAGCTGTCATCATCATGCTGAGTGTACAGACACTCGCGCATAATTACTATTGGTACCTGCTCGGCGTCATCGGCGGTGAATCTCGCGCCATCCTTACTGCGGCTATCTTCGATAAAGCCATGAGAGTTGAAGGACGCGGAAGAGCTGCAACCGTGAAAAGTCAACAACCTGGGACTAATGTACAGCCTAATCACGAATCGAAGGATCTTCACGATTCGTCAACCGCACATCTTACGAACCTTCTATCAGTCGACTGTGCTCGGGTTGCGCAGGGCGCGCCACGTATTCACTTTCTTTGGACTGCACCACTGTCAATAATTCTTGCAATCACTCTACGTAAGATACTCCGTAGCTTTCAGGCAAAAGCGAAAATGCTAACGTCACACAGTAATCGTAAATTTGCATACTGCCGCACTTGCCGGCTTTGCGCTTCTCTTTATAGGTTTCATTGTTCTTATGGCAGCGGTGCGTGTGCTATTTGGGAAGCGAAAAGCCATCGACAAGGTGACTGAGGCTCGAGTATCCCTGACAGAGGAAGCCCTGAACGGCATCCGTTTCTTGAAGTACCACGGATGGGCAGAGAGATTTATTAAAAGGATCCTGGATTTGCGCGGCCGTGAGACCCGCCAGCTACAACGTTATACAGCGGTACGAACTGCTGTTGGCTCTATCTCGCAGAGTCTGCCTGCTTTGACCGCCACACTAGCTTTCATCACTTTTGCGTTGACGGACTCGGCTTTATCACCAGCCATTGTGTTTTCGTCTTCGGCCCTCTTCGTCAGTCTACGAACGCCCCTGATTTTTCTGCCTACTGCCCTCCAAGGGTGTAGTGACAGCGCGGCAGCCTTACGGCGTATTCAGAAATACCTCTTGACAGAAGAGATCGAAGACTATCCCCTACAGTCCGAGCTAGAGCCTGCTGCAGAGGTCCGCCAAGCTACTTTCGCATGGGATCTATCAGAGTATGAAGATCCGACGGAAAAGCAGAATGACACCAACGTGGTCGCTTTGCCTACTGGAGAGATGGCGAGAAGTAAATTCCAGTTGAAGCAGATCGACCTTACTATACGCCGTGGAGAATTGTTGGCAGTCATTGGAAGCGTTGGCTCAGGCAAATCGTCGCTCATTTCCGCTTTGGCCGGCGACATGACCAAAGTGTACGGCGATGTGACTTGGGGCGCCTCCTATGCTACGTGCCCACAGCAACCGTGGATATACAATGCGACAGTCCGTGAGAACATAACATTTGGATCGAATTTTCCGTTCAGTGTCTCATGGTACAACACCGTGCTCCAAGCGTGCTCACTTACTCGTGACCTCGATCTACTTCAACACGGTGACAAGACCGTATTGGGAGAGCGCGGCATTGTACTCTCGGGTGGCCAAAAGCAGCGAATCAGTCTGGCTCGCGCCATGTACTCGGAGAAAGATGTCGTATTGCTGGACGATCCATTGAGTGCTGTAGACGCCAATGTTGGGCGTGCGATTTTGGACTACGCCATCTGCGGCCAGATGGCCAACAGAACCCGTGTACTTTGCACCCACGACATGCAAATGTTGCATCGATGCGACCGCATCTTGTGGATGGAGCAAGGCCGCGTGCGGGCTTTGGGAACGTATCAGGACCTTATTCGCAATTCCCCTGGATTTTCTGGCCTTCTGCGAGACTCAGAGGATAGTAGCGAGGACGACGAGCGCAAGTCCCAGCGACCACCCGGTATGAAGCAGAGCGGGCCTCAAGAATTAGCGGGGGAAGGAGAGCTGCACCAAGATGGCGCTGATAGCTCGATCCAAAGCGACAAACAAGTGATCAAGTCAGTGTCGTGGAGTGTGTACGGCGCTCTTTTTGGGCCATTGAGCAGAGTTCTCCTCATTGTCTTTGGCCTGCCGACGTTGTTGGTCGGTTCGGCCAGCATGGTCCTCACTCAACTCTGGCTTGCTTGGTGGAGTCAGCTTCGTTTTGACCTTCAGAGAAATACGTACATTGGTATATATGTCGCCTTGGCTGTTGCCCAGGTGCTGGGTCTCTTCTTGTTCGGCTTGATAGTGGGCCTGCACTGCAACCACTCCAGCCGGGTATTGCACAACAAAGCAGTACAAAGATTGGTCCACGCTCCTATCTGGTTCTTCGACACAACACCTTTGGGCCGCCACATTGACCGCATCTCGTCCGACATCGAGGCTATCGACTATCACCTTCCAGAGGCTTTGCGCATGCTCTTCGTCTCCACGTTTGGTCTGGCTTCAATGTTCGCCCTCATTATTGCGTATTTCCATTGGGTAAGAACTCCCTTCCCCAACCCTCATCTCTTCTTACTGACCTAGAGTAATTCCAGTTTGGGATCGCAGTCGGCAGTCTTGTTGTCATGCTGGTATCCTTGGCAATCTTTTGTCGTGCAACCGCTCGCGAAGTCAAACGCCATGAATCCGTTCTTCGCTCAGTGGTGTTCTCCCGGTTTATGGAGGGATTGTCCGGCATCTCGACGCTCAGGACCTACAGCATGCAGTCCAATTTCTTACACAAAATCTTCAACGCTGCAGACGATACGAATAGTGCTACTTTTACATTACTTGCTGTGCAGCGATGGCTTGGGCTTCGGCAAGATGCTGCCACAATTGCGCTGGTGCTTGTCATGGGCGTCCTGGTCATTGTCGACCGACACAGCCAAGAGCCAGCGATATCTGGTCTAGTGCTCAGCCTTATGCTCGCTAACGTCCAAGTCATCCAAGTCGTAGTACGTGAATGGTCGGACGTGGAGAGCGCCATGAATTCCACCGAGCGTTTGCACGCGTACGCATCCACCCTTCCTCAAGAGCCAGACGACGCTTCCATCTTACCCGCCAAAGAGTGGCCGCAACGAGGCGAGGTCCATTTCTTGGAAACGCGGATGCGATATCGTCCAGGCCTCCCAGAAGCCTTGAAAGGCGTCGATCTGCACATTCGCGGCGGCGAACATGTCGCCATAGTGGGCCGTACTGGCGCTGGCAAGTCATCCATTGTCAATAGCCTTTTCCGACTCTCAGAAGTATCTGGCGGCGCTATCTCTATCGATGGAAGCAACATCGCACAGGTGCCTCTACAGGACTTGCGAGGCGGCGCCTTGTCAATCATACCTCAGGAATCCCTACTTTTCTCGGGCACTGTGCGCAGCAATCTCGATCCATTCGGTGAACACACCGATGAAAGCATTTGGCACGCCTTACGTACCGCAGGGCTAGACCGCACATTATACCCCAGTGATGCGGTGCAGAGCCAAGGATCGAACATGTCCTTGGGAGAACGCCAGCTCCTTGCTCTCGCCCGCGCCTTGATGCGCGACACCCGCATCTTGGTCTGCGATGAGGCCACCGCAGCGCTAGATGCAGAAACAGACGAGTACATCCAGCGCGTCATGCACCGTGCCTTCCGGGACCGAACTGTGCTATGCATAGCTCACCGTCTGCGCACCGTGCTCTGGTACGATCGTATCTGCGTCATGGATGCTGGGCACGTCGCGGAGCTGGGTACGCCACTGGAATTGTTCCGCACCGAAGATGGCATCTTCAGGCAGATGTGCATGGGGCTGGGCATCACGGAGGAGGAAATCCACAGCGCAGCAGCTATGGGCGATGAGGTTGAATACGCTCCGTTGGTGAAGCTGGAGATGCGCGACGACAAAGCGCGGCAGAAGGACAAAGAGCCGCACAAGGACGAAAACAGAGCGCCGGAGATCCAGATGAAGTTTCCCTCGCCAACGATCGATCTGGATATCGGTCCCGTGGCGGCAGTCGAGGACGATTTCGTGGTGCCGACGATAGGGGTGCCGGAGATAATAGAGCCCGTTGTGCGTCCTCGCCAACGCAGCCGCCCTGGTCGTCGTTTCACACCGTCTTCTATCTACAGCATGTCTATTGCGTCATGGGCAGAAAGCCAGAGGACTTCCATTGGGTTGGAAAACTTCTTTTGATCTTGTGAAAGAAATGCCACGGTTTCAGCGATGTGTTCATTTGGTGGTATTATCAATCAATGTCTAGCTATGCACCACTCTAGGTATCGGAATGGCTCAGTCGAAATTACGCAATTATCATGTTTATCTTTGAGACTGCGAGACGTGTGATTAAGAGTGATTATAGAAATCTCCATGGAGATGGAAAACTTCGACAGACATTCATAGTCTCCTGTCAATCCATTTGCAGCTGCTGGAAGAATAACCACCTCTGCAATTCCTCCAGTCGCTGACGTTCCAATACAAAATTCACATCAACACAACGCCTCAGCATGTGGCAATGCCCGAGAACATTTCCAGTCACCATGCTGTGCTCACGTATCTTCGCATTCCTAATCACTACTCTACTAACTGCGAAGAGCAACACCATCTCTTCCCAACACTGATACCACACCCACTTTCTAGCTTCCAGTACTCCGGGGCAGCAGCTACACAGCCTCCACCGCCAACCATCGAAGTTTGAAAGTAACAATACTGCATAGAACATGTCATCATCATCCCGTGCTTTTTCTCACGCTGTTGCTGACGTGCGTGGGTGGGATACCATTGACGATTCGAAATGGGCTGACATTGAACTGACATTTTGGCTGACATTTTCCCTCGCCGTTTCTGTTTTTCTGGTGTTCGTTTTCCAGCGGCGAGGTTCCGGGCGCAGTTCGGGTCGCGGTTGTTCTATACATGTGGCGTTTCGGCGAATGGCTGACGCTGATAAGTTTGGCTGACGGGAGTGTCGCAGCAGAGCACTTTTGCCTCCATCAATCAAAAGAGATAATCCATTGAGAATCCGAGAAGAGATACCGTGTCAGCCAAGATTTAAGCCTCAATGATGGACGGTTTCGATGATCTGACAGAGTCGGAGATGTGAGAGTGACCAGTCTCAGCATGGAGATGAAACAAGAGCAGGCTGACGCTTGCAAACATCTGAGGGAATCTCTGTGCTGTTTCAAAACCTCTGAAGGGCAAAGTGCACCGCCATACTTCTTCTACTACGCCAGCCTTCTCACTAGCGCCGCCATGCGCCGTAGCATACGAGCCTCTATCTCATGGGAGTCGCCGATGAACCTGGAAGTCAGCTTGATGGGGTGTCTCGTGATTCCCTGGGAGATAGCTTGTTGGTATGACGTTGATGGTGAGAAGCAGATGTTTGAAGAATGTCGCTAGGAGTCGGCTTATTGGCATGACGTCGGTGATGAAAAGTAGACGTTTCATGAGTATCAATGGTCAATGAGCTATGATCGTACGTCATCAGAGCACCGAATAGAAGCTTATCCAAAAGGCACGTCTGAAAAGGTATATAAATCCTCTTCCAGTCGGAGTATTCTTCTCATCAGCAGCTTCATCATCGATTAACATCCTCTCCATCCATTCCAGAGCACAAGTCACCAACCACACAGCGCATAAACTCGTATCATTCCCAGATTCAGATTCAGCCATCACATCGTCCATACACTCATATCGAAACATTTTCCAAACTTCCAACTTCACAAGCATCAATTCAAACCATGTATTTCACAAAGGGTCTCCTCGCCTTACTGGCGAGCACCGCACTTACGACTCTCGTCACATCCTCTCCAATCGATTCCAAGGCCGTCGCCGCCCGTGATGCAGATACAGCCCAGCTGGAAGCCCGTTTTCAAAATTTCGACGACCAGGTCAAGGGATCTGCCGATGCCTGGGCGGCCTTGACGCAATACTGCGGCGGTGGATCCAGCAAGCGCGACCTCGAGGCTCGTGCGCCTGCACCCCCGGGCGGTCCATGGAATGAAGTCAAAATGGGAGACAGCCAAGCGTTTGCCGGAATCCCCATCGGACTGTGGACCCAGAGTCTCAAGAGCTGCATTGGGTTCGGCATCACCGCGGACGGAGGCAACCGCGCCTTGGGCCATTTCACCAGCGACGAGATGTCCAAGGAGTCCCAGTGGGAGAAGTTCTCGGGACTGGTCAACGGTTGGACTAATATCCAGGGCTATGTGAGCAAGCCTGACCGGAGCACGAACACGGACCCCATCATGACCGACGACGCGCTCGACCTCATGGACAAGGTCACAGCCCAGCTCATTGCTCGCATGAACAGCCTTGGACATACGAGGATTACGCTTCGCGGTATGCCGCTTGGGGGCGGCGATACCGACAACACCATGTCCATCGATGGCCAGAACAACGTTCTCATCAACGGAAACCCCCCCTAGATCGACTCGGCCGTACGCTTGGATTCAGAACATGTGGCTTCGAAAAGGTCAATGCCTTCAGCATTCGCGTGTCCAAGCAGAGCTTGGGTTGGATTTATCTTGACAATGTTGGTGTTGACAGACAGATTGGAACATTGAGAGCGGTTGCATCTGAGTATGTTTTAGCATGTTTTGTTGTGTGAATCTTTTGAAGTTTTGGGATGCATAGCAAGCATGTATCATGACCAAAATGTTTGGAGTTTGTACAAATGTGGGAGGGGAAACTAGAATGTTGTTGCTCACTATCATTACCTCAACCGGACCCACGAAGGTCGACAAATCATTGTCAACGTATATAGCCTGAATCAAGAAGCTATCAAAACAACTTGTGACACATCGAAATACAATCGAGAATGGAGACTCACATTGCGCTCTTGTCAAAACGTTTGCATCAATCATAAAAATCTTCCGCTTCTGGCTGACTTTTTTCTTAATCACCGATTGCCCTTTGTGGATCAAACCCAGCAGCTAGTAGTGATGAGCCTCACCAGTGCACATTGCATCTTTCTTCATAGAAGCGACTCAACCCAACCGTGCACGACTGTATACAACAACAAAAGAAAATCCAAATCTAAAGAACCATCCTCTCCCTCTCACAATAACGAAGCCACTCAATGCTCAATCCCTTGCAGCAGCAAAAAACATCAATCATGCATGCAATGCTTTCCATGGGTTCATGCACTTTCATACAGGAACACACGACGAATAATCCATTCTCAATCCACGTAATGCAAGACCACTGCAAAGTGTGCAAAAAGGAGCGCGTACGTTTCCCCGAAACTCTCACATTTCGTTCTCCTTCTTCCCCAGAAATAGATCCTCGAATGTGGCTGAAGCTATGTTATTGCGTATCTAAATTGAGCCAAATTGATGATGGTTCGTAGTGTGAGAATAAATAGTCGAAATCTAGTTTATGGGCTAACCTGAAGAGGCTTAGAATCAAAACACCATATCGTCGGACTGGTTTAGTCTTCCTTTATTTTCTTTATTTTCTTTCTTTATCATGAAGTATCTTGGACGTCTGATAGACCATTCAGGGCAAGAACATACGATCTACCGGACAGGCCAATTAGATCGTCCGGGACCATTCATTTCGCGGTTTGTGTTGGACCATTGGGAGCCTTGCTCATCCCACTCTTTCGACTCCAAAGACCTCTCATCCTCCTTCACCATCGCCTCTAATTTAGAAAGCCCAGACTTCCTCCACGTCCCAAAATCAAACGGCCATTCCCCTAACCAAGAGGACCAATACACCACACTTGACTGACCCCCGCACCAAAACCAATCCGGTCTACCGAACCACGATCTCCAGAAAGGAGCCACTTCCCCCTTCGACGCCTCATCCACCAGCCTCCTCGCAAACGCGCTCGTCTCCATCGGCCTCGACTGCACCTGCTGCGAAATCCCTTTCCTCTGCTCAAACAAATGGCTCACTCTCGCGTAGAGACTCCCCTCCGGCAATCCCACCTTCTTCTTGCCACTTGCGATGTTACTTTGCACTGTCCCCGCCATGGCGACCATGACGCGTACGCCAAAAGGGCGGAGTTCCTGGCGCAAGGTGCGCGAGTAAGAGTTCAAAGCGGCCTTGGAGCTCGCGTACGCGGAGCCAAAGATCAGGGGCACGAACGATGAGACGGAGGATATGTTGATGATCAAGCCGCGTGTGGGGATGAGAAGCGGGGTGAATGTGCTTGTCAGAGCCATCACGCTGAAGAGATTGGTTTCGTAGACCGCGCGGGCGGTGGTCACGGCCATGTCGGTAGCTGGCATGGTGTGGCCGCGACCGCTGGAGTTTTATGTCAATGATTTGCTCGAGTAGGTGTTGTCAAGATGATTTGGAGAAGGTGAGGCCGTGTGATGAGGGGAGGAGAAGGGTAGCAAGGAGAAGCCCTACGCGTTGTTAATGAGAATGTCCAGCCTTCCGTCTACCATCTTCTCGACTTGATCGTGACATGTCGCGATGCTGGCCTCGTCGGTGACGTCTAAGAGAACAGCACTCAAGCCTTTGCTGCGAAGCTCCTCGAGCAGGCTCTCCTTTCTGACCGTGCTAATGACATGGAAACCTAGGCAAGGCAATCAACTCAGTCTCGCCCCTCTTCAACCAGGAGGGTCATCGTAATCCTCAGCTCGATTTCTACACACCTCGTGCTTGGAATACCTCGGCCAACGCGTAGCCAATGCCGCCTGGCGTGCAGCTGTGGTCAAACATAGGGTTCAGCGGGGAGGCTTGCGCATCTAGTGATGCCAGAAATGTGGCTTTACGTACCCAGTGATGAGAACCGATTTCTTTCTGACTTGTGGATTCGTCATCTGCACACACGAGGCCGAAAGTCTGTTCAAATCGGTTAATGAAGTGGTCGATCTCAGACGTGCGAAATGTTTCATGCGATTCTAATGTGGATGGAGACGGTTTTTAGGTACGTGTACAAGATACAATGGCCTGGGACGAGAAGACCTTACCGGTCATTATGCATAATTAGAAGCAATCTGCATCAATTACCATACGCCGCTCATCGCCATCGGAGGTTGGCTTGTTTCACATTTGTATCATTGCATGTCAGAGTAAGCCACCTGGCAGTAGGTCAGCCAGCCTTCATGCAGTCAGCCAGGATTTTTGCGGCTGAACCGCCCCTGCGACGGGTAATGGTCGCTCAGCATTTGTTGTTCGAGCCAATAAATCAAAATCGAGAATGGAAAAGATTGAGCCGCACACCTGCTTGTGGCCAGTGGGGCATTGGTGGGTGTAGGCACAGTCGGCGACGTCGATCCTTTCATGTCGCTTTAAATCTTGGCTGATGGGCGCAACTAAAGAAATCCTGTAACACTTGAAGCGAGAATACCTACCTACATATATCGTGGAAACACCCTCTTCGCCGTAATCTCTTACGATTCCTTTCTTCTTTCCTACCAAAGAAATGCTGGGGTCTGCTCTCTCACAATTCTCCTAACATCTCGCGACCACCGTCGGTCTTTCTCCCGGTTCATCTCTTTACGTCTGCTAAAATGGCCGTCGATTATCGCAATGGCGTGTCTATCCTTCTCTTGATCTTTTACCTCCCAGCGCTCGCAATTGCCATCCTTCTTACCGTTCGACATGGCTTTGCCAGATCCTCTGGCTGGCGCTTCATGATCATTTTTTCCTTGGCTCGCATTCTTTCTGCCGGCTTCGAGCTCGCTACCATCAACCAGCCAAACAACATATCTCTCTATGTTGCATACTCGGTTCTCATAGGTGTCGCAGTCTCGCCCATCGAGTTGGTGGCCTTGGCGTAAGTGCCGTCTTTGCAACTTCCTGTCCGTCATCACAGCCTGGAAGGTCTATCCCGTGCTGGTAGACAGAAGCACCTATCTTCCCATCGACCAAGGCTTTTCTCATAGACGAACGATGCTGATTCCACTTTCCGCGTAGACTGCTGAGCCGAATCGCAACGAGCATCAACAAATCCCACAAGACACCTGTCACTACCCGGCACCTCCAGCTTGCTCAACTCCTCAATACTGTGGGCCTCATCCTGAGCATTGTCGGCGGTGTCAACTCCGGCAACGATTACCACAAGGACGGTCGCTACGTTCCGCAGACGCTGACAAAAGTTGGCCTTGGACTCTTCATCGCTTCTTTCGTCGCCATCCTGGCTTTCACAGCAATTCTCTCCCTGTCGATCTCGCATGCTGAACCAGGCGAGAAGAGAATCCTACTCGCCGTTGCGGCGTCGTCGCCGTTTCTCCTCGTGAGACTGATATACGCTTCAATCTACAATTACGGGCTCGATTACCATTTCAGCGCACTTGGTGGGAGTGTCACCATCTTATTATGCATGGCGCTGTTGGAGGAGATCGCCATAGTGCTGATGTATGAGGGCGTGGGCGTGACGCTGAGGAAGGTTCCGAAGCAGAATGGTGCCAAAGGTGAGCGGATTGAATCCTGAGAGGTCCTTGGACTGACAGATCACTGGGTCATAGGTTACGATCAGATGGAAATTACGAAGGATGATGCAAAGACGCGAGGGCAGGAGCTTGGACGCGTGTGACGCCGTTCAAAGACGGCGGTAATGTGCTCAGTTCGAGACGTATGGGCGCCCCTCGATCCGATGATGGATGGAACACTGGGAAGAGTGGTTGAACATTCGATACGATTGACGGCCGCTTATAAGTCACGTTCGCAATCATTGAATTTTCCGCAGCCTCCAGAGGAGCAACCTTTCTTTCCTCCCTATCTACCCGATCCCCATATGCTTATCCTCCACCCAATTTCGGCACCCCTTCTACATCCACCGTACACCCCGGCCCCTCTCGCATCTGCTAGGTGCCACATCCTTTCCCCTCCCCTTCTCGTCTGACGCATGACGGACCCTCCATAGATCCCACAGCACATGATCCACCTGTCCCTGAACCATCTCCTCTTTCCTTCCGACCCTACCCTCTTCACAAACCGACGTCACAAGAGCCCTCTCTCTCCACCACCCCCACATTCCCATCACACCTATCAACACCCCACTTCTCCATCTGCGTCTACCAACCACCAACGTCATAATTCATCGCATCTTGCCAGCTCGATGACAACGCCGAACCGCGTTCCAGAAGCTGAAATTCTGTCTCGTGGGTGTGGGCATTGGGGTCCTGTGGTGGAAGTGTCATATTCCCAAAAAAAACCAAGGTCAGGGGTAATATTCGAGGCGGAGACGAGGAAGGAAGTCCCCCCAACCGCCGCCGGCATTCTGGGCTGGAAGACCGTTGCTTACCACGAACTGATACAATGGCGCCAGGCAGAGAGGACTGGGCCCGCACGGCAGCATCTCGGATCGCCAGCGCAATGTGGCAAAAATGTTGAAGATTCTCTGATAGGGGCGTCCCCATCTTGGCGGACATCACAAGGAAACGTGAAACATTGCTACATACATTCAATGGGGATCAACCTAGGTCCACCGCCGACGCCACTTCCACACCTTCGACCCGCGAACCAGATGTTGATTGAATTTCCACTCAACTGGTCGCTCCCGTGAGGATATATTGTACCTGAGATAAAAAAAAGCATCGCGGCCAATCGATGTTCCTCCGTTACTGTACCCCGTCAAAATGAGGCGGCGGCGAGGGGAGGCAGAGTAGCATCACAAAATTCCATTGCTGCCCCCCCCCCCCACAGCCTCCCCGCAATCTCTTCGCAGTGCCGAATCAAATTCTCCAATGTTGGCCCCCCAAAATAGAAGAATAGAAATTGGCAAAAACTTACAACAGCTGCCATTCGCTGGTCGTCACCGACCCAACTACTACGCAACCGGTACACAGCTTATCTTTGGGTGAGCTGACGGGAACCCGAGTTTTCTGTGTCCTATGGTCGTAAGTGCAATCTACGCTGTTATTATATTATATATACGATTTTCTGGAAATCTACTGAGGCCAACTGCGTCTGTGGGACAAGTTTCTCGCCTGAGGGACGACCAGAGATGAGCGTAAGGCATCGTAGTGAGCGACAGCATCGCAGAAGTACCCCCAAAGTTCTGGAGGCGTCTTTCTCCAATCGGGGGGCTTGTTTTGTGTGCGCCAAGCGTTTGCTCCCCTACGACCTAGCGCTAGGGTTTTGTGGTGTCCACGCCCTACGAAAAAGCCGACACCCGAGGGGCTGAGGGGTCATGATATGGAAAACTCTGAACATTCATGGCTTGGTGACTGACCATTTGGTTGCTGGGTATTGAAGTACGTAAGATCCTCAAGGCTGCATCTCGGACCCAACGGAGATGAAAACACCGGCACGCGTGTTCTCCTGAATGTTTTGTGGTGAAGCCCTCTAGAAGAAGCTTTTGGGAGACTTTTCTCGGCCACATAGAGCAGCTGGGCCTTCTCATATAGCCTAGGACGAGGTTTGCATGTTTGTTGCCTTTTTACCTCTGCCAATCTATTCATCCATCATGCCGAGTTTGAATCCACCTATGCATCCTTTCTGGAACAACCCGTCCGGATCATACCTCCGACTGACCTCATGCAAGAACTGTAAATTCTCTTTCCCATAGCCTTCAAATGGTTTTTGCCATTCTTGGCAGTAGTTCAAGTATCGATATGGGTGGCCAGTCTTATTGGCAGCCGCGATGGTCTCGATCTGCTCGACAGCGCGCCGAGTGGTTGTCTTCACCAACTTGTCGTCCTCAATCTCGTCCCAATTGACCGTGAAGCTCACAATGACGAGAGGCTCGTTGACCTCGTCATGCAGGCCGAGCGGATTTGGATCACCTCTACGCACCCAATCCGGCAGGAGAGGCTGCAGAACAAGGGTGAAGACGAGGCCCTTGACCTTGTTCGGGCGAAGGGAGGCGAAAGCATCGCAGTAGGAAGCGTGTGCAGCAGCGAGTGTAGCGGAGTCGTTTTTTATGGTCACATTGCCGAATACTTGACGTCTTCCAGGTGGATTAAGCGTGTTCAATTCACCTGTTGCGCTTGTTAAAGTGCGAGTCTGACAGGTGCTCCAGAAACGCCACAGTGACGCGAAGGACGAGGTCTGCCAGCATTTTGGCCACTTGTTCTTCGTTTCCGGCAGCTTAGTATAGACGAGATTGACAGAGATGAGCTGGGAACGGAGAGCCTGAACGTAGGAAAAGCAGGCAAGTGGACCAGCAGAGTTTTCATCGTATGTAGTCGTCGGTTGGCTCGAATTCGCCCGATCAACATACTCATGGAACGCTCTGAGGACCTTACCGGCTTGAAATCCAGGCATGTAGAGGAAGCCGCTCCAGATGCTGCTCGAAGGGAAGGCACGGGCTCTTATGCGAGTGATTATGCCAAAGTTGTTGGAGCCGCCTTTGAGAGCTTTCCAAAGGTCTGGATTGGTTGATGCAGAGGCTGTAACGATCGAGCCGGAGGCAAGGACGACCTCATACCAGATGATATTAGAGCAGACCAGGCCATAGCGCGGAGAGAAAAAAGAGAGACCGCCTCCTAAGGTCAAGCCCCCGACGCCAACAGCAGAATTTCTGCCTCCGACCATAGCGAGACCCTTTTCATCAAGGACGTTGGAAACATCCGCCCACCTAGCACCAGTCCCAACAACTATGCTTTTCGAATCCGCCGATGGCGTTACCTCACAGAAGAGGCTCAGGTCGATCAAAACCCCTCCTTTGATACTTGCAGCCCCAGGGATTGGAGAGTGGCCGCCGCTACGAATGGCAAACCATCCCCCAGCCTTTGGATCGCCTTCCTTTCTAGACTGATCGTAATGTCTCTTCAATATCTTGACGGCTGTGGAAAGCTGGAGGGTGTCACGCGGCCGGCACACACATTCGGGAACCACTTCACATTCTTGCTGAGCCCAGTATGCCTTCATCGATTCCACGAAGGCCGTACCGTCACTTGCTATGATTGTGGCATCGCCCAAGGCTGACTTGAGAGCTTTGCAGGCTTCTGAGGGTTCCGGCAGACTGTTGATGGAGTCTACATGATCGGGTCTCATTGGAGCTCGCGGTGTCAGCGAGCTTCGTAGGTGGCGCATACAAAGAACAGAGATGGTGACAATAAATGCTGTTACGACAGAGGCAAGAAGCAAATTGGAAGGCATGACTGAGGTATTGAGGATATCAGCCGCAAGGGGCGGAATCGACGCAAGATGACAAGGCCGAATTTGGGAAGGTCGGTGGGAGGAATGAACGAAGGTCAGGTGTGAAAATCATGCATGGTATCTCGTCACTAAAAATTGCCCTCCGTAGCGGACGCTTGCTGCAGGAAGTCGCACGGTGAAAGGCACAGCTGCATCTGGCAACCCAAGCAGGAGTATATAGGTCGGCCAGAATAGCGATGAGACTGGTGTATGAAACCAATCGGCAATGCCGCCCCCAGTCTTTCCACCTCTAATTCCCGGGGCTAGCTAATTCTTACTACTGTAGTAAAGCTAATGCTTCCGCCTTCCCTGAAACCTTTCTCGCATGCCCCACTTCAACGCAGTCAGCAAATTACAAAGGTACGTAGGACTTTCAAAAAATTCGATTCCTTGCAAGCCACGCAGCATATGATTTCACCAAACCAACAACATGATTTGTGTGATTGGCCCAAGGCCTTGATAAGTGTGTCCAATCGAGAGCCTTTTTCCTCCCCGCAAAGCACCATTCTGACGGCGTTTGTCCTTGCAATGTATGATGGTATGGTTGCGTCGAAGTTAACTCAAAGATTTCGCTTTCGGACCAGAAGAGTCATGAAGGGATTGGGTACTCTAAATCTGCCAAACCCGAAGACTGGTCGGGCCGTTGGATCTGCGAGTCTGATCTCATAATCGACGATGAAGTGCGAAAGAATCATCTTCATAATGATAGAAACGTAGAACCGTGCAGGGCTGAAAGTACGTGAGTTTCGTCAGCGTCGTGATGATGTCAGGAGCTCGCAGTTCTTTGCGATCGTTACTTTTCACACTGGATTAGCTTACCACGCATGTCGAAGTGCTCCCCAGAAAGGAAATTCATAACTTGGATGACTGAATCGAGACTCGGAGATCTTGTTAGTTTGGTTGACAAATCGAAACCCGTCGAAAGCGGTTGCATGCGGATATATCTTCTCATCACGCATGAGAGCGAGCTGTGGTATAGCGAGCCAATTCCCCGTTGGAACGTGAAAACCCTCAGCCGAGACGTATGGGACCATTACTGTACGTGGCACACTGACTGTTTCAGGACGGTCTTATCAGCACATGACACCGGACGATATAAACTGTATTCTCTTTTCATCATGGGTATCTCGCTGGCTTACGTATTGGACCTGGACTCAGGCGGGCGGTTTCTTTGATGAAGCTATCGAGGAAGGGCATTTCTTGATTCAAATTGCTGAAAGGCTCCCCTCTTTTCTCTACCGCTTCATTTCTGAGCGTTTCATGATATTCAGGATGCTTGCACAATCTGTAGATACAGAATTGCGCAACCTAAATGAAGCCTGTCAGTCACGAGTCATGTATCTGCGTATGTTGTCGTACTATAGGGACCTGGAATGCGCTCGCGAACAAAAGACCAAGAGTGACCTTAGCGATTGCAGCCGCATCTCGAACCCTGGCGCATTCAGCAGCCCATTGTACGATGCTTCCTTGTCCTTGCTGTGAAGACTTTTAGCTCCACGCTCCCAAGGGCGTCATCCGAGTAGGCTGTTCTCACCGCTTCGTCAAATCTGCCGTCAAGAGTATCGCGAGTCATTCGTAAGAGGAGAGTATAAGCCTTGTTCCGGGTGATACCCCATCCCATTGCTACGGGACCGATAAGTCTATGCATGGTCAATCAAAAGGACATCACTCTAGAACGGAATAGAAAGCACTCACGGAAACAGAAGGCTCGGCATTAGGTTCAGCACCGGAAAAGCGTTCAAACAGCTCAAAAAGAAGCTCATAAAGTCATCGTAAACCTCAAGGCGGTCAGCTGCCAGATGAAATCAGATCCCAGTCCCATATTTCAGAATGCTTCTTGAAGATGTCTCACCATGACCCTTGCCAACGAAAGCCAGGAGATTGATCCTTGTGAACATGCGTAGAAGGGCGGGCATGAGCCGAACTCTCTGCCATTCGCCATCTTGTCCTCTATCTCCACCTTGTCAAGGGAACGCATCACTTAGTGCCTGGAACTATAATGGCGTCCCCAAGGCGAACGTACCATTTGAAGGTCTGGTCTCCATTGCAATGGCCTCCCTGACACGTGCTTCAATGGCTTCGCTCATGATTGGAATTTGTGACCGAAGCCTATTTTTCAACACCTGCAGCGAAATGCGGAACGATTCAGTCTGAGAGCCGGTCTGCTGCGGGGGGACTCGAAGGTGGCCCAATATTGGCTCAGCGAATGCAAGCTGTTTCGTGTCATTACATTGTTGTTTTTTCCAGTGCTGAAATGGGACAACGAAACGATACCTCGTGTAAGGCCTTTTCCATGGACAAAGTGGATTCAGGCTCTTGATCCAGCTGTTTAAGTCGATCGCGGTCTGATACAAAGACAATCCAGCGGTCCGTCATTGGAATGGCGAACGGCTTCCCGTCAGACTAAGCATGTCAGAAAGCACTTGGCTTTGATGCTGAAATACTTCGACATACCGAATCATATGCATTTTGTAGGAGACTTTCTGAATTGAAGACCATACAGATTGACGTAAGCCATCTACCCAGCGGTGTAGGATATGCTGCAATGGTGATATTCGACTAGCTTCCTGCTGAGCACAAGCAGGGTTTGCCAATGGACGAGCATTACTGGTGCCTTCCACCAAAATTTCCACATCACAGCTGCGAATTGACAGGCCAGAAGGAGGTAGAAGACATGGCGCCATTGCCACTGCCATCCATCGAAGACAGCGAGTAGACTCCAGTCCATCATCGAGAGATGCTCTTTTGAAGCTTTCAGCAAGGCGTCTTCGCTGTTCGCGACCTTATCGCACAGTACTTAATGTTCCTGTTGAAGTGGGCAGATACCCTTATTTGAAAGTTTGCATGAAAGGAGATCACACCGCTCTTTGGCCATCAAGGAACCTCAGCTGACGAATCTAATGCCAAGCATCGACCGACGGGGCTGACTTTCCCAGCGTGGGCGCACTTTCGTGTCAGCTCTCGGATAACTGAAAGTATTCTGCAAGTATCGTAAGACCTAGTCTCGGTCTTTGGTGGAGCCAATAGGACATTTGGCCTCCAAAGAAATCATTGAAATGTGGATCTGAGGTACGCCGGTGGCAAAGCATCAAGGTGATATGCATGGGGAAGGTTCTTTTGGTATGTAGAACGACCCCGGCTTCCAGCAGAGGGGTTTACTTTTTGCTACATTCGACTGGAAAGGAAACTGTGCAGGAGCCATGTTTTACGGAATGCTGTCCGGGTCAGCCGTCTAGGCTTACAATTGATGACTGCGTCGATCTCTAGCTCATGTCCGCGGGTGCCGAATGTGAGCTGATACAATGATGAAGAAGGTGGTGGGAATTTTGCGAGCTGTGTGAGGATGTGGATCGAAACCCTGCATGATGCACAGAACGGTCTGTTGTATCGTAAGTCAACGATTGGCTGCATCTCTCATGGCCGAAATAACTGCGAATCTCTTGGCGCACATCATTTCCCCACCACACTGCTAATTTTTTGGTAAGGTAATATTCGGTGTTACTTAAGACCATACGAACGCGTTGGATCTGAATTCCTGTAGATGTCAGCTTCAAAGGCGATATCGGGAATTGTTTAAGGCGTACTGGTGAAAGGATAATAATGGGTGGTGTTCAGAATTGCACCTAAAACAGGGGCGGGGTGGAAAATGATGTACGCCAAGAGATTCGCAGTTACCCCTAGTTTCCGAATTGTTAGTGTTTTCGGAATTTTTCAACTTTTTTTTGGATCATCAAAATTGATTTTGCTCAAAATCGATTTAGCAACATATTACTCCACAACTACGGGTCCTGACCAGGTTAAAGTATCAAGATATGATCAGACTACTTAGCGCTTTCAGTCATTCCAACTTAGATAATTGCCGAAGGATAATCAATAAATGTGTGGTGGTCAATTGAAATATAAAGCGTTAGCATTGAAACCCGATTTTTGGCGGGGTAGCTATGGGGCATCTGCGGGGCACTTGCGGGGGGGTGGTTTTAAGTAGTAGTTTGGCGCGCTCTTTTTTAAACGCTCAACTCTTCAAATAAGCCTAACAATAGCTCTAAAAATTTCGGCCTTTTACGCAAGGAATCCGCAGAGTCTGCTTAAGATACTTTGATCCTTTGACCTTATCTGAACTCGTGGTTGTGGAGTGGGACGCTGTAACGTGATTTTTGAGCAAAATCGATTTTGATGATCCAAAAAAAAGTTGAAAATTTCCGAAAACACCAATAATTCGGAAACTAGGGGTATTTCGGCCATGAGCCCTCGCGGCAGGCTCAAGCAAACGCACTCGAACACCGGGTTCTAAGGCAGACATAAAGTAGTTCATCATTGCAGATCATTTGGGGTGCACTTAGGTGGCGACCGACCAACGTCGAGCGTTCACATAGCTACTTTAATACAGTGGGTCTAGGGTAAGAATTCGTGTGGGGTAACTAACGACACCGATTACTGCCATCCGTGCCACGACCCGCCATCGGCCTTTTGTCCGTTCTAGGCACACTTGCCCATCACTAATGAATTGTTGCGGCTGCATTGCTGATCTTTTCGAGCACGAGATGGGAGCTGAAATGCATTGGTGCAATACACTGGCTGCGATAACAGATGCTCTCAGCCTGCTTGTGAGACCACAAAGGTGGCGTGCGACAATTAGGTACTTGAGTTCTCGGTGCGCCTCAGTTGCAGCCTGTGCCTGCTTTCGAGAGAGCATCCAATGCAGGCTGTAGTTGCTTCCCCGGGTTTAAGATGAACCAAGATCGGATGCTTGTACGGCGCTGCACTCAGGTGCCAGAGAGATGTATAATAAGCTGGGCGCCATGCTGTCAAAGCCTGATAGCTTTCACCGTTGTGTGCTCTACTCATCAGCTTCATCATGTCTATCAGCGGAAGTGCAGATGCAAAGGTCATCGAAAACATACCTGCAGAACTCTTGAACACTCTACCAGGTGGTCCCCCACCCCCAGGAATCCAGCCTGATTTCTCCAATCCTCCTACTTTAGTCCCAGCCATTCTGGGAACAGGGATTGCATTTCTCGCCTTGGCCGTCTTGTGCTTTTCTATTCGCATCTACACTAAGGCTGTGATCACGAAGAATTGGAAATGGGACGACTGTAAGTGGCGCGCCAGTTGAGAAGCATAATGAGAAAACTGTTTGAGGCTAATTCGAGTGACTAGTGACATGCTCGTTGGGTTTTGTAAGCCGCTGAGATTGTTCGGTGGAGTGCCAAGTGCCTAATCACTTCATCCAGGCGTGCAGTATTGTGTATTTTGAAGCGCTTGTTGATGGTACCTGGCCTTTACGCTCATGATGTACGCGGAAGCTCACGGACCACAGGTTCTGTGAATGGTGCGACTGGTCGACATTTGTGGGACCTTCACCTGGATAAAATCCTGGATCACAGTAGCTTGCGCGTGGGTTCTGATAGGCGACTTGGCATCTGTTCACTTGCTAATGCCACAAAAGCAAGACTATATGACGACTGTCATGTTGACACCGGCTCTGGGACTAATAAAGTGCAGTCTCTTCATTCAGTATTACACCATCTTCCGTCCCTGGCGCTGGTTCAGAATCTGCGTTTGGATTGGGGCAACAGTCTCCGTCCTGTTCTACGTGGCCGTTGCAATCACTGCCTTTATCTTAGACAGTCCATGGCCCGGGGAATCCTTACTGGATGCCATATTGTCCTGGCATTTCATCAAGTTTGCGGACTTTTCCGTACCCACTGGTGTCATTGGCATGTTGGTTGATTGGTACCTCCTCATCATTCCCATCAGAGCTGTCCTACTGTTACAGATGTCATCTGCGAAGAAGTTGGGAATCCTCATCGTATTCATGACTGGTGGCGTGTAAGCTTGCGTCCCTGAACATTCGAGACTCTGTCGCTGCCACTGACTTCATTCTTCCCCAGCGCTGCAATTGCCTCGACCCTAAATCTGTACTATCGCGTCCGACTCCAAAGAGATATTGCCGATTCATTGTGGCAGGTTACTTATGTGCTACTCTGCGGGTGGGACATCATGGTCCGTCACTGTGGTCTTTGCAGGGCTAACGCTATACAGGGAAATCGAGATGTTTGCTGGTGTTGCTGTCTCCAGCATGCCAGCTGTGAGCCAGTTCCTTACTCGCGAGAATTCCATGATGGCAGCCTGGAGCAACTCTTTCAGAAGTAGCATCACACATTTGCTCAGAAAATCCTCCGGGCGCGAAAAGATAACAGACGATAATTTGAGCCTTACAAATTTGCAAGGGTCAACTCAGCAGCCTTCAGGAAACAAGCCAGTGAATGAGCTGAGTGACCTAGAAGCTGGTAATGACAAAGACACGTTGGCGAAAAAGCCTCAACTAGAGAAGTCGCAGATCTATCCTGGCCGGGACGTCTTCAATAGCCAAGAAGAGCACGAAGGCGCGCCATCCAGGCCACTGGCGACACCGCTTGCCACAGGCCGGCAGCGTCTTGAGTATTGATCTCCCATTAGAGTGGTCACGCCCCCTATCGAATAACAGGAGCAGTCATCTGTGATGTACGACATGCGCAAGATGAAGGACGAGGGATGCGAGAGTCGTACTATTGTTTAACCAGACAGCCATGCTCGGCCATAATTTGGGCGGAGGAACTGTCTTTCTCGTGATGATGACTTTGACTAATTGCTCTCCTATTTCATGGGTCTAATCTCTTAGTGATGATGAAGAAATCGATGGATCTTAACGTATCCTATTTGGCTCTACTGCTTTACCAATCAAGTATTACACCAATAAACTTCCCAAATATTTACCTCCAGATCCCCCCCTCCCCCTCGCCCCCAAACTTACACACCTTCCACTTCCTCGCCTTCGTCCTTAATATCCGACTCCGAGAACCCTTGCAAAACCACGACACCGGTACGCCCACAGAACTTATTGAACATGACCCAGGTATTGATCCACCGGCTCTCCAACACCCGCAGCAACTTGTCTACGACCCTCATTATTATCGTAACCCGCGGGCTTTCCTTGACAAGCATGTGAAATTTTGACCTGATCCGAAATGTGAACCCCGTTTTGGCACCACTCGCCGGTCAAGGCATCCCGTGCAGGTGAGCTAGCGCGTGACATTGGTGTTTCGAAGACCGTGAAGAGAACAGTGAGGAAGCCGTGTGTCGCGAAGCTCATTTTCAATGTCTCTGCGTTGGCTGGCTGGGGCGCAGGCTTTTGTATTGGTGACGATCATGATATTGAAGCCAGGGATATCATCGTTCCAGTGGTGTCCCTCATCGTCGTTTGGGGGGGGACTTGCGACGTCCTTGCATCGATCTCCAAAACCTGCCCGCGAAGCAGCCACCGTCGCGGCGAATAAGTCATGACATCGACACGCTCTCCGCCGCAACTACGGGCTCGAGACACGCGCCTCCAGCCGCAGCGATACCGTCGGCATTGCCCTCGAAAAAGAATGTCAGTGTGCCGGATGTCTCGGCAGCCGAGAGCGCAGCAGATGTGTATTAGGAGAGGGACGAGTGTGAGGAGACCCACTCGCAGGTGAGGGACATCATGGTTGGGGATGGCCTAGGACCTGAACCCTTGCCGAACTCGGACATTTGCGGGCACAAGCGCCTGCGGAGACGAGAGTACAGCTTCAATGGCGGGTTCTGGCATATTCAGCATAGTGAAGTACCAACGTTGCTCCCTAGAATGTAATCACAACGTCGGCGAGGCAAGCTGGACGCCGAAATGGCAAAGATATTGGACATACATGGTAGCTCGAACAAGCCGGGACCAGGCTTGCAGCTTTTTCAGCATGGCCAATCGCCACCCTTGCATTCCAATCGATGAGCACCTCCAGCAACTTCTCACCTCTTTGACATGATGTCAAACCACAAAGCTCCCAAGCGGACGAAAAAAGAAGGACTGCATTTTGCCCTTCCACCCAATTCACATCCAAAAACCTCACGAAATTTCAGCCATTGTTTCGACCGCGGAAGCATTCTCAACTCTCCATCCTCAAACGAAAGCCGCCTGCAATGCGGCCAGACTCGCATTCAACACCGCCGTATTCTGCTCCACCGCCGGCAGCACATCAGGCGCGAAGCCAGCGACATCCAGATCGAAAGTCTGTTGGCACAAGGATCAGCCACGTTGGAGGGATAGATATGATTCGTGTGCAACGCCCGAGCCATTTGCCGCACTGTGGTTCTTCGTTCCTTTGCCTTTCCCGTTTCCCTTTCTCTCTTTTTCTTTCCTCTCCTTTGTCCTTTAACTCCTTCCGCTTCTCTCATCACTGCTGCTGCATTCCGCCCAATTCCAGGTCGAACGGAAAAGAAGAAATGGCCCTTTGGCGCCCATCCATCCGCCAATCACCTGCCTCCGCCTTCCCGAAAGCCCTCCAAAGAAACCAAGTATCAAGACCGAGTAAAAAAAGTCAAGAGGGAAAGGGGGGAATGAATGATCATCGACTCACATTCGCAACTCCAATCTGCATCCCCACCAACTCCCTCACCTTGGCCTTCTGCATCGCATTGAAGAATTGCTGGTCATCGCAAAGAACCCGTCAATACATATCGAAGGTATCCCGGCTTCAAGGCTAACCCCCCAAGTGAGGTTGGATGTTTGGGGGGGGATGCACACTAACCTTCTTCCCAAGCAACGCATTCAAAAACGCCCGGTCCGACAGTACGAGCGCCAATTGCGCGGCCAGGATGCCGTATTGATCGAACTCATCGACGGGCGTGGCGGGCTGCGGCGCGGTTTCGTCGCCGGTTTCGGTGGTGGTGATGTTGGTGTAGAGGGCGATGATTGCCTGATCAGGTGGATTTCCGTCAGTAAAAACAAGGGGGCTTTGGGGGGAATATTGGAGGTTTTGAGGGGGCGTGGATCGTTCGTGCGAGTTGATGAAGGAGGAGAAGACAAAGGGGAGAGAAGAGAGGTTTTTGGGGGTCACGAAGGGAGAAAGGGTGGGTGGGGAAGATTCACAGAGGGGTCTGATTGGTTGGTCGGTAATTGTAGGGACGTGGTCATGAACTGCAAGGGCGCCATCAGCAGCAAGCTCTGAGGTATAGAGGAAGTATAGCCACGTTGGACACAATATAAGGGTCTTGAGGGGTCGTATTACGGTCAAGGTCTGATACACGAGGCTCAGCTGTTGGAGATTTGTGACCACGCTGAGGCCCGTCATAGAAGAGTCGCGCGGTTCAATAGAAGAAGCGTGAGTCAATGGAAGAGAGACCGCGACCATGGCCAGTGCAGCGCTAACGAATGAAGTAGAATACATCTCAAGAGACCAAGAGGGTACAAGGTGAGCGTCTGTCTGCTTTGCGAGGTGACGGAATAGGTCAAACGTGGGCCAATTGTGCGTTTGTGATTCTTTGAATTGGGAAGTGTCCGACCTTCATTGAAATTGTACAAAGGTGATGCCCAATATTTGATCTTGCTTGATGGACTTGAGTCGTTCAAAGCCTAGAAATCCTGGATTTTTACAGACATCATCATTGTCTTTTCAGGCAAGTGCTAAGCCGAAACCGTCACATTTGGGCGCCCAACACCTTGAGCTAGGAGGCGTAGGCGAGACGATCAAGTAGGCAGGATCGTCACTCGATTATCGCTTCTCCTAGTCTCCGAGGGTGTCCGACACATCTCCAGACTAGTTCTGACTATCAATCTGGCGCTTGACAAATTGTTGTTCGGCAGTCTATCGGGTCGTAAGGGACAGAATCGTTGAGTATGCCCAGATTTGCTTGTTCCACTGACAGCAGCAACCGTGACAAGGTTCTCATGGCTTGAGCTCTTGTCCTCCGCTGTATGTGCTCTGTTTTCGATGGACGCTATTGTGTTCGGGCAGATGCATCTCCAATTCAGATGCTTCTCATACTCGGCCAAATCGTCCAGCAGATTGTTATGGCTGCCTTGATCGCAAAAGCGGACCATACCGTGGCAGTAATATGCCCCAACCTTAAGGTGACCCAGCCGCCACAGATGGCTCCCATAAGCATGGCAACGAACCCACCGAATCGTCTGTTACGCGGCGCGTTGTTTCTCTTGAAGAGTCTGAAATCCGAGGCAAAGTCATAGATCATGGAGGTAATCACCACCATAGATACCTCGGGCGTGCCCAACTGTCTGCCAGCAAATGTCTGGCCTGGAGCTTGGAAACTGAGTAGGACGATTGGGATAAGATGAAGCCAGTCGATGTCGTCGCCGATATACTCAAGACGAGACTCCACCACGTTGGATTGGAGGACGATGGCCGATAGGAGGATGATGAAAGTCTGAAGAGCAAAGGAGATGGTGAAGGTTAGACGACGACGGGGTTGATCTCGGCTTCCGAGCAGTAGACCCAGACGCGAGAAGAAGAGCGAGCCAACCAGGAAGGCCACGAGCGACGCGAGCGATTTAGCCCAGCCATAAGGTCTTGTAGTCCTAGGATTTTGGCAGGCGCCCAGGCCAATGAAGACCGTGTTGCCGGTCTGCATGGAGACGAAAGTCCGATAAGCTGAAAGGCAGCAGTCAGCCATCTCCAAGCTCGATGATACCCATGCTTCTTATCTGACGATAGGCAGGATTTGGTCATGGACATACCTTGAAAGATGGTGCTGTCAAGGAACCCGGTGGTGAACCAACAAAGAAGTATCAAAACATCTGTCCCCACTGTGGTAGGCAGCTCGCTGTCGAAGTGACTTTGAAGCCGTGCTACGATAGACCGAGGTTTCGGTGTTGCGATGACGCCGCTTTCAACATCATCTGGGGTAGACTGGCCAGGTTCAGGCTTGGAGAAGGACGAGTTCATGCTGGCAACCGACATCGCGACCTGACAACACGACACTTTGAAGCAACTTTCTTCTCTTATATTTGAATTTAATGACTATCTTGGTTTTTATTTTGGCCAAAAAGGAGGGTATAGTCCACCGAGGAGCTCCAAGAAAGGAATTGAAATGGTGAATGACCGACTTCGACAGGGGAAGCCGGCCTTTTAAAGACTGCTATTATATGCTCGGATCCATTGCCGAGCACAGTCCATCGCCACGGCAGATCTCTTGCCATGTGGTTTGAAGGTGCCTGTTACAAGTATGTGGTACATCCCGACAATCTGCGTGGCATTATTCCATTGCCCATTGACCATTGACCACTGACGCGGCCTCCGACGAAATCGGTCTTATTCGCCGTGGCTTGGTATGACGCTTTATGCAAGGCCTGCATGCGCCAAGCGTCACAGCTGTGGGCGAATGCACACCGGATATAGAGGCCCGGTTGCGCCTGTTCTAGAACCCGTAGTCGCCGCAAAATCACTGGAGCTTATCGTCTCGGCTCGGGGCGACCGTATCAACCGACGCGATTGAAGGGACCTTATCTGAACTTCAACAGATGTTTGGGCTGGGGCACTCAGCTCTGACAGAGGCACACTGCCTCTGCCCAGACTCTTGGCCAGGCACACCTCGAGTACAAATCTCACCCCTAGCTTGGCGAGACCCACTTCACTGCATTGACTTGTCTTCTTCATCCGGATTTTGACGCTCACATCGAATGTCCAGATAAGATCGTCGATTGGCCAGCCTTTCAATGATTCATTGCTAAGTGCGCTTGACATGCCACCAGCTTGAATACCGTAGGCCAAATCCCAATTCGAGGGGATTCGAAGGTCGAGAAGTTTTTTCTTCTGATTCAGCCCACGTGGGTCTGCGATTGGCGCCCATACGGCACGATGCTGCAGACTTGTCTCAGCGCGTCGCCATTCCTGAGCATGAATCTTTGTATCTCGTTGATCATCTTTTCAAGACGAAGAGTGAAGAAATCATGGATAAGAGAGACGGCTTGATGAAGGCGGGGCTTCACACTGGAAACGGGTCGGTCAGCGGGGCCCCACGGCTTTGCGTTCAGATGCTCCACAGTAACTGTCAAATTCCCGTGACTGATCGACGCGTAGAGCTCCCTGGTACGAAGGGTACACGAGCGTTCAAGGAAAAGATAGCAATTTAAGTCCGTGCAGCATTCGGCCGTAGAGCAGGATGAGCATCGCCACCATCGCGAGAATACACCGATAGTAGCGTGGTCGGGCTGGAGGAGGAAAGAAGTCTAGGCGTTATGGACCTGACTGTAAGCCGCGTCTGCAGTATGAGCAATCCATGGAATTGTAGCATCTGTAAAGGGGGACTCGTACACTGACAGGCAGCCTATGCTCCGATAAGTGGCTTGCCGATAAAATTCCCTTCACTAGAGCGTTTGTCGTCGTCTTGCTTGGTCCCTTTTCCACTTAGCACAGGCACCATCTATCTATCGAAGCGATGGTGTGGAAGCAATAGATCGTGCATGCCCATGTGCTCTTGCATCCTTGAGTGGCTTACGGACAGTCTCAGCTCTCAGCCAGGCCGCGCGTAGAGCGACAAGTAGTAACGTTGCTTTTTGTCGGACTCCGTCAAGGCAAGATAGCACAGCAAGTCCAAGTCGCCATGTCCCTGATCAGCTTCGAGGCTTTGAAGCTTTGAGGCTTTTTAAAAACCCGAGCAATTGAGACTTCAATATCTCAGGGCCTGGACTTTTGAACCTATTGAACCTTTGAGGTTTGTGCGAAAAAGCTGCCAGAACGGACTCAGTACATTTTCACCGACTCTCGAACGCTCTCCGTCAATATTTGGGGTGTCACCAGCGTTGATACTAGTCATGGATCTTGGATTCTTTTTTGAGCGGGTTTGGGCGACAGATGAAACCTGGTCACGTGATCATGCTGACATAGCAGCTTCAATGGTTCTTTGATTGGCCAAAAATGACCTAGTCGAATTGGGCAGTTTCCTTGTCTTCTCCCCCTTTTTCACCTCCCACACTTACCCTCAACAGTCTTTTGTTTCTCTAATGTTCTTAACATGGCTCATATCATGGCTTTCTTCCCAAGCTCTCCGTGAAAGCCGCAGGAACTCGAGTCTCATATACAAGTCAACAATGCCCCGCTGAGAGCGGCGACTAAACGCTTCGTCTCAATTTCCCCGCTCCAAAAGAGCCGACCAGTCGTATCCAAGGTCAGATCGTACCACCGAGGCTGGTACAGCATTGAGAGACATCCTTCCTCATGCGATCTTGCTGCGTCTCCGCCCGTTCCCGAGCTATGATATGCTTCGGTTATCTGACTGCCGTTTCTACATGCCTCCCAATCCCGGATTTGGGTCTCATTCGCGTTTCGCAATGGGAGTGATATCATTTTTGCCATCTTGTTCTTGTCGTTGAGAATAAATAGTCCATTGCTCTTGTGACCAGCTAATCTACAAGATCTACCAAAGATATAGATGCACTTTCCGAACCACTGCGCTCGACCATTGGACCAGGCTGGGTCCGGCCAACATGCCTATCAAGTCCATTCATCCCGATATCGACATTGCCCAATCCAACATCCTTACCTACCTTTTTGGTGACGGTAGCAACGTGCCTGAGAAGCCCATATGGATTGACGCCATTGACGATAGCAAAGTGTTGACGGGAAAGACATCCTTGAAATGGATCAAAAGACTTGCATTGGGTCTGGACAATCTGGGGGTCAAGAGCGGCGAGGTGGTGATGGTGGTGTCGCCCAATCACATCTATGTCCCAGTGGCTTTCCTGGCTGTCGCTGGCGGAGGGAGAACATACAGCGGGGCCAATCCGATATACAATGCCGATGGTTTGTCGCCCCTGGCATTGGTCAACCCATTGACAATAGAGAGCTGGAGATATTGACCTTACTGTCTATTAGAAATGGCCTTTCAAATGAGCAACACCCACACACGCCTTGTCCTCGTCCACCCTTCTCTCCTTTCCACCGCCCGCAAAGCCGCCCAAAAAGCCAAACTCCCCGCCTCCTCCCTCTACATCTTCTCTGACAAGCCTGAAGCTGAAGTGGAAGGGATCAAAGACTGGCGCTCCATTCTCGCCTCTGCCAGCGCCGCAGCGACCTACAGATGGCCTGCCTTCGATGGCCCTACCGCAAAATCCCAGATCGCATCTATAAACTACTCTTCGGGTACGACCGGCCTTCCAAAGGGCGTCATGGTCTCACACGCCAACCTGATCGCCAATGTATCTCAGTCCCTTGCCGTCAAATACTCTAGCAGTAAAGCCGCCCGCCAAAAGGCCGGCCACGCCGAAGACTCAGATCAGGAGGAGGAACGCTGGATCGGCCTCCTCCCGCTCTACCACGCCTTCGGGCAAATGAACTTCATCGGCATCGCCCCCAAACTACTCGCACCCGTCTACATCCTACCCACCTACGACTTTGAGACCTTCCTCGCCACCTTGGAGCGGCGGCGCATCACCACCATCCACGTGGCCCCGCCCATCCTCGTCTTACTCAACAAACATCCCGCCGTCAAAAAGTACGACCTCTCCAGCGTCCGGCACATAACGTGCGGCGCCGCCCCACTCTCCCGGAGCTTGCAAAATGCGGTGTCGCACTCTACCGGCACGAGTATTGGCCAAGGGTGGGGCATGACGGAACTCACCTGCACAGGCGCGGTGGTGCCCTCCCAAGAAAACGACGAGACTGGCTCCGTGGGCCCGCCCCTCCCAAACTGTGAAATCAAACTCGTCAACGAAAATGGGGAAGACGTGACCGCCTCCGGTAGTCTGGAAGAATGTGCGGGCAAGAGGGGAGAGATCCACATCCGGGGCCCCAACGCCAGCCCGGGGTACTGGCGCAACGAGAAAGCGACGCGGGAGACCATGTTGCCCGGTGGCTGGCTGAGAACGGGCGATGTGGGCGTGCTGGACGAGAGGGGGTGGATCACGATCGTCGACCGGCTCAAGGAACTCATCAAGGTGTCCGGCTTGCAGGTCGCCCCCGCCGAACTCGAGGCCGTGCTGCTGGGCCACCCGGATATCGCGGATGCGGGCGTGGTGGGCACCACGGATGGGGAGTTTGGGGGCAGGGAGTTGGTGAGGGCGTATGTGATGTTGAGGGAAGAGAAACGGGGGAGGGTGAGGGAGGAGGATGTGGTGAGGTGGATGGAGGGGAAGGTGAGTAAACATAAATGGTTGACGGGCGGGGTGAAGTTCGTGGATGTGGTGCCGAAGAGCGCGGCGGGGAAGATCATCCGGACGCGCTTGAGGGAGATGGCGAAGAGAGATCGGAAGGAGAGTCTGGCTCCCAAGGCGAGGTTGTGATAAAGTGGTCTTGAGGCATTGTAGGAGAAGCGAGCAGTGTACATCAAGGTCAGTCAATAGAATCAGCACATTTTTGGATCTATCCAAGGTTCCCTTCCATTATTTCAAAGGTCTCGTTGATGTCTATGCTTTTGCGAGTCTCTATAGCATCAAAATCTGACATTTCCGTTCTTCTGCCTTCAGCAAGCGCTCAAGTTCAAAGATATTTACAACTGGAGTGCAAGATCATATCCCTTCGGTCCTCCTGCCCCCCCCTAATGTCTACTCGCAGCAGAGCCCGGTCCAGCCGTATATGTCCCTTTGTAGCAAAATTTGCTCTCCGCTTTGCGAACCCCTAGCTTTCAATCTCGCCTCTCCCTCGCGCCCCCCTCTCCATCCCTCACCACCAAACACCCCCCCATCATCCCCCAAGCGCCTCCAGATAAACCTGCCCATTCGCCGTAATTTTCCCCTGCGCATCAAACAACTTCCAATCCTCCGGCAAGCCATCGCCATTACTATACCCATACGCCACCACCCTCTCCTCGCCCTCCAAATACTGCACCGTCTCCCTAATAAACGTCACGGGATCCTCACACGCCGTCCACTCCTCATCATTCATACAGCTGAACTCGGCCACCCAGACCGGCTTCCCGTATTTGGTGGCGTAGTGCTCCACATCCTTCCTCACCCCGTCGCTCGAGTTCTTGTTCGCGTGGATGCAGGTGAAGTCCCACGTCGGCTTTTGAGGGGTGTTGGCGAAGGGCGTCAGCCAGGTCTCGTCGATTTGTTTGGCGAGGGAGGGGGAGCCGAGGAGGGTGTGGGCGGGGGATGTGGCGAGAGGGGCGAGCAGGCTGGACCAGAGTGTGGCGGCGTCGGTGGGGGAGATGGCGGAGGAGTCGGGGGGGGTCCAGTCGGGTTCGTAGAAACCCATCATGTAGGCGGGGGGATGGGGGCTGATTACTGATTTGAAGGTGGCGAGGCGGGAGGAGTCGTCGGGGCCTTGGGAGCCGGAGCCCCAGAGCTGGGTGGGGTGGGGGTTGTCAGTTTGGGACTGATATTACTTTGGAATTGGTGTGTATGTAGATGGAAAGGATGGGCAAGGCCGAAGAGCTTTTTTTGAAATGTCACGGTTTGGGGTTTGAAAGAAGAGCGGCAGAGGAAGATGAGTGGCAGAGAGATGAGAGTCGAAGCGGAAAGGGAGTGGGAAAGAGGGAAGGGGAGCGGGATTGGGGATTGCCATACCATGCCGATGCCTTTCACGTTTCCAGAGTCGGGAGGATTGGGCGTGTAATCCGAGTACCAGGAGATGTGGGGAGTGAATTGGGACCAATCGGCCATCATCGCGATGTTGCCGTAACCAGAGATGCCGGCTTTCTTCCCGCCTGGGGTGATGTTGCTCTTGGCACCTGCTGTCGAAGGAGCAGAAGATGAAGAGGCAGCCGAGGACTCGGTCGAAGACGGCGTAACGGAGGTAGCTTCAGCAGCAGCCGTCGTCGAGCCAGAATTGGATGCAATATCAGAGGGGGACACAGCGCTTGATGAGCTGTCATCGCTATCTTGGGCGACAATCGAGGCGCTGGCTTGTCTCAACGGCACAGGCATGTGCGTGGGGATGTGAAAAGTAGTAGATATGGGGAGAGTAGAAGGGCTGGCTGTGGAACCTGTTCCAGCTGCAGGCCCGTTGGCGTATACAGTCACGTATTCAATGACGCACTGCTCATCATCTGCATCACGAATATCTAAGCCAGAGGAGCAAGCAACATAGAAAGACAGCAACAAGGCTGCAATATATGGCAGCATTGCGTCGAATCCTCTGAATGTATCAAGTTGGTAACGAACGACTGATGTGATTTTGAATCGAAAAAAACACTTTGTGGAGTAGAGACTGTAGTCGTTGTGTAAATCTTTCAAAGAGTGACGAGAAGAAAAGGAAAGAAAGTGCAGTCAATGCAAAGGGAAAAGGAATGAGCGAAATACTTTCCTGCTGCTGATGGTGGTGGTGGGCGAGAATTAAAGGAGATTTCTCAGGAGGTTGAAACGATTGGCGCCGCTCGCAGTATTTGATGCCCGAGGCGGCCCCACTTAACGGCCCCCCATACAAGCCCCCCTCTGAGCCCCCCTAATAAGGCTAGCGGGTAGAAGAGGGAGCCGAGCCTTATTCCACCTTGATCGCTACAATGGAAACACTCCTAGGTAAAGCAAATGCAACAATCAAATGTACGAGGTTGATTGTTGCACTACCTCAGCACGTCTTTGAAGAATGCGCTTATTGAACACGACGACACTTGAGTTCGGAGAATTCTATGACCTTGAGATCCCCCAGTATCTTATTCTCTCTCACCGATGGGGCAAGGACGAGGTATCGTATCAGCAGATGGAGTCGGGGAAGGTACCGGATGGCGAAGGGATTGCCAAAATCAAACGTTTTTGCCAGATCGTCGCTCAAAATGGGTTCGAATGGGCTTGGGTCGATACTTGCTGTATCGACAAGAAGAGCAGCGCTGAGCTGTCCGAGGCAATCAATTCCATGCATCGGTGGTATCGCAACGCGCGAGAATGCCTGGTCTACCTCAGCGATGTACAAAAAGGCCAGAGTATTCGAAACTCGGCATGGTTCACGCGCGGGTGGACGGTCCAGGAGCTCCTGACTCCACGTCATGCTATATTCTATGACAGGGAATGGTCGCAAATCGGGACTCGAATTGAGCTTGGCCGTGATATCTCCGTGGCATCAGGCATCGATATGGCGTCGCTGGAGAACAATCAATGGTCCGAACAAAGCGTCGCATGCAAAATGAGCTGGTTCGCACACCGTCGGACGAGTCGCATGGAGGACATGGCATATTCCATGCTTGGCATCTTCGATATCAATATGCCTTTGATCTACGGCGAAGGATGGAAGTCGTTCAAGCGTCTGCAGATTGAGATCCTCAATTCGACCAGCGACGAGTCTATATTTGCCTGGGATCCCTGGGCGTTGATTGAGCGCGACCATGCCCTCCTCGCGCTGATGTCTTGGAAATGGTCGATGCTGGCCCCCTACCCAGAATGTTTCGCAGGCTGTGGTAGCATCTATACGTATGCCTTGAGTCGCTACGTCCGCCCGCCGTACGCAGCTACGAACAAGAGCCTACAGATTTCTCTCCTAAGCACCGATTTCGACATTAAGCCGAAACACATGTCGAGATTGACAAATTCCGATGTCTTCTTGAATCCTGATTTGGCAAAGAGGCCATTTTCTCTTCTGCGATTAAGTTGCGGTACCGAGGACCACGAGCCCGTTTGTATAGTGTTAACAAAGCCGGACATACTGACTTGGAAAGTTGATTCCATATCCAAGTTGGGACCCTGGACTAGATTTCATACTCCACCTTACAAAATACCTAAGGTCTCCAAATCCATGTATGGGAAAGGCCAATATGAGACCATCTCCGTGGAAATCTGACCGCAACTATTCAGTGGACCGCATCTGTCATGGAAACACTGTACGCAGCCGGATCTATTCCCTTCCCTGAACTTCAAAACGAACATCCCGTGAAGAAAAAGTTCTTTCCAGGCAAAGGCTAGTAATGAGGCTGTTCAGACTGCCGAGCGCTCATGAGTGGCTTGATCAATTCGCTCTCAGGAAACCAGCCCTTTCCGACCATTCTTTCTTCCTCTAACCCCCCCTCTCTCTGGGGAAAACGGCATCTCGGTACCTCTGCTGGAAGGCTTATAAATCAATCATCCTGAGTCAATAAGACAGAGCAATTGTCGGAAACCATCACAGGACTCTGAGCTAGAGCTGGGTGGCAGTAGGCGAGTACACGTGGTAAGGCGAGGAGGATCTTGGAGATGAGGGATTTTACGAGAAATGAGAATGGCCGACTAGCTGCAACCACGCAGGTGGGATGGCTACAAATCCGGGGGATCGAGGGACTTAAATAATGATAACGACCAACACGTATGGATAGCATGGTGAGCCATTTCCATGGAGACTGAACAGTGTTTCAGTCACCTTAATGCGACATGATTCGATCAATAATATATACAAGAGAATGCTATCTGCCCTCAAGGCCTTTCTTTCCCACCGCCAATGCATATGCCAATCGATCCGATCACCACCTCATGACTGCGAAAAATATCTTCTGTGAAAGATGCCAAACCAAGCCTCGTCCCCTTTGAACCCAATATGTTACACATGAAATGCAAAAGAATAATTGAAACTTCAGCCGCTCAACACCCACACTCTCACCTAGTATCCCATATCCTCATTCCCCAACAACCCCCTCCTAATCCTACTAGTCGCCCCATTCGCACACTGACACGTCGCATAATCCGTAGTGAACGTCCCCGGGCACGGGACCTGCTCATACGCCACGACAGGATTATTCCACCCCTTGGGCCCACCCTGACTCATGATATCGAAATGCGCCCCAAAGCCGTATTGATTGCCTGGCCCGCCCTGGCCGCCACACCACTGCTGATTCCCATCCGCGGGACAGAGGTTGGTGATCATGACGGTGATGGACTCGCCGGCACCGGTGCAGTCGCCCTGGCCGGAGGCGGCGATGTAGTTGGCGTTGGTGAGCTTGTAGCAAGTGCCGCAGCCGGAACCGCACCAGGAGCCCGAGCCGCCGAAGAGGGACTGGGAACCTGCGGCCGTGAAGAGCGTGGAGGAGGAGTCCGGGGTGGCTTGCCAAGGGGAGAGGGCGCCGTTGGTGCCGCAGCCGCAGGCGCCTTCTTGGCCGTCGTAGTAGTGCTGTTGGTGGGTTAGGGAGGTGGACGATGGGTGACCCGTGAAGGGGAGAAGGGAGAGGGAGAGGGGAGAACACGGGGGGGAGAGGAACTTACAGTAGTGGAAGCGTAGCCCTTCTTTGAACTTGCCGAAAATGCCGTGCAAGCACCGCTGTTCACCGTGCCACCGCCACCGGTGGACGAGGTTGAAGAAGTGGTAGGGGCAGGAGCAGGTGGTGCGGTCGAAGCACCTGCGGCAGCTTTGCTGGTGGTAGCTGGGGTAGGTGGGGTAGGGTTGGATGAGCCTGAGCCTGAGCCAGACTTGGGGTCGGTATCCTCAGTATCGGCCTCACAGGCGGATCCGGAGTCATCGGTTCCACCAGGCGTGCACTGAGAGTAATCTGGATGATCGATGTCAACATATGAGCCTCAAGTACGACACGTTTATGAATAGTAAGGGTGGAACGAGGAGATGCGTTGCCTGACATACAGTCGTTCCAGCAGGTGCACTCCCAGCCACTGGGGCAAGAAGTATCACCTGAGTATTCTTTGCCTCCGCATTGGCCATACTCAGTAGAAGCAGCACAGAGGCTGAAGGTGGTGGCCAGGACGGCAAGAAGCGTTTGAGTTTTCATGATAATGATGTTCTTGGGAATGGATGGGTTCTGGACGACAACACTGATCTTCTTGACTTGAATGAACGATAGATGGAAACGAACGTGGTGAGAGATCCTGCCCTCGTGAAATGCAAGAGAAACGAGTGTGGAAGCCGAAGTGGCTGTGAAGAGCAGGAAAAGGTCAAAGAAGGAGTGACTGTCAACAATGCATATTCAATCCCAGGAAGACGCCATGGACTTTATATGCAAACACCATGATACATGGAATGAGGGGTAAACAATCTATCAGGGGCAAAAGTCTTGTTGAGCAAGAAGATGTCTGGGGTATCTCGTAACGCCGTCACTGTGCCTGCCGCTCACATCCATGGACTTGGAAATTTGTCAACTCTCGGAATCATCAGCTAGAATCCATACACCCTTGTAGATATCATGTCTTCCCTGTCAGCCCAAGACCGTTAGGCCAGGGCCCGAAGGAGGGAGATGCGTCCAGACCTGCATGCCCAGCGCTTTGGAATCTCCACAATCTATGTCAGCGAATGGGAAGAGGTCCAGAAAAGGAGCCGCCTGCATGATCTGGACATTTTGACAAGGTCATGGCAGGGCCGACGAGACCGTCGGTCGCCGCTGGGTGTGGCGTGCATGAGGGGAAAAAGTATCTTGACGAGATCTGTGGATGAATTGATGTCGAAGCTTTTCGATGGAGCTAGGAAGAAATCTGAGACACTGGCCTGGCTGACGGCGCCTACGACTTCTACGTTGAGTAGAGCTCGGTTAGACGGTAAAAGGCTGTCATGCGGCTCATGCCCACTGAATCAAATCTGGATCCCCCTATTTCCACGTGCTTGAGGCCCAAGCTTCGGGCGAATCAGGGGCAAATCTTTTTTTTTCTTTGGGCGTTAATCTGCGGCACCCCGCACTAATCGACCTTAAATTTCCCAGCAACCCCACTTCACCTCCTATCGATTTCTGGCCGAGCAAGCTATCAGAAACGACAGAACTGACATCTCATCGTCGAGCTGTATGTTGACGTCCTTGAGTCTGCAGTGGCATCTGCAATTGTGATCGAGACAGATCTGAGCGGTGTTTGGGCTTGAAATGGTAATATCGAGATAGCTGTCCGGTGACTAGAATATTCGACAATCGATATTCTTGCAGGGCGATGATGCTGACGCCGCAACTTCTGCTCTGTACGAAGAAAATATATTGCACGTTTCATGTTTTAGCAGGGGTGTGGCATTCTCACACCGGTATTAAGAAGATTTTGTCATCAGCGATACGCCCTTGCAAGCTCGTTTACTTGCTTTCGGAACTTTTTTGACCGTTTTCTTCTGGTTCACAAAATTGTCCATAAGATTTCAAGTCGTCTACCCCGCTCATCCCGCCCTGCTGCCATGCCGCCGTGCCGGCATAGTCGGAGGATTCATGACGGCAGATGTCTCAGCTGTCTTGCAGTCTCGGTCTCTGAACGGGTTGTGGAGGGGTTATGCAGTTGCTAGGATTGCCACGCTAGCCCGCCGCCATTCTGAATGACCTGTCGAGATTACTGGAGGGCATGAAACCCGTATTCAGTGGCGATGTGATAGTCTCCTCCACACTTCCTTGCAAAACAAAGGAACGCCCTTCAACGACTCAAGATAACCTTGCTTGCCGCTTTCAACGGCCTACAGGATACGTAGATTGAGCTCACGGTGGGTCACACAGCTTTAATGGATAGGCCAGCAGATGTTACTGTACGAAGCCAGCTCTGTTTCCCTGGCGAAGGTCCGAACCGTGCATCAACTTCCTCTAAAGTAACACATGCTTCGTTAGCACCACCTTATCATTTATTTTTTAAAAGCTCGGATGCAAGGGCGAGACGCCGGAGCAAGCCTGCACGATAGGCTACAAAATTCAGTGCGCCCTTCTGATGCTGCAACGGGTCGCTGACCTTGAAACCACGCTGGTAGTCGAACGCCAATTGGCGTCTGTGGGGTTTTCGGACACGGCAAACGGGGTCTCTCGTCTTATGATCTGGACCCCGGATACCTAAATGATATACCGATCATCGAGAAATGCATTAGCACTAGAGCCTGCTGCAATCCGAGCGCGACCATCTTGTTCTATATTTGAACTTTTGAATTGTTGGATGGGAATATTCATCTCTTGCTCAACGGGGAACACATCCATACCGGGGTCGGGCCTTGACATCATCTCAACAACGTGTAGATGCTGGGGCAAACATCTGCCATGATTGCACTGCGCGGCTCAATGCAGTCCTTTGCCTCACCATAAGATCGTGGGACATTCGTTGGCCCTTGAACTTGTAGAAATAACTTCAGCTAACTCAACCTTGAACATGGCGGCGTCGTCTCGTACACCCTTGCTTACCAGATCTTGACGCCAGAGATCCTTGAAGGCTGGTTATCATGGGTTAGCAAAACGCTGATGTATCGATTCCAAGCATGTTGAAATCGCTGTGGAGTCATGGCCTGCATCAGCATGCTTCCGCAAAAGACGTCGATCCTGAGGAGAAGAAGTATCGTTCTAAAACTCAATGCCCTGCTGATAGGCCGTGATCCGCTTCTTCAAAACCTAAAATCCTACGGTGTCCTGCATCCTATGGTATGGGTAGTGATCTCTGTGCCCTATCATTACCCAAATGTCTTCTCATGACCGTGCCCCTCTGAGTCCTCTGTGGGTGTTCCCCATCGACATGGAGCTCCGAATCTCTAGCTTCGGACATCTGCATGCTTGCGGGTGACTTCCTCATCTGACGATCACAGATTTCACGTACGCGGCTGACTGATCCCCTTTCCAACACAAGATCCAGTTGCATAACCTCAAGTGCTCATGTTCTCCCAAAAAGCCTCCTCTTGCACTCTCCCCACCGCCTCAATCAACGCAAACGTGACACGCAACCCCCATCCACCTACCCAGCTCATTTCAAAGCCACCGACATCCTCTATGTCTCCTTCCATATCAGCCCCTTCTCAATCCTCGCCGTTGGTACTTCTCTCCTCCCCAGTCCCCCACCGCACTTGCCCATCCGCCGCAAACATCGTCATCTCGTTCCTATGCCTCCTTGATCGCCAGCAAGCACCACTCGTACGTCGTCGGTTCCTGGAGGGTAGGGAAGAACTCGTGGCAAGAAGGCGGCAGAGATTGATGACCAACAGGCCAGGAATAAGAAAGTGATCTTGGTGGTTATGAATGCTGTGTGGCGGTGCCACAATTGGAATGTATCTCCTCTACCGTTCTAAGCATCTATTCCACCTACTGTCAAATTTCGATGCTCTTCCAAAGTGCAGCGCAAGACGGAAAAATCCATTTGCTGATACCAATAACAACAATACTAGAGACATGGCTCCTCCAAGGGCGAATGCAAAAGGTACGCAAAGGCCACTGAGCAAGAGAACAACATTCAATATACATTGACTTCGCCTCTGCTTTATCTTCCCACAAGAAACCCCGAGATAGGGTGTTGACCACTGTCAGTCACTCAGAGCTCTCCATAAGAAGTCCCCCGGTCCCCGACACGAATACCGTTCCCCTAACTTGGGCATGCCGTCGTGATTGCGGGACCAGTAAACCAAGATAACTTTGGGGGCATATTTCACGATGAAATGCGTGGATCATTTCCAGAAACCGACTGGGTTGGACTGATGAGGTTCACAATACAGAATAGACGGCAGGGATCACCAGCAGAGCAGTGAACAACTTTCCATAACCATCTTTGTTTCCATGGGGACGATGGCTGTGTTGTCGTGTACCCCACTAGACTATAGAGACATTTGGAATGTTGCTCGGTGTGGTAGCAAACTTCGGAGAAGGCGATTATCACGGACACGGGCTTGCGATTGCAGATCCCGGCGGGCTATATGGGCATGCTGGCAGAACCCATTAAGTTGAGTGGTTTGGTGCTGTGATTGAAAATGTGGTTCGATACTTGAGCTTCATACTACTATTTTTGATCATTGAGCAGTGTTGCTCTCTTCAAGGATGGAAACGTAGAGACAGGGTTGCCTCTTACAATGCGACCAGACCAACCCATAGGAAGAGATGGGGGAAGATACTTTTCGAGCTTCATTGAATAAGTTTGAAACGTAGACTCGACATTGTGTTTTTTTGATCACAACGTAGTAACTCGATTTTCGGATTTTTGACACGATGTAGGTTTTCGGAAATATCGACCCGTTGATTCTTACTTGCTTTGCAATGACCAATATCTAGAACCCACGCTTGGCTTGAGAGGAAGGGCACGGCGAGACATCGGTGAGATATTTCGAAGATGTCTCTCAGAGCCCCTCAACAAATTGTATCTGGCCGGGTGCCCTCGACGCTTCATCCCGTGCAGTTTTGATGTTGAGTGCAGCGTCCAATTCCGACAATTGTGCAAATAAGATGTGATCTCATGGGCAGTTCCAAGGCTCTATCAGCATCTTTGACCCTTTCTTCTCATCTCATGAGTGCAAAAATGTGGAGTGTGCTTTAGATAATCTGGAGTCAGGAAAAGAGTCAACTTGGAGCCTGAAGTGATCAGATCATTATGTGCCTCCAAGGTACGTCCGAAAGGGCAGGAAAGTCAGTCTGCAGACCCGCAATACGGTTGACTAACCACACCATGATAACGTGCTGCAGCATCAGGAACATCATTCGAGATGTCAGCAGCACACGATCTTAGCACTCGGCGTTGGTACTGATCCCCGAAAGAATGTCAATAGAGGCCAGAGACTCGACTCGACTTAGGGTTTTTCACTTGTGGAAGCTGGTATTGGGAGGGCAATGACAACTGCTTGAGGATAGAAGATCGTCTCGATCGGGCAAAGATTGAGGCATCCTCTCAGATCCTTTAAGCTATGTGTCTGTTCAAGCATGGCACCAAAGCACCTCTGGCGGCCGTACTGCGAATGATGTTGGACTGGTGGAGTCAGAATAGATCATTCAAGGTGCAGCGTCAGCTTCGTCCATGCGGTCCACTCTGAGACCAATCAAACCGCCCCTGTTTTCTACGTCTTAGCCAGCTTTGCCGGTCCAAGCGAGATCCAACCCCCGGAACAGGATGTCCTGACTGCCCACAGAATTTCCCTGCGCGAACAAAATTCTGGGAGCCGAAGCCCGCTTCTCAGCCCCTACAGCATTCACGTTACTTCTCAAGGTGGTCCCCACCATCTCATCGTACCACCATCCCCCTCCTTCCCATCTCCGCCTCGATCTCCTTCCCCAAATTCGCCAGCTCCCCGGCGCCTTCCCCTCCGCCTTCGACCTCCACGCCTTCTTTCACCCACGTCCTAGCTTCCTCCCACCTCCCCATCTCGACAAGACACCTACCCCGCCTCCACCACGCTTTGCCATTCCCGACCCTCTTCAACCCGACACTGGTCTCAGCATCGCTGGCCCCCTCCGGCCACATCTGCACCGCCATATACGCCTGACTCCGATTGGCAAAGAGCAGACTGGCTTGCTCGCGCACCATGCCCGCGGGTTCCCACCCAGGCCGACCAAGAGCCATCTCAATGGCGTAGGTGTAGAGCTTCACGGCTTCTTGGGCGGAGGCGGGGGAGGATTTGCGGAGGAGGGAATTGGCTTGATCGCGCATTTTGTCGATCTGGGCGGTGCGTTTGGGATTGCTAGGGAGAGGCGCGGGCGGGGTAGCGTGATTCTCCGAAGGGAGGGAAAGGAGGGTTCGGTGGAGGGTGTTGAGGGTTGTGAGGTGGGAGGAGAGGTCGGGGAGTGAGGGGGCCGAGAGGGCTTTGGAGGAAGGGTCAATTTGAAGAGGAAGGAGGGTGAATGTTTCGTCCATGTTTAATGACCAGGTGAGATAGATCTTTGGCAGTTGTGTCGTGGTATAGCTCTTGTGGTATGGCTTTAGGCTCTTCACGTGTTGCAGTCACTGAGGTCACAATGGGGATAGGATTCTTGCTAACGCAGAGCAGCTGAGATGAGGCACTCCAGCCTAACAATATCACCGTCTTTGATTATGGGTAATAAACACGAATGGAGAGGGTGAAGAAGCGTGGTGAAGAAGCACAGCCAAAGTCGCAATCAATATCTGTCCATTCTTCCCATTGGTCGAGACAATTCCAGCCCTATCACCCTCGTCACCCACGGCATGGAGCGACGGAAAACGGTTCTTCCGCTGCGGCCTCATCATAGCATGCATTGCCAAGTCTTCATGGCTTTTGCTGACCAATTCAAAAATCCATCAGGTAAGCAGAATATGGTGCCTTGGCTTTCACTTTGGACACAGGAACTCAACATCACTAAGCTCAAGGCGGTAATAGTTGAGAGTTCTAATCCTATCGCACGTTAGGTCTGAATCTCAAGCAGTGGCCGAAAGCAAAAGGAAACCCTCTCTCAAGGGTCATTGCGGAAATCCGTCTCCCCTGTTTGTCCTCGTCCGTTGACAGCATGCCCAATAAAGATGATGTAAGCCCCTCCTACGGAATTTGACGGGGAGCCAAATGGACAATGGGAGCAAGATCGCATTGGTGAGTCAGCGAGGAAGCGGACGGTTGACTCCTCCGCCTCGCATTTTGAATACCTCCACGAGTCAACTGGCACGTAGATCCAGGCCGCTAGACAAAACCCGATCTCATGATTTGGCAGCAAGATCGGCCAGAAGGATGACAAAGCCATACCAAGACAGAGACGATGCAGCCAAAGAAGGAGTTTAAAAAGGTAAAATCCATGCGAAGGAATATTATTAATATTCTAGGTCTTATTCAGCACCTTTGTTGACTCATTCAGCCAATCCCAGCACGCAGCACATCCCAACTGTTTAATAATTCTGACTTTGACCTATCGACCGCCTCTCATCAACTGGTTCGACGGTCTTTCCGTACGTGCATTGACTCTTATCACCTTTCCTCCTCGCGCATGGAAGTTCCACCGGTAGGACCCTGCGTTGCTTACCAGTTCCAGCATTTGAAAGCAAGAATGTGAATCAAGCTACAATTCTAATCAGAAGAAACCACTACTCATGCGCTGACCATATATACCTGACCATTATGCCCGTTGACTACTGTTTCTTTCTTTTCATCATCATAGTCTACTGCGTTTCCAACGTCGTGTGCTTGTCACATCTGTTGCCATTTCCCGTCTGATATAAATACACTATCAAGCTTCATATTCATCAAACTGCCATGTCTGACCTCATTCGTGAGGCGCCCTTGGGGCAACTCATCCGCTTCATCACCAAGAACAAAGTTCTTCAATACCCAGAAGAAAAGCCGGATTTCCAATTGCCAGAAACATACAACACCGTCTTGAACAATGGCGGCCTGACCGAGAAGGACCACAGATCAGATCATAGCTCTGATGACGAAGCCAAAGAAGCCGAAGCTCTCGGGGAGCCACACCTGCCCGCGCTCCAACATCACATCACAACCAGAAGCATCAAGGAGGGCGACCTTGAACGCAATGTCTCGCTTACCCGAACGAAAACACGCGAATCAACTATGCCCTACTCTCCCGAACGGCTTGCGGTTGAAGAAGAGCTAGCCGCTGAACGCACCAAATCCATCGCCATCGCACCAACCAAGACGGCAGACGGCAGGATCCTGGTGGACTGGTACACCACCGATGATCCCGCCAATCCCCAAAACTGGTCTCTGAAGAAGAAGAACTTCGTCTCCCTGATCCTCTCCCTCTACACCTTCGCCGTCTACACCGGTTCCGCCATCTACACCCCCTCCGAGCCGGGCGTCATGTCCCGCTTCGGCGTCTCCGCCGCCTCCGCCTCCCTCCCCCTATCCCTCTACGTGCTCGCCTACGGTATTGGCCCCCTCATCTTCGCTCCCATGTCCGAAGTGCCCCTCATCGGCCGCGCGCCCGTGTACACGACCTCCTTCGCCATCTTCGTCATCCTCTCGATCCCGACCCCGTTGGTCAACAACTTCGCCGGCCTCCTCGTCCTCCGCTTCCTGCAGGGCTTCTTCGGGTCCCCCTGCCTCGCCAATGGCGGCGCCACCATGCAAGACATGTACTCGCTGCTCTACCTCCCCTACGCCATCACCGTCTGGGTCTCAGCCGCCTACTCAGGCCCCGCGCTGGGCCCGCTCCTCTCGGGCTTCGCCGTCACCGCCAAGGGCTGGCGGTGGTCCCTGTGGGAAATCCTCTGGATCGCCGGCCCCGTCTTCATCCTGATGTTCCTGCTCATGCCGGAGACCTCCACCCCGAACATCCTCCTCCGACGCGCCCGCCGGCTCCGCGCCCTCACCTCCGACTCGCGGCTAATGTCGCAATCGGAAATCGACCAATCGGGCCTCAAACCCTCCAAGATCGCCATCGACGCGCTCATCAAGCCCCTCGAAATCACCATCAAAGACCCAGCCATCGCGTTCGTGAACCTCTACACCGCGCTCGTGTACGGGATCTACTACTCCTTCTTCGAGGTCTTCCCGATCGTCTACCCGGAATACTACGGCTTCTCGGCGGGGATCATCGGCGTCGTCTTCACCTGCATCCTGGTCTCGTGCGTCATCGGCGTGCTCGTCTACTGCGCCTACCTCTACTTCTACCTGATCCCGGACATCATGGCGCACGGCCTGCGCGCGCAGGAGCACCGGCTCCAACCGGCCTTGCTCGCCGCCTTCGGCCCGCCCATCGGCCTGTTCATCTTCGCCTGGACGGCGCGGCCGGATATCCCGTGGATCGCGTCCGTGATCGGGATCACGGTGTACGGCGCCAGCGTGTTCGTGGTGATGCAGTGCATCTTCGTGTACGTGCCGATGTCGTACCCGCAGTACGCCGCGAGTCTGTTCGCGGGGAATGATTTCTTCCGGTCCGCGTTGGCGTGCGGCAGTATCCTGTTCGCGCGGCCGTTGTTCTTGAATCTGGGGGTCGATAAGGGGGTTACGCTGCTGGCGTGCCTGAGCACGTTGGGGATCGTGGGGATGTTCGTGCTGTATTTCATGGGGGCGAAGTTGCGGGCGAGGAGTAAGTTTGCTATCCATGAGGAGTGAGATTGAGGAGAAGTTGGGGGGGGGGGGGGGGGGGGGGAGAGGGGGAAGGGGGAAGGGGGGGGGGGGGGGAGGGGGGGGGAAGGGGGGGGGGAGGAGGGGGGGGGGGGGTGGGGGATGGGGGGGGTGGGGGGGGAGGGGGGGGGGGGGGGGGGGGGGGGGGGGGGGGGGGAGGGAGAGAGCAGGGAGAAGGGAAAAGACTGGGAAGGAGGGATGAGAGATATGATAGCTTTTTCATGAGAGCTTTTGATGAAGCGTTGACATTTGGTTGGGTTTGATTCAAGCGAGCAGGGCGTTGGGTGATGGGAAAAACATTATAGACCAAGTCATCCTAATACATCTCGTCTCCCTCCGACTTCTCTTCCTAAGCTTGCTGCTGCTGCTGCTGCTGCCATCCATCCCCATCCTGTCTCTACCGATCACTCGTCTCCCTCGAGCCGGCTTGCAGACGAGACATGTCAATAGAAATGAGGAGAATGGCAATCAAGGGGGGGCGGGGGAGGGGGGTGCATTGCAGCGGACAAGGGGCAATGATAGCCCCAAAGTTGGTAGCAAGCATGGTTTTCATTCGAGGCAAAGGTAACCTTTGTACATGGTGAAGTAGACTTGATCACACCCACGATGACTTGGTATCATCGCAAGATCGTCTTCTCAAAACAGACTCTCCCCTTGATGCTGACTGTCATGGGCAACCAACCTCATCCCACAAACATGTTCTCGACACCTCCTTTTTTTGTACATTTTCCCACCACGAACGTCACACGGCCCGGAACATGCGCGTCCCACCTCATTGATATGGGGTCGTATGTTCAACACCCAAACATCTTGGTCGTCCCCACATTGACCCGACTCCACTTCTTCCCCTCAAGCGCCGCCTTCAGAAACAAGCCCGGCCAATAAACCTGGTACAGCCACCAGGCCGGCAGCGGGTCCCAGAGCGTGTACGTGCCATCTTGCCATGTGAGAACATGCTCCGCGAAGGCCGCAAGGTCGCGGATGGTCTGCCTCGTTGCCGTGCGAAGAGGTGGGGAAGGAGAGCGGTTGAAGACGGCATCGGCCATCGGAATGTAGGAGAGGTAGCTCAGCGAGGACCGGATGAAGGCTTGCGCGAGAGTGAGCAGAGGGAGGATGCCGAGGACGACTAGGTCATGGCCGACCCAGTAGACCTTCTTGGGATGCTGCGGGGGGCGGACAATGGTGCTGCGCTCGTGCGCTGCGTTTTCGTCTTGCGTGAAGAGATGGTGGAAGCCGTTGGCGAGGTCGTCTGCAGTGGTAGCGTCGAGGGCGGAGAGGTATGCTGCCGTCATCTCGACCTCTTTGCCCTCGAAGAGCGCCACGGCGGTGTGGGCGCGGGGATTGCATTCGATGGGGAGGATGGAGCATTCGACGCCCTTCTCGCTGGCCAACTGCTCCACCAGGAAGTCGAAGGAAAGGTGTCCCGTGAAGTCCCCCGGCTTCTCATCGACCGTGGGGCTGCTGACAAGACCATTCGGATCGATGTCCATCGCACCCATCAGACCAGCGAATGTGATTGTGAATTGCTCCATCGCCTGAGATAGCGGGTCATCCTTTTCCAGGGCATCGTAGTGCATGACCAGGTCACTGCTGTAGCAGGCCACGAAGGCCTTGACTCTGCCCTTCACCACGAGCGCATGCGTGCAGTATTCCCGTCCCTTGACGTACTGCTGCAGCACCCACGGTTTCTGCTCGCTGATCTTCATGTTGGCCACGAAATTGTAGGTCTCGCTGGGCGTGTGTCGGGGCAGGATGGTCATGTCTGCGGCGGCCTCGCGAGCGCTATCATCCATATCCACGCTCTTCAGGATGAATTGCCGACTCGTTCTCCTGGCCTTGCGGGTCTTGTCCACGGTCAAGGAGCCGGCTTCGGATGAGGTGCGCGGAGTCCCGTTGGTCGAAGAAGTGCTTCGGTGAAGGATTTTATGAACGCTGTCCCGGCTGCGGACTTCGTGCGTCTCGGGCGCAGGCAACCCTAGCTCTTTGACCTTGTCGATGAAGGAGTTTTTCGCGTGCAGTATTCCGGTATCTGCTGCCGTGAATTGGATGAATTTGCAGTTGGTCCGCCGCGACAAGATCTCCATTGCCTGGCCATCCTCCACCGCGCTGGCGACCCCGCTACACGAGACCCAGAGATCTATGTTCTCTTGCTGCACTGTCCGTAGAAGCGCGTTGATGTACCAGGCCACGCCCGCTTCTCCACTTGGTCTGGGCAGCGAGACATATTTCTGTATTGACGCGGAGAAGCGGCCGGCTGCTGGAATGGAGTAGGCGGCGTCGAAGTCCGCTCCAATGACGGTATGACCAGCGAGATAGAAGGTACGGGCTAGGAAGAGGCCCTTGGACATTCCAACCCCGGTGACAAGGATGCGACGGGGCTTGAATGCTGGGGCATGTTGGAGGCGATAGCGGCGGAGAAGGATGGAGGCGTAGGCATATGGACGTAGGATGTAGCTGAAGAGGAGGAAGGATGTAGGGATGGGAAGGCAGGCGATTGACAAAAACACCAGCAGGAAGGAGCGGACCTGATGATGAAGCTGGGAGGAGGCTGCGGTTGGCGTGAAGAGAGACGAGGACGCTGCTTTGGACATTCTGGAAGCTGGAAAGGGTGGGTCTGAGGATGCCAGTGTCAAATGAATGATTGGCTTCGGTTAAAACAGTTGACGATCTTGACCTGACCGTGGGAACCTCGTCGTGCCACCGGAAAATGGTCCTGAATTCACGACAATTTGGGCCCAGCGTGACCAAAGCAGTTCACGTCACCATCGGTAAAGAGCTGTCTGCGGTGACACTTTCGGATTATGGGCATTGTGAGGGCAAATTATGCTGGCTTGACCATCCCACTACGTCCCAAAAGTGTTGAAGAGCGTTGGATCATGACTTCTTTTGTGGCTGGGTTGAATAGGGTCATGCCGTGATGCCGTCACTTCTACCCCTGGACATACATCGCTACGGAGGGCATCTCTTCTGCAAGGGCTCACCCATACAACGAAGAAGCTGAGACATCAGGAGACCAACTCTTTAAAATCTCTGATGCCCATGTCGACGCCCACCACCCCGCTCAGGCACCCTTTCATCATGCAAGACTGGATTTAAGCGCCTAATCTCCACCTGTATCTCCTGGTGTCTCCACCGTCTCCACCGTCTCCTGATCAGACGGCAGTCTCCATCTCCATCTATCACCCGAGATCATCCCCGATGGGCCTCTCGGCAGCGCACCAAAAGTGGAGCGGTCACTCCTCGCTCGATATGTCGATACCTAAGTCCGCGAGTTGTATAAGCGATTACATTCCAAAGGGTTGCCGTGTCAAAGGTCATTCCACGTCTTCATGTCAGCCCCCAAACCTATCAACGCTGCTGGTGACCATATAAGATCGGCTGTCAATGGCAGGCCCGAGACTTCACTCCTGCTACTGTACATACCCGATCCCTTCGGCTCAAGAAGAGAATCTTGCAAGTACACTCTCCGATCATCCTCGCAAGAGCACAGGCTATCATGTCGACCACCTTCACCACTCCTAAGAGACAATTAACATGGCTCATTACAGGCTGCTCGTCTGGGTTCGGGCTTTCGCTCACCCGTACCGTGCAGGCAGGCGGCCACAAGGTGATTGCGACTTCCCGTAACCCGTCTCGCACACCTGAGCTGGTGACGGAAGTTGAGGGACAAGGGGGTCAATGGCTCCAATTGGACGTTGACAGCCCCGATAGCGCCAGTGTCATTGAAAAGCTGGAGGCATCCGGTCAAGGGATTGATATCCTGGTGAACAATGCAGGCTTTTCCGTCTTCGCGCCTGTCGAGATCTGCACCGAAGAGGAGATTCGCGCCCAGACGGAGTCCCTGTATTTCGGGCCCCTGCGTCTGATTCGTGCCGTCCTGCCTCACATGCGGAAGCGTCGCTTTGGCGTCATCACCAATTTCAGCAGCGGTGCCGCGTTGGAAGGCAATGAGAGCATGGGTGCCTATGCTGGAGCCAAAGCTGGTCTGGATGGTACAACCCTCCGCTGCCCGATCTGGATGTAGGTGTCAGTGCTGATCTTTGGGTCTTCTACAGGTCTGACCAAGGTGCTCGCCAAAGAAGTGGCCCCATTCAACATCCGAGCCCTGACCGTCGTCCTGGGTACCTGCAACACCAACTTCGGTAACGCCGCCGTGTTCAGCAAGAATTCGTTGCCGGAAGATTACAAGGGTTCCATGTCCGACAAGATGATTCAGTACATATCCACCGGCAAGGTCCCGGTCAATGGCGATAAAGACAAGGCTATGAAGGCAGTCTACGAAGTCGTGGTAGGGGAGGGTGCAGGAGTCGGGAAGGAGTCCGAACGCTTCCTGCCTTTGGGCACCGACATGACACTCCGGGTGAAGACGGTGCAAGATTATCTGGCCCACAGCTTGGATGCCTTTGGACACGTGACTGGTCAGGTGGCCATCGACAAATGAGACATGGTATTCATTTTCTCAGCGCAAGAAGGCAAGCACTAGGCAAGAGAGAGGGTGTGTTGAGTTTAGCGACTCAAGCAAGAAGATGTGGCATCCTCGAACTCAAAAGTTTCTCCCATAGTATTGCCTTCAGATTTGCTGCCGAGCATGGGCAAAAACTTGCCATAGCCAGCGCAATCCTTAAATAGCGAAAAGGCAACAGGGAATTCTCGCAAAGGACGATAATGTTGATTTCTTGGCAAGAGCTACGGCGCTTCACAGCGATAGACGCGCATGAATCTTCGCTCTCCGAAGGAAATCATTTGCCTATTTCGCCACCTTTCATCGAATGTCACCCCTTCACCTTTTTGTGGCTGTTCTGCGTAGGCTAGTGACGCTGCTTGGTGATCAGAAATGAATTCTGTGGCACATGTTTTGGCCTCCGATCTGCCCAACTACTTTGGGTTGACTCAATCCTCGCCGCTCTTACTGCTTGTGAATCCATCGTCATGACTCTTCCTTGACGCATATTGAGATTTCCAACGCGTCCTGGGGCTGTCAGCAAATGAATCATTGCTAAGCCATCAGGAATGGACTCACCGGAATACCTGTGGGCTCAAAGCTGTCGATCCTCTTACTGTCGTAAACCAGATTCGGATTCCCCTTCTCCGTCGAGCCGAGTTTTTTCTCGCTCACAGCATCCTGGAATAGGTACCCGTACTTCTCACTCAAGCCAGCTTCATCATCATTTGACGCATCTCCCATCTCGAGTGCTTTCCTCTTCTCTTCCACTGTGCTCCTGACATACCTCAAATACGGTGGGTTGCCCGGCTTGACGCAATTATCTGCTGCGAGTACCGATCCTGGTCCGACAATCTTCAAGCTCTCGCAGAGCTTCAAGTCGGTGGTGTACGCGGGCTTCGAATGATCAAGGAACATCATATCGATATGTGATAACAGCCCGGCGGCATGCAATCGCTTGATGGAGTTCGCGCTGGATCCCACGTGGACCTTGACGATATCGCTCAAGCCGGCCAGATCCACCAGCGACATTATCACGGCTGCAAATTCTGGATTGAATTCGAGACTGAAGAGCCTCTTGCCTCCAGCTTGTCGGATGGCATCCCCAAATAGAACGGCCGAGTATCCGACATAGCCTCCTAGCTCGACCAGTGTGTTCGGTTTGTGCTTTTGGATAAGATTGCATACGATCTTGCCTTTGTCGTCTCCAACGTTCATGAGATATTTCTTAGTGCGGCCATATTCGTCGATGGCAGCGAGTACTTTGTGTGGCGATCCTCTGATTTCGTCTAATTTTTCATGGCCGTACACAAAGTGGAGTAGGTCGATCTCTCTTCCATCGTCGAACTGAAGCAAATGTCAATAACTCAACATGTGTAACCAAGACTCGATATTGCATACATACTTCTGGCCCTCCTCTTCCTGCGCAGCATAAGCTTTCTTTTCATCAAACCCGTTCACGGCGTTCTCTGCTGGAGCCATCAGTTGAATTCTTCTGCTCTATGGTTTTCCTGTCTTGTTTGCGCTGGGCTTCCCGACCGAGGAGCATTGTTGAAAAAAAAAAATCAAAATTCGTGAATGACGTCGAGAGCCTGTCACCCCGCATAGGTCTAGATGGTGCACGGTGGATTGACCCCCGCGTAATCATCAAAGTTGCCTCGATGCGGTAAGACGGACCCAATCCATTAGCCGGCTTCAAGTCAAGCCCACGGGATGCGACCTGCCTAGCCTACCAAATCTTCCACGAGTGTGGTCATGACGAAAAAGCCGTTTCTAGATTGTCTGAGAGTCGAAACACCACTAAAGCAAGATCTTGCCTCGGCCGATCCTCCGCATCACACATCACCCATTGCATACAGTGACACAGCGCACGACAACAAAGTGACGGAGTAGCCTTCTCTAATCGGCCCAATGACGGCGAGACATGGTCACGACATTGTTGAACCTACCCAATCGAACCACGGCATCTCGCAGCCCAGGGGTAGGACGAAAAACTCAATCTACCCGAGATCTGACATGTCGCCACGCAATAAACATCTTTCCATGACAAAATTTATGGGTCCCTGGCGGCGCGGGGTGCATGGGACGCTGTTGGCGGGCCTGCTCGAATGATGTAAACGTGCTTCTTGGCTCAGATCATTATCCGAGTCATACAGACAATTCGCGGTACACCCACTCCACCATCGTGAAACTCACATGCCGACCAGGGAAGCGAATCATATCATGATGAAGCATACTAAAAGTCTGTATGATCGAATCCGCTCGATGCGGAAGGAGCCTGGTCCATCTCTTCTTTGGCGACCCACCAAATAGCGACGATGTTGACATGTGTTGAGGCTGGCCTCTTGGAAGCTTCTCGCCATCCCAGTCTTGTACGTCAATACGCTTTGCGCTAGGGTTCTGCAGGGACGAACTGCCAATCGCCACTTCAATAGCTGCACCGCGCCAGTCGTCGAGGCGCACCATGGCGAGAACTAACATTGTGCCCCAACTCCATCCATTGAGCTCGGTTAAATGCCGCGATTCGTAACGCGCGAGATCGTCCGCGTCGAGTCTAACATCAAGATGACAGCACCAGTCTGCAGGTAGCCTGATGGGACCGCAGGGCGCAAAGACGAAAAGAGCACGTCGAATGCGTCAATGACGAGATCGTGTCTGTCGTGGGGAATGGGTATATAGCGGCAGCCCCAGCGCTGTTGCTTTGGTGGCATTCCTACCACAAGCAACTCATCCAACTCCCAGCTTTACTTTTGATTTCTTGTACAAATTTTCCGGTCTCAACACCTGCATCGTCCATCATGTCTGATATGAAAGCAACCGTGTCCGAGACCGCGACGGGCTTCCACGTGGACGGATACGAAAAGATCTCCTACGACTTCACCTTCCTGGATGGGGTCTTCGATGTGAACAACCGCCAGCTGGCCGACTGCTACGAGCGCTGGGGTCGAGTGCTGGCCGTGACCGACCTCAATGTCCACAACGTCTATGGTCAGCAGATCGAGCGGTACTTTGAGCACTATGGCATCGACCTCAAGGTCCACAAGACCAAGATTGGAGAGAAGGCCAAGACGGTGCCAACGTGGCTCAGCATTGTCGATTCCATGACGGAATTTGGTATTTACCGCAAGGTTCGTGCTGAAGCCGATTGATCGATTTGAGCGAGGTGACTGACGACTTCTCTGCGTTCAGGAGCCTGTTCTGGTAGTTGGAGGTGGCCTTGTGACTGACGTTGCTGGGTAAAAGCTGCCACTGCCAGAGATGATATCAAGGCACTCTCCCACATATCCTGTTTGACGTACGTTCGTCTTGATGGTTGGAACTAATCGCGGTCACGTGTTGCAGATTCGCTTGTGCAGCGTACCGCAGGAACACCAATTTCATCCGTGTGCCAACGACGGTCATTGGTCTGATAGACGCTTCCGTGTCCATCAAAGTTGCCGTCAACTATGGCAACTATAAGAACCGGCTGGGGGCATACCATGCACCCATCCACACCTTCCTTGATTTCACCTTCTTACGAACTTTGCCAAAAGCCCAGATCCGCAATGGGTTTGCGGAACTCATCAAAATCTCGACTTGCTCTCACTTGGATACCTTCAATCTGCTTGACAAATATTGCGAGGAGTTGATCGATACGGGTTTCGGTCGTTGCGATGGAGCCAGGCCAGAAGTACGCAAGGCGGCCGATGACATCAACCGAGAAGGCATCCTGGAGATGCTGAGGCTCGAGACTCCCAACTTGCATGAGATTGGTCTGGATCGCGTCATTGCATATGGCCATACGTGCGTCACATTTGGTCTGAGTCGATAGTCATTTCACTAACTTGGTCCGTCAGATGGTCCCCCATGCACGAGCTTGTTCCTGAAACCCCACTGCGCCATGGCCATGCCATCAGTATCGATATGGCCTACTCCGCCACCCTCGCCAATAGCCGTAAACTCATCTCTGACGAAGAGCATCGTCGTGTCTTGAATCTATTTTCGCGCGCAGGCCTTTCAATGGACCACCCTCAGTTCGATGCTGAGATCCTCGACAAAGGGACTGCCGCCATACTCAAGACCCGTGACGGCAAGCTCCGTGCCGCCGTACCCAGCCCCCTGGGTCAATGCAAGTTCCTGAATGATGTTGAGGCCAAGGAATTGAACGCTGCCCTCTTACGGCACAAGAAGCTCATGCGCGAGTATCCACGGAACGGCGAGGGTATCGAGGCTTACGTGGACGCGAGCGACACCGGCTACAGTGAGACAAATACCGCGGCCGTCCACCAGATTGAGGATGCAGCGGCCAAGGCTGGAGAGCTCAACGGGAATGGAGCGATCCATGGAGGGAGTGTACCGAATGGAACCCTCAACGGTGGCAAGGGTGTCAAGGAGATCTTGTCGAACGGACACAGCGGAGAGGACGGGCTGAGCAACGGGGTCAATGGATTTGTGAACGGATCGCGCGCATAGATCAGAGTGTTTTGATATAGGATTGAATGGATAGAAAAGTGATTATGAAGGCGGCGAGCAGCAAGGATCGAAAAAATCACTTCTTACGTACCATCCACCCTTGTTGTGTTGTCAGCCTCGATTCGATGCCGCTTTCAAAAGCATCGAATTCTCCCTCTCAACTCGCACAGTCTCCCACCTGGATTCATCGCAGCCAATTGCCACCCCCCAGCTACCTGGAAAGAATCTCAGCAACAACGCCGACAGGGTGCATGTATCAAGAAACGAGATTGGTGGGGCCAACATCTCCTCCACGGCTGCCCCTCCTCGTGCTTACTCCTCCCACAGACAGCGACGTTGGGCGACGCGGAGATCGTAACAGCCCAACATCGAATTGGTAAAGGGCCATCCTTGTCACGAAGAAGCCATTAAACGATGACATCTCCTTTCGCCATGATGTCCAGTCGTCTCCCTCCCCCAAGTTCTGGCATTGGGCGGATAAATATACATCAGAGCTCGCTGCCCAGTGGCATCGACCTCCCTCAAGAGCTCACATCAGTGAAATGACAACATGGTCTCAATTGATAATCAGAGATCTGTTCCAGACACCATTTCCACCCCGCCACGACTCCCAACCCTCCGATCGAACCAAGGGAACAATCTCGCCGCGGCATCCACAGGTTGGATGCAGCCCACCGAACCTCAGCACCCCACTGAAAGAGATGAGAGCCCCGATATGACCGCGATCGATACATCTGGATCAAGAACCAGATCCCTTGCGAAGTCGTCTATGATATGCACGAGCAGTCGGTCAGTCACCATGCGCCGCCCTGACTTCCCTTCCATCCCGAGCGCAACCCCGACCCCACACCGGCATTCTCTGACAGAGACCATCCCCCAGCTCCTTCACCCTCCTCCACCCCCCACCGGCATCCCTGCCCCCTCTACCCCTCCCCGCCTCAGCAATTTCAACCCCCATTGCTGATCCCCTCTCCCACCAGGGGCTAGGCGGCCACCCTCATCCTCAACCACATCCACGCACCCCCCACTCTTTCACTACCAGACCTTCCCCTCTCTGACCCCAGCCTCCGCGCCTTCATCCACCACTTCCACAGGCCGGGAGTCCGGAAATCATGCTCCCCCCGCGGCAGCCTGAGCACGCGGGATCCCACCACGACAAATCTATTTCTGCGGGGCGCGAGGGGGGGGGGAACGCCCGAGGTCCCTACGGCGTGGGTGCCCGATCCGGGACGTCGCGCCCAGGGTCGGGGGGGGTTGATGTGTTTGGTTCGGAGAAGAGTGGGCTATTAGCTAAGGAGGTGGGAGAGGAATTTCAGTGCTCAAGCTAAGGGGGTCCAGCGAGGTGGGGGAGGAGGGATGGGTTTGATTGGCGTATGAGCCTGGATGAGCATAATGCTGAGGAATTCGGGAGGGAGAGGGAAGCGGGGCGAGGTGGGTGGTGGGCGATTACGAGGGCGGGGATATGGGGTTTTCATAAATCCAGACTAGTACGAGGAATGAGGATGGGGAGGGGGGTGGGATCTGGTTGGCGTCGGATGTTAGGTTTTACATGAGTAAGGGGCGGCTTTGGACGGGGAGGTGGATGCGGTGTTGGAGGCATGATGATGGGCTGTGAGGGAGCAAACGACTACATTCCAAGGTTTTGGCATCGGGGCCTTTGGAGAGTCCGTTCACTTGATTCTGATCTTTCGCTAATCACGATGAGTATGAGGGCACACAATGCCATTGTCGAACCGTTTTCATCCCATTCGCGCCAACTCCTTTCACCCCCCCCCCCAACCCAACGCCAGAAATCCCCAGCTCCACGGTCTCGGCTCATCCCCACCGCCTGGTCATCGGTTTGGGCAGCCTTTGACGGCCTCATCCCTCACCTCACAAAGGCCCCATTATCCCCAATCCTATTCTGTCCCTGAGCCGGCGCCACACAGCAGCCATCCCTTTGACTCCGAACCCAACGCCAAGAGTCCCAGGTCCGCGGATTCGGGTCAATTGGAGTTATCGGGCGTTGGTTTGGGGGGGAGGGGGTTCTTTGAAGCCACAGTATCCTATTGTATCTCAGCACTACACTCGTCGCTGCGCTTGGCCGTTTGCGTCGATTCTTCATCCCCCAATCCGACGCCAGAGAGCCCAGTTCCGTGGATCCGGATGATTTCCAGGGTTTGGTCGTTGGATTGGGCGGGTCTTTCATGCCACACTGTGTCCGATTGTATCAGGGATTTTACTCCTCCGCCACAATCAGCATGCCGGTTGCGTCCGTTCCCAATTCCCAATTCCCAATTCAACACCAGAGAGACCACTTCCACGGACTCGGATCTCACTCCCCGCTTTGGTCGTAAGATCGGGTTGCCTTTTTGTTGCTCCCATTGAGCGATCATCTGGGCCATTGTCTCTCCAACCTTACAGCCACCGCTTTCTATGCCCAAGCCCAACCATTCCCCGAGTCCATGGAGCTGCAACAGCCTGTCATTCCATTGTCCCCTCTGGCTTCATGTACGCTCCACCGGTATGGGCATCTTTGACACATCCCAAGTCAACGCTGGGACGATTGACCTAATACCACAATATTGGGAAATCCTCTTCGCTTTCATTCGTGTTCCATCCCACATCTTTCCTGAATGCACGACCCAGCTCTCGTTCAACCGTCTGGAAACGATTCAGATATCGTCCGCTAGATGGGACCACGGGCATCCCCACAAGTCCATCGCTCTGAACTGTCGACCGGAGTGCATTTTGGGGGCCAAGGGGGATTTGGGGTCTATACAGACCGGCTGGTGCCACTCCCACCCCGAGATCTCCCACATCCACCCTACTCAAGGAATCATAACTTCCGGTTCCCCCCCCCCCCTTCTTTTCCCCATGACGCGCCTGCCACGGAGGCCACTATTGAAAAGATGCTTTGGCACACCATCTACTTCGGGCGCTTTGACGTGTCGGTGCTCTGCTTGGGCTACCGGGCCATGAAGTGGGACTCCTTCACTGGCTCTCAACCGCGCCTACGTCCGCCTTCTTTCCCAACAAGGAGGATTCGTAGTGGTTTTTTTGGTCCAGGTGAGGGATTGATGACAAACCACTTCGCTTGAACGGGGAGGGGGTCGGCGATGGAACACTTGTGTGATGTATGCTTGCTGCATGACCAGCTCTCTGCGCCTCATGTCAATGTCTGAGATCTTTACGATCGGACCTCCCATATATATATTTCTTCCTCTTTCACACCCGCTTATTTTTCTCTAAAACCCATATACATCCCCTCTCTCTCTCCCAAATGAGTCGCCCGCGCTCCATACATGGGTCCTGGCGGTGCTTTGAGCCTCGGCACGTTAGCCGGCGCTGCTCGTTCCCATTCTTTTGCTCTTGCGTTTGGCTGCGGTCGTTGTTGTTGAGGGGTGGGGGAGGAGAAGGTGGGCTTGAGTGGTGGGATCTGCGTTGATTTCTTGGTTTGGGGGGTGGGGGATGGAGTTGGTCGGATGATGGAGGGAGGAAGGGTGCATATTGTGGGGACGGGGTTGTTTTGAGGGTGTGGGAGAATTTGGGAGAGGCGGGTGGGCGACGGGCTGTCGATGGTTCAAGGTGGTGGATTGGTGTTGGGTGAGGTGGTTGATACGTGGTGTGGGGAGTGGTCGTTGGTGGACGTTGAGTGGTTCATGAGGGTTGAAGTATTGAAGGCGAGGGGGGGGAGCGGAAGTGTTGGGCTGGAACAACCGATCAGGGACGAAGGCATTCTTGTTGTTGGTGATCATATCGTGGGAGCCACGGTCATCCATCGACTCTTTTCTCTCCCATCACCATCATGCCTTTCCCCCCTTTTTTCTTGTTCCACCGGCTGGGATCCCACGCCCTCAGACCTGACCCCTCCTCTCCCTCTGCTCCTTGTTCACCAGCTCCCGGATACTCTCCTCACTCCGACTATCCCACAAACTCGAATCGATCTCCGGGCCCTGCTCGCCTTCACCCTCCAACCGCTCCTTCAACATCCTCAACACCCCCGCCTTCTCCACCGCCACCCGCTGCACCGACGGCAAATAAACCCGATCCCTCGTGAAGATGACGGCGAAAACCTCCTCTTCTTCTGGCCCTCCCCCAGGAGCCCCATCATCATCCGCGCCCCCCTTTTCCACATCCCTCCCCCCTCCCGCTTCTCCTCCTTCCTGCGCCCCGCCACGACGGTGCCTCCCGTCCCCCTCATCCCCCATCCCCCTCGTCCTCTCACTCCACCACCACCCAGGATACCTCCTCCCCAGATTCATAACCACACACCCCTCCCCCACACAAACCACACTCCCCAGCACCCCCAACGCCAGCACATACCACCCAAGCGCCCTAGTCGGGGGATCCACCACCGCCAGCAACGCGGTCGCGCCCGCGGGCGGGTACGTCGTCCCCGTCAGGACCATCGCCGCGGAACTGAGGGAGACGGCCAATGCGGCGGTGAGGATGGTGGGAAGGGGTGGTGCTGGGGCTGGGGAGAGCGGGGGGAGGAGGGCTTGGGATTTCGTGAGGGCGACAGCGATGGTGGTGCTGATGAGGGTGCCGAGGATGGCGTTGCGGGGTTGGGCGACGGGGGAGAGGGGGGTGGAGAAGTGGAGGATACTTGCTGCGCCCTGGGGAAAAGGGGGGGGAGAGGGGTGTCAGTGTTATTGTTTTTCTATGGGGGGGGAAATGTGAGGGAGGGATGGGAAAAGGGGGCGGTAACGTACAAAACTGGCCAGGACGAGTGGCGGATGATGCGAGGAGATGGCGGGGGTCATGTAGAGTGCGCCGATGGTGAGGATGGCGATGAAGGCTCCGAGGAGGGCGGAGACGGCGGTGAAGACGTTGCCGATGGGTCGGTCTGGGTGGGTGCGGTGGCCGAGGAGGTGGGCGATCGGAAAGGGAAGGCGATGGGTGAAGTTTGGGAGGGCGAGAATGTCGAGGAGGGTGTCGAGGGGGAGGTTCCAGGTTGTGGGAGAGGTGAGGGAGGAGGGCATAGCTTCGTTGATCCGCTTCTTTTGGGAAAGGGTATTGGGAGCTTCTTGTAATAGCGCGAGAGGGGATGCGGACATAGGATGAGCTGCTTGAAGCAGTCTTTATATGATCTGGTCAAGAATGATTGATCGCGGTTTGGGAATGTGAGGTCTCCTGACTTCACGTCCAACGAAACAAGCAACAGCGGCGAATTAGTCGACAAGCTACTTCAGACTTGCTCATCGGGCGCCTTCATTGCTCATCGCGAACCAAGCAGTGGTGAATTGCATGTGCCAAATGGCCAGATTCTCAACCTTTCACCACAAAGGAAAGACTCGGACCCAAAAAACACTCTCCGTCAATCTTTCTTTTAAACATTTCAAGACTTGAGCGCCCCAAACGATCGAAAAAGCAGGCGCGCAGATGCAAGTGCGCCCTGAAGTGGCACGAAGGGATCATACAGGGGGCCGCATAGCCGCTGGTAACATCATCATCATCATCCTCGTTCTCCATCTTTTGGCAAGCCTATCCGGTGAGCAAGCTTGTTTGCGGGGGAGAGATTGCTACGTCAAGTGAGACACCAAACTCCACATTACCCCAGCTTTTCTGTTTGTCCAACGGTCGGAAATGCTCCGAGGCCTGTCGTATGGAGCGCATGCAGATTGGCGAAACAGCTTCCCGAACCGATATGGCGCCCCTGTTCTTCTAGCGTAATTGGAACATCATTGCAGCATTGCAGCGCACGTGCAAAAAGGCTTGGCGGACGAATGGAGAATTTTATGTAACGATTTCGTAAATTGACCATGCCATTTTGCCATATGCTTTCGATTTTCTCTCCTCGTTTCATCCTTTGGGTAGTTGGTGGCGTCAGAAAAGGTCCGGTCCGCGGAGATGGTCAGTGCTGTTGGTGGATCCACGGGCAAGGCAGTGAGGCATAGACAGTTTGGATGTTGGCCGATGGGCTCGTGCTTTCCCTTTTCAGTATCATTTCACTCCGGTCTCCGGCAGTCCTCCCCATCATGTTGGCGCTTTGATGAATCCCTGCAGTCCGCAGTGAATCCATTCACCATCGTCAAGACTGATCGGGCAACTGCGGCAAACCGCGTGCTTGAGCATGTAGCTCTGGCTGGGCTCGACACTCAGGATCTAGTTCTGAGAGCTTGATGATGCATTGTTGTGGTGCCAATGTATGGTTCTCGTCCACCTGAAGTTTCACCACGGCTTCGGAGCGGGACCGCTTCGTTTTGAGGAAGGCGAGATAGACCAAAGCCATGAGTAGGGCGACGCCTAGTGGAATGCCCACTCCAGCACCAATTTTCAAATCCAAGTCCTCCTTGGACGAGGCCGGAGCTGTAGTGGTCGGACCGCCCGTAGCCGCCGCCGTTGTAGTCCCAGTGGATACGGTAGCCATGGTGCTTTGAGCAGTCGTTGAGGAAGGGAGGGACCGTGTGAACGTTTCCGATGGCGCTGCAGTGGCATTCCCCGCAATCGTCATGATAGGGGTCCCTACTGGGAGGCCAATGTCATTGCGTGAATCCGAGCAACAGCCTTGATAGACATTTCCATTGTCACAGCACCAGTGATCCTTGCCATCACACAAGTACACTCCAGCACTTCCACCCAGGTTGGCTGTCAGGCCGTCAATGAGCCAAGTCATGCGCCAAATCAGCAAGGAATCCGTACCTTGTCTACAGAAAAGAGGGCACGACAGGGAACTCCAGCTCTTGTCGGTGCACGAGCCTCGGACGTAGTTCACCACCCCAGAGCTGTTCTTGGTTTCTGCGCAAACACCGTTTGACAGACATACGCTGTTTTTTTCGCAGCATGCACTGACCGATGCGTTGGGATCACATCGGAGGTCAGTAGCAATCGTTCCATCAGGAAAGTAGCACAAGGCCGAAAGCTGCCGGCACGATATAAACAGCAGTAGCAGGGTGAGAGAGGAGAAGGTGAAGGGATCCAGTTGCGAAGACATGGAACCTCAAGGACGGAAAGGATATGAGCAATGATGGCAGGCAGTCTAGATGTGGATTTGTGAGCAAGGGGGGAGGTGAAGACCGAAGGGCAACGGGCAGTCCCCATGTTGATGGTGACTGAAGAGAAGGCTCGACTTTGGTGGCAGTCGATGCAGAGCCTGCATGCAATCAACAGCCTTTCGAGGAGCTGGAGCAAGGATCGAGAACCGCGAGGACCTATCAACACGTTATCAGGCTGAATGCATCAGTATACGTTGGGAGACACGTGCCACTTTGGTGCCTCGTTACGAGCTCTGCAGGGTCCGCGCCGCAAGTGACGGGCAGTCCCATTGTGTTCTCGATCGGCCGTGCCAATCGAATGGTACGTACTGTTTGGGTGCTGTCGATCATCTTGTCGGGGGACACTGTAAAGAGCCTCGCCATCAGTCTGGCAATCCTTGCTGCACGGCCGAAGCCTGACGAGCGGGCACAGCAGTAGAGACAGGCACAGGCGCCCTTCGAAAAAGAGCATGTGGACCTGTCTTGGAAGAACGGATTCGTAGCAGGGCTCTAGAGTAGTCGAAAGGCAAGTCCACCGTCGCGGGCTCCCTAGCTTGCTGCTGACGCTTCAGATGTGAGCACAATGCCATCACCCCGCCACCTGCTTGCTCTCCAGCTCTTTACAAGTACAGGCCCTCAATCTTCTCCTCTGTCTTTGTCTTCATCACCCTGTCTCGTGCAGATCTGAAGTCGGACATCTGCACACGCATCCTCCGCTCCCGAAGAGCCATCAAGCCGGCTTCTGAACAGATGGCTTTGATGTCGGCCCCGGAGAGGTCGTCCTTCTGGCTTATGAACTCTTCGAGTTCGACATCGTCGCTCAAGGACATCTTGGAGGTATGGAGGTTGAAAATCTTGCGCTTGGTGTTTTCTAGAGGGGTCGTGTCAGTATCCGGCAAAGCAAGCTGGGGAAGCTGGGGTAGCTCACGGTCTGGATTCTCAAAGAGAATCTTGCGGTCAATTCTTCCTGGCCGGATGAGGGCGGGGTCGAGGGTGTCGATCTTATTGGTGGCAAGGATGACCTTGACGTCCCCTCGATCGTCAAACCCGTCCAATTGATTCAAAAGCTCCAGCATGGTTCGTTGAACTTCTCGCTCGCCCCCAGATGTAGATTCGTAGCGCTTGGTGCCAATAGCATCGATCTCATCAATGAAGACGATGGAAGGAGAATGCTCGGCCGCAACCTGAAAGATCTGTCGGACAAGGCGTGGACCATCACCCAGATATTTCTGGATCAACTCGCTGCCAACGATGCGGAGGAAGGTCGCACTCGTCTGGTTGGCCACAGCTTTGGCGAGAAGTGTTTTCCCCGTGCCTGGCCCACCATAAAGAATCACCCCTTTGGGTGGCTTGATACCCATCTCTTCATACAGCTCCGGATGTAGTAGAGGCAATTCGACCGCTTCACGGACTTCCTGGATCTGGCTTTCCAGTCCGCCAATGTCTGCGTATGATTCGGTCGGCGCTTTATCCAGCTTCATCACAGACACGAGCGGATCGGCGTCGTCGGTGAGAACACCGACGACAGATACGGATTTGTGGTGAAGCAGAATGCTCGCTCCAGGTTCCAGTAAATCTTTGTCGACAAAAGACATGATGGAGACATAGTACTCCGGTCCGGTGGCGCTGGACACGATAGCGTGATCATCGTCAATCATCTCTTCCAAATTGCCAACACCCATCGGACTTCCCCTCATATCATCGACCTTACCCCTCTCATCCGCATTACGATCCAGGGCATCCGAGTCACCTCCAGCCGTCTGGGGTGTCATGTCGTTGCGGGCTTTGGCTTTGCGTATTCGCTCCTGGTTTTCGACATACTCCTCTTCTAGCAGTAGATGATCATGGACACGTTGCATACGAAGATACTTCAGCTTGCAACGAGATGATGGGTAAATCTGAGGCAACTTCGTGGATGCGTTTGGCCCGGCGGCCTTGCGCTTTTTGCGACCAATACGTGTCGTCGGAGGAGGCGGCTGTTCATACTTGGGCTTCTCCTTCTGAGGGACACAGGACGATTAGAGCGCAGCCCCTGCGTCAAGGAAAATGCTTGATCTACCTTTTTATCTTTATCATCTTTTCCTGGCTCGCCTGGAGGGCCGCCGAGACTGGAAGGGTTGTTCCCCTGAACATGTCCTTTTAGCCACTGCTTTTGACCATTGCACTCGCGACACCTACCATGTTGGCTGTTGTATTGATGAACAATAAGCGGCAAAGGTTTGACGGAGTTGAAAGAAGAGTGGATCGTGCTTGGAGAGCCTGAGGAAAGAACGATGATGAAGCTTCTCCTACCTAAATCCCTAGACCTACCCGGATATAGCTAAGGAGGCCCAATCAGATCGCCAGACGACTAATCACGGTACGGCCATTTGATTGACCGAAGCGTTTCTCCGCCTATGATGCGTCAGTCCGGGCCAGGCAGGAAGATGCAAAGCAAAATTACAGCCTCGTTTCAGTCATAGTCCATCAGTCACTCAGTCACTGGAAATGTGATTCAGCCTGATTCACCAAGTTTGTACTACTTCTATTTTCTTCACGACGATCTCTCAAACTCGTTTCCCCCCTTTGTTTCTCGACACAACTGTCTAAGCTGTTTCGTTCACCGTGAGAGTCAGCCGAGCTACCTCGAGTTTCCTATCTAACAGTCAATTCAGACGTCCACATCCACCAGCCCATATTCGATCTTGTCACTTTCCCCTCACTTCTCACGTCACCATCACATCCTTTATACCCTTATCGACTCAAGTCTGCGTCATGTCTTCGAGTCGTACCCGCCGCGTGGCCAAAGAGGTGGCCGATATTCACGCCGACAAGCTGTCCCACATTTCTGCCAACCCTGTAGGCAACGGAGCAGACATTACGCACCTCAAGGGTTCCTTTCAAGGACCTCCAGGTACTCCTTATGAAGGAGGAACTTACAATGTCGATATCCGTATCCCCAACGAGTATCCCTTCAAACCTCCCATTATGAGGTTTGATACCCGAATCTGGCATCCGAACGTAAGCAGCCAGACGGTAAGTCTCGCTATCAGATCTATATCTACCGGCTAGACGCTGACTGATGATCTATCAAGGGGGCTATCTGTCTTGACACCTTAGCCTCGGCCTGGTCTCCCGTGTTGACCGTCAAATCCGCGCTGCTGTCCTTGCAATCTTTATTATCAACGCCAGAGCCCAAGGATCCACAAGATGCCGAAGTAGCTGGAATGCTGACTAGGAACCCCAAGGAGTTCGAGCGTGTGGCTCACGAATGGGCCGTGAAGTATGCGGGGGCACCCAAGAAAGATGCAGCCGAAGCAAGTGGAGGGAATAAGGTCGAGTCCAAAAAGGACAAGAAAGCTCGCTCCAAGGAAGAGGAGGCCGCTGAGCGTGCAAGACTGTGAGTCCCGACTGCACACACCCGCTGATAAGTCATATTGATCTGTGGACAGCTACGGCGGGTATAATGAGGCCATGATCGATGGATTCGTACACATGGGCTTTGACCTCGATCGCGTTGTGGCTGCATTCGACTATGTCGGCATTGATCCCAATGACGGAGAGTTGTATGAGCTCGAAGAAGCCTATATCGGGGACATCACGGCGCGTCTGCTCGGTGAGCCATAGGACACGAAACTGAAACGGTGCGAATCGACCTTTGCAATTATTGAAAGAGCGTTGCTACTATCGACATCGAACTCGGCATGTAAGGTGTTCCGGAACACGGCATCACAGAGCTTTCTTCCGTGATTTGCTTAGCTCAGGCGAGCTTTATCAAGAGCTTCTTCGGTATGGTGGCATGAGGAAGAGGAATCTGCGTGACCAAGCTTGCTTTCGCTAGACTTTCGGTCACACACTCTCTTATATGGACCTTCGGGGCGAAGGCTTGTGATTGTAGCCAATCTCCTCCTTTTCAACGATATGAACGTAGCTACATACAAATGAGGAAGACAAATTTGCTTCATCGGGGTAGTGCCATTACGTGTGTTGGTGTCCTTCGAACGAGGTAATTGGGAAGACTCCCCGGATTCACAGCAGTGTCCTTGCCTTTTTCCCAGCAACCTCATAATCAGCAGTGTCTATCTATCTTGCACAGGCCTGCGAAGTTTAACGAGCCTGCAGCGGTTTCCCGTGAGGCATTATGAGCCACAATAGCTTCCCACGCTATGCAAGCGATGAATCTACATAGACTGCCCTCCCACAAAGTCCCAGCAGTATCATTAAGCTACCCATGATATTCCCAGCTTTTTGACCACTTCAAGACCATCATTCACACTATGCTGCTGCCCAAAGAATGGCATGAGCTTCCCCCGCCAAAATGATCAGCGCCCACTTATATGCCCCCCCAAATTTGGCGCCCCAAGCATCACCACCAACCTCAGTCTTTCCTCCTCCGCTTCATCCTCCCCACCGATACGACCTGCCGAAGATTTCTCCTTCCAAATTCTTTTGCGACAACTCGACACTTTGACCCTTCCGCTCTTGAGGATCTCACCATCGGATAACAATTCGCCTATTTAACCCAGCTTTTCGCAGAAGAATGCCCTGTGCGCACGGGGCCGTTAGGAGGCGTTCAGGCGATGCATTGAATCCCTGCTGGGACCCGCTGGTGTCATGCGGCGCAAGGATAAAGAGACGACATCTCTTCAACCTCCCATGTCTTGACATCTTATGAAGAGAGGGGAACGCTGCCTATTTACGAGATAATGCTCCACAGGTTGGGCGCTGGGCAGTGGCAGAATTGCGCATGCTTTGAAGAGAAGGCTGTTGCAGTGAAAAGCTCTCCTGCGTGATGAGGAAAGAGTGAGGAAAGGCGCAACGATGGAAAGGGGTAAAGGGTTAGCTGAAGGCTGACGCTCCTTCTGTTTCTTGCCAGGATGTCCTTTGGCGACAAAAAGCTACCACCGTCAACTCCTAGCGCAGTACATCTCTTCACCAATATCGGACAGACTCGAGCAACGAGCCAATTGCTCTTGCAAGGAGTCCGTCCTCTGTCAGACGTTCCCTACTCGTCAAAAGACGGCTGCAAGGCCCTCATACCACCCCCATAGCCTTATATCCGACCCTTGGGACCTTTCCAACACGCCGACAGCTATGCTGCTCTGAGCTACGTCTGACTTGTGGCATCAAGAGACGCTGATCGTTTGATCTCCGCCCTTCGACAGAAAAGAGACGGCATACAAAGCATGATTTGAAGGGGCAGCGGCCTTTCAAATGCCTGGAAGTCGAAGCAATGGAGGGATTGTGCAGACAGTGTACTGCAAATGTCAATCACAGTGACGCAAAGTTGGCCTCCACACTATCTGGGCTGCTATTGATTGCGAAGCTACACGTCCCATGGGACGAATTCCCAACGTCCCGTCTACGTTGCTATCCGGATTGACTGGGCCGTTGGACGCCTCATGCCAGATGCCATTCGTACATGACCAGGGTACAGTCAGGGGAGAGGCAATTCGAGGGAAGATCGCCCTCTATACTCTCGTTGAATACTTGCAAGGTATGCGCCTGCTGGCCAGCTTCCTAGGCTGCACCAACTCCACCTTTGACAAATAAAAGATACCTCTATCTCCCCTGCAAGATACGTTCGGATGGTACAAGCATCATGCAGACAGTATCAAGGGTCGATCGTACCATCTGTCGGGACATCTAAGCCAGATCCCAGACAGCTACGACCATCGCCCTCCTATGCTGCAACCTCATCCCCTGGAATGAGCCCGCCTTCGTGCAATTGATCCTACTACATGGTAGAACAAGAGGAAGAAATACTTTGACCACTATCAGATGTCACACGGGGATCGTCGTTGAAAAATGGGTCCATGGTGGAGCAGATTACAACCCCAGGAGTCTCCTTTCGTCCATGAGTCTCAAGCAGTGGAAGTCTGTCCAGGCAAAAGAGTATCTCGGCAATCGACGCTCGGTCTTCTCCTTCGTGGGGGAAGCACGGCCTTCGAGCACATCTCATTCAGTTCCTCATGAGACGTTGGCCAGGTTCTCTGCGCAAAGGCATTGGGGCCAGCTCAGTCAAGCCATAGCCAAAGATCCTGGTCACTTCCTCTGCCTCAAGGCGTTGCGGCCAGCTCGGTTAAGCCATACCATAAGATCCTGGTCGGTCATATGCAGCAGGTGCAGGTATCTACCGCTCCCACGGCTTAGAATCTTTCGCATGGTGGAATCCCCCAATAGCGATCTAAATGCGCAAACTCTGGAATACGAAGATGAAAATCTTAAATCGTGAGGAAAGCGGTAGCTCGCGAACGATCGACGGGTGCTTTGTTCATCAATGCATGGCATGCTAAGTATGGGCTTCGCCGAGTTCGGCCGATCTGCAACGCTGCGGCGAAGTCGAGGACCACACTCTACGCTCCAGCCTCCTTCAGAACCACACCGAAAGAGGGAAGCGGTGGTGCCAAATCGCCTATGCGCTTTTCCCTGGCCTTCCACCTCCATCCTGCCTGTTTGTGTGCTACCAAGCATTCAAGTTTTGGGCCTGCGCCGCAAATAAGCGCCGGCACTTCAGCTATGGCGTACGCATCTCGCACATACCATCAGCTCCACCTGGTCGATGTGGTTGGCGAACTCACGACATCGAAGTCGGGACACCGACTCTGTGCAGCAGAAGAGCTGCTTTGCGAGAACGGTCACGACCAAAGCAGCAAAAACATCTCACACTCAGGATATTTGTTGCCGTGGTGTGGGTGCTCATGACATCTGGATCGAACTCCTGACCATCAACTTCATGCATTACACCCAGCAGTCTCTTCCACTAGCCATCTGCTACGAGAATGCATCAGCGACGAAAATGCATCAGAGTGGGTTCAGCCCTCCCGCACTGTTGCATCTTTTGATCCTGTAGCGGGCTTCTGACGTCCGACCTGCTGAACTAGACCAGTGCTACTTGGTCTTACTTTATGACTTGTTGAAGATGAGGGGTGCTTGTCGGCATTAGAGAGTACCCACCACACGGTAATCTCGAAGATAGGACTGCAGAATGGCCTCCTTGAATGCACTTCCAGTTGGAGATATCTTGAACCTTACATGTCACCACCATGAAATCTTCACGGTACCTAGCTGGCATTGGTTTCAAGCAGGAGCAGACACGGCATAGTCTGCCTTGTGCCGTGTTAGGCGGATAGGAGGCTCCGGAGAATCTTTTCGGTTCCACACCTCCTGAAGAATCTCCCTGCCATCGCACAGTCGCTGATAAGCTCTGAAGACACCGAACCTGCCTTCAAGTCATCTTCCATCACCTTGCATGCTGTAGACTGCCAAAATCGCAGGCTCACGAAAAACATTGCTGACATAAGAGCATCTCCTGCCTAACCAATGAGAATGCAGATTTCATCCCATCGATGCTAATCCATTGGCTGAACTGGCCTTTTCGGGAGATGATAACTCATTTCATAAAGCTGGTCCATGCTCAACAAAGATTGTTTGAAGATGTCATCGCTAGCGAAGATGAGCTGCTGAAACACGCAGCTGGCTCCACGTGCAAACGCAAGCTGCTGAAAGTGGCTGCACTTGGTTTGTCCTGGATCTATGATGACGACTGCAAGATCCCAAGGCACACGGGCTGGTTTCGCTAATCTGGCTTATCACGCCTGGGTGGACACGCCGATTGATGCACAATGCTGCTCAAAGGCTTGTATGCATGCAGGTATCTCATTGGTAAACGAATATAGCGAGAAATAAGGGTGAGCAGCGGTCCCGGTGGCTGAATAAAGTAAAGAGCGACAAGAATGGATGGTGGTGAGCCTGCAGTGATCGATAAAGCCATGGTGGGATTGTTTTCTGGCGCCCTTGAGCGCCCGGTCCTATCGACCAATACCCTGGTCGATCACAGCACCATCAGGGGGGCATGTGGCTCTTTTTTTAGATAACGGTCCCGGCAGACGGACCGCGGCTTGCTCCATCAGGTGAGGCTTCAACCTAGCTCTGACCGGATCAGGAACTCTAGATGAACCCCTTATGTCATCACCAGTCACATATCAACGAGTGGCTAACACCGCCATCGTGCAGAAGAAGTGGCAGAAATCACGACCATTCGATCCAAGTGATGGCGATCACGATCCCTAAATTACCGAGGCTCCATCATCTGAGAAATCAATTCATAATCGTACAGACACAGTCTAAAGACTAGCCGCCTGTACCTTGTACCCTCTACCACGCACGACGCGAATTAACGAGCCAAGGAGCCGCAACTGCATTATTCCAGCCCAGTTTGGGTTAAAGCGAAGCACTCCAAGGTCGCAGTTTCGCTGCACAAACAGGGACGAGGCCCGCAGCAGCTGGAAGAGCTAGGAAGGTGACCGCATATGCAGAAAAGCTATAGTTCGCCTCTTAGCGCGAATGGCGCATATCCTCTATCGTAATCGCCCAACCAAAGCGGCGATGAGCTAATCAGTCATCATCTTGCGCTTCAATCCTGGCCGCGGATCACCGCTTAGGAGGTGAAGTGACCTGACGGCATTCCTTCTTCGGGGAGCAAAAACACCTCTCTGTACAGGTACAATGGCTGCTCTTGCAGTCTCCGATCGCCTGCCTTCCGAACCGTTTCTCACCCAAGTATCGCTCCCGAAGGTGCAGCATGCGGCCGGCTCATTGCCCACTGCCCATCGCCCACTGCCCCCCCCTCTCAATGGAAGCCAGCTGTCCTTCTCGCTAAAGAGCAAGACGTACCAAGCTTGATTGCTTGCTGCTTATCTTTTCGCGCGGGTATGCTGAATTGCTCATTGCTGCCTTCTCGATTTTGGCAGCCTCCCGCTAGGCCACATCATAACGTGGAGCTCCACAGTGGTGCTTGATCTCCAGGAGACTTTTCATCATGTCGGCCATCTGCCTATGCAGCTGTGAGTAAGTCTGCTCGTCCTAGAGATCCCGTTGCTGACTGGTTTTCGGCACTGGATCTGTCCACACATGTACTTCTGATCCCCAGGCCTGCATGTGCGATTCATCAAAGCTCGTGTTCTACAACAGTACAAGGCTGTCAGTTTGACGTCGGGAAAGATCACGATCGGTTCCCAATGTACCGCACCGTGTCTCTGCCAGGCAATGATAGGCAGGGGCGCTTTCCGTGCTGGAGAAGCATTGGCTACTGTACCGGCGCTCCTCCTTCTTGGCTTTCCTCTTCTGTCCTTGATTTTAGTCTTTTTTTCTTCTTCTGAACAGGATATCAAACAACCTCAGCTTTAATTTTGAGCGTCTACTGGGAGTCACAATCACTGCCAGTGATTATTCGGCTGACAGTCCGCCAAAACGCCGTTCATCCTTGGTCGATACCACGCTGCGGTAGGCTTTTCTTAACGTCTATCCTGTTATGCATGCATGCCGAGACGCTTGTCGAAGTCACTGAGCAGACTCTGTCATCGCACCCCATCGCGCTTTATTCGCTCAACAAAAACCCATTCTCTGCTGTAGCTGGTATCTCACTGCGACCGTGTCTTGGCATTGGTCATTCGTTTTGGTCTACTACTTGGGAACCTCTGTTTTACTTGCCCCTTTCCGGATTCACTGCAGCTTCCGAATGCTTGCCCTTCCTGCAGTACCACATGTTAAACGAAGGAAAGAGCCGGTCGATCTCAATCCCACTATCGCTGTTAACCTTCATGTCAGGCGTTTCCTCTCGTCTGTGGCTGTCACCCTGCATATCAGGCTATCTCATCATTCTCCGTTCTTGAAGCTTGTTCTTCATTGGACTATCTGATGCAGCGGTCACCCAAACAGGACAAGGCCAGGCCCCAAGTCACCGCTCCGAGGTAAGGAGACGACAATGCAGAAATGTGGGTCCGCATCAAGATGGAAGGGATCCACAGGTACTAGTAGCTTCATCGAAGCTGCGTCCTGAGTGTTTGCTGTTGCAACATGAGCTGGTTACCGGTACTGATAAGACTGCTATAAGGTCAGGCTCTTCAACCTTCTTCTTGCTTTTCTCTTTCTCCTCTTGCAGCATCAACATTTTACCAACCAGCCAGTCCCTCGACCTGTTGTCGATTGGACATCCAGTCCTTCGCTTTACTCCCGTTGAGCTCTCCTAGTTCATCCGTCCCTTTCGCTCGCTTGCTGCTCGGACAGCATAAGTCCTCGATCCCACCACCGCACCCTCGAATATATACCCATCAACATCATTCATCATGAGATCCTCGGCCACTCTCTTTGCCGCACTCTCGGTGCTCGGCTCCATCAAGTAAGCCCACCCTCTGTCAGCCTCTGAACATCCTGCCGCCATGCCTTTCTGGGCCTCTCATCAGCCTACCAACATCTGCAACCAGCATGCTCATGTTCTTTCAGTCACATCTGCGCCGCTCCAACACCTGGCTCCCGCTTCGGCGCCCAAGCACGCCCTCACTGGCCCCGTCAACTCTTCAATGAAGAAACCATCCAGGACATCGCCAAGCGCCAACCCATCCCTGCGCCTATTCCCGAACCTCAACCTGAAGCCATCGCCGAGCCCGCACCCGTCGCCGAGCCGCAACCGAACCCCGTAGTTGCTGCTGGTGCCAACTTCCTCGCGGAGCGTGAGGCCAATCCGGCGCCATATCCAATGCCTGAGGCATATGCTCAGCCAAAGGCAGCTTACCCGACTGGGACTGGCAAGGCCAAAAAGCCTAAGAAGAACGACAAACGAGAAGCTGCGCCGGAGCCAATTCCTGAGGCGTACGCTCGGCCAGCTGCAGCGTACCCAACCGGGACTGCTTCGGCCCTCCGCGTTCGAGAAGCTGCACCGTATCCAATCCCTGAGGCATACGCTCAGCCAAAGGAAGCTTACCCGACTGGGACTGGCAAGGCCAAAAAGCCTAAGAAGAACGACAAACGAGACGCTGCGCCAGAGCCCGTCCCGGCCCCCGAGCCACTACCAATGCCGGTACCAGAAGCTTTGCCCGAGCCTGTACCTGCTCCGGAGGCTGCGCCTGAGGCTGCTCCTGAGGCTGCACCTGAAGCTGCACCCGAGGCCATCGCAGAGGCCCAGCCTGAGGCCTTACCGGAGGCTGCACCTGAAGCCTTTGCCGCACCAGAACCCCTTCCGGCAGCCGAAGCCTTCGCCCTTCCAATGGCCAACGCCGAGGCCGAGGCTGAAGCTGAAGCTGAAGCACAGCCAGCAGTGAGAGCGGGCCCGCAACCCCTGACTTTCAGGGAACAGGCCATGGCCCTTGCGGTTGAAGAGCGCAAGAAGCGCGCCGTGATGCCCGCGCAACAATTAGAGCGAAGAGGAGAAGGAGAGATGGGACTTTTCAAGCCTGACGTGGTCGGCTGACTTTAGTAGGGGAATTAGATTTGTCGTCCTAGACAATTTCATATGTTCGTTGGTTCTTTCTGCTCGACAGATGGGATCTGTTTTCAACCAACGATATTGGAACTGGTGCATCTTTTCTATTGGTTCACGTTATAGATAATCGAAACGGCCGCCGGGTGATGCCCTTTTTCTTGGATCAGATCGCGAAGAATGGTGATACACCAGATTCCTTTCCCTCCTCCCAGTCGCTTCTGACCCTTTGGAAATGATTATACAAGACTGTGCAAACGTTTAGTCGTGAGCCAATCAAATCTCCAATCAAACTCCTAGTGAGCCAAACATCACGTGCCCAAGTATTGCCGAGGAAAATCCGGGCCATCATTATTGCAAAACGCATGTCGAACTCGGTCCAGCCTCATTGCCTTCACAATGCGATTGTAACTTCATGGCTTGACTTCACCTCTGCTCATACTAAAATGTCAAAGGTCAATGCACGGGACTGGGATCATGAACAGAGGCATCGAATCAATGTCTAATAGAGGTCTCGGCTCGGCATTCTGAAGATCGATGCGATGCACGTCTTAGCGAGGGATTTCAGGAACTGTGCATCGAACAAATCAACAAGGCATTATTCATTAGCAGCTTAGGCAGGAGTTCTATGATTCCTTCAGATACCGAGTAGTGAGCATCCTCGTCCATGCATACGGCTGCTAGACCCGGGACTCAGAAGCTGTTCGCCTCGTGGAACATCTTCACCGTGCTGGCTCCACAAGCTATGGCACGACTCATGGCACACCGCCCGTGTTATGATCAGACTCTACAATTTCATTCGAAGCTAGGATCTGCATCCTGATGGATTTTCCCAGAAAATAGGTCCGATTCGAGGGATGAGTCTTGTCCAGGCGGTCATGCCATACATGCGCATATCATCATTCCCCTTCATGGGAGACACAGCGGTCTTCGCCAATCGCCCTATCAGTGGACAGGTCACTCACACCGAGAGTTCCTCTGCCTCCATCTGACCTGCAGACCGTCGCTTACCACGCATGGTCTCTCATAGTACAGCTTTCAACAATGCTGCTGGCCAACCACGAGAAGCACGATGTACCTTAGGGCTTACGACGGTATATGTCAGGTAACCGAACAACTCTATCGTTGAAGTATACCCTACAGATCCCCCCACGCACCCACCCGAAACAGGCAGACTAGGAAGCTCGCAACAAGGGTGCAGCTTAGCTACATCTTCTCACTGGGAACCTTGTCATTGCACGTATCCTGAGACAGTGAGACCTGCCCCCACGAGCAAGCGCTCCGTGGACCGTATCCTTACTCTCGGCTTCCCTGCAACGCTTTCGGCAGGCGGGGGGGCCTGCATTATTAGCCCCCCATAGCTCGACATAAGCGCTGCAGTAAAACGGGCCCCCGGCTCAGCCCCACTATTCTTATGTTGTAAAACACGCAATCCTCCGAAATCCCGACGCCCACGATTGCAGACCAAACTAACGCCAGCCTTGGTGGCTTATGGAAGGAACGACGGTGCGCCAACTCGCTAAGAGGAAAATCGCTCAGATAAGGTCTCTCAATAAACGGCTGATAGCAAGCTCAACGACTCGCCCACCCTCTTCCCCGACTAGCCTTGGGTAGCAGGAGGAACAAAACGTTCAAGAGCCAGCAAGAGGCGGCTCCTCTGGACGATCCTAGGCAGAGAAAGAGAGTTTGGCTACCGTAAACATCATGTACGTGCATCACAGCATCAGAAGCACCTCGGAGAATTCACCAGACCCTTGTCCTGGTAACCTCGTTGCTGGCCCTGCAACTACCGACAACCCTAGGCGGAAATCCTCTCCTATCTTCCGTACCAGCCTCCCAGCGAGGCTCGCTTGCCAAATCTGCGTCCTTCAGCACATCCCTGATAGACATGCTTGCAGGTATGACGAAGGTCTGATAAGCATGGATCCATTCAGGTCAACATGGCCCTTCTCCGTACCTCCATACCCCAAATTTCGAGGGATGTGAGCAAGTTTCACTTCCTCTCCAGGAGGTGGATCAGTAAGTCGACAGATCTGAAGAAGCCTGAACTCTTTCAGACACAGAGCGCTGTACAGTGAGAGTGCGGAAGTGTCGGAAATGCCTTGGTGCTACTAATGCTGCTAATCTGTCAGGGCTTTTTCACCGATAGCGCCACCACGACTAAGCAGCATCATCATCACCATCATCACCACCCTTTTCATGCACGTCTTGACCACACAGGCTTCATGTCACAGCAATTCAAATAGATTGCTCCGGCAGTATTTCCGACAACTGGCCTGTCGAGCAGATGCGGTTGAGGTTTAATTCCGATTACGGACGGCACGATAGTCTACACAACACATCATTGGCATAGCCTGGGCGACATACACCACCAGGAAAGCTTGTGTATGGCGAATGCATGAGTGGCAGCAAGCCTGCATGGCCCAGAGCAACCGATTGACCCTTTACCTGGTTACAAATCCCCAATCGATGCACCCAAGTGACTAGGGAACATCGAGCATGACGACAAAACCGTCGGAAAAGACGTGCGTACCGCATGCGACTGGACCGGTTTGAGTCGAGACTCACTCGAAATGTCGTACATTGCAGAGGAAGAGTAAGGATGAACAATGATATACCTGACATATGCAATGCAATGCCATCGAAATTGGCCCCCGAAACCCGTCCCAAGGGCATGGTTCATGTCCAAGATCAGCGATGCGAAACGTCCTCTACCTCCCCTTTTTCCTTTTCGTGAAAGCATATTGTCGGTCTGCATGATTTGGACGCCGAAAGCATTGAGACGAGGCCACAGGGCCAGATCATCATATGTTTGATTTGTAAACTTTGTCTCATCGCAATTACCAGACGACCCACTCTTTCCTCATCGACCGCTTCATCCACAAACTCAGAGATTGTACCAATACCAAACACACCCTCCTCCCTCCATCGACCGTTCCTCTCACAAGGTTACGGATCTGCGGCCCGGTCACAACGTCTGGTGCGCAGCTGCCCTTCCGTTAATCGACGTGGAATACAGCTCTTTTCAAGTTGTTGTCTCCTGAAATGCATCCGTCTCTCCCAGACCGAACTCCCTCGGATATTACGGCCCAATCCCCCTCGGTGTAGGCCTCTTGCCTCTCCCGTGCTTGGACAGCAAAAGAGACAGTCCCTTGGAGCAAGATGCTGTGGTCTTATCGATAGAGCATCCAAGGGAAAAAGACAGTACGGAGCATTCGAGAGGGATAGAGGGTGGTGAGCAAACCCATGAGGACTTGGGACACAGAATGACACACGCGTGCAGTATGATTAGTGCCCAAGTGTAACTCCGCCACGTCCAAGAGCTCTGGAGATTGGAGAGGGCCAACAATTCAAGGCACATGTTTCCTTCAATCGCTTTGCAAATGCTTGACACAATCGATCCAATTCGTCTTCCAAAATCATCGTGCCAGCCAAACGCTCCCGAGCCAAATGTCAGCTTCAAAAAACCATGCCTCATACCGGACTGCCCACGCCTCGCTCGGTCGCCTTCACAGGCGGCTGATGTGCCACCGCCTCCGCTTCGGCCTCCTCATGATCATCGTCAAAGATCTCCTCCTCGGGAGCGACCATACTCGCCAACTTGCTCTCCTCCCTCCTGAACCGGCCTTCCTCCTTCGCGGCCCCTCCTTCGCTGCTGCTGCTGCTGCTCCTCCTTTCTCCCACTCCTCCTGCCCCTGCTCCCGCGCCTCCTCCCATGCCCCCAAGCTTCTCCGCATCAGCGCGCGTGTAATCCCCAGCCCGATGGCTATGATCCGGGACCCAGAACCGCTTGTCCACCCTCACGAGCACATAACTCAACACGACCACGATCTCGACCCCGAAATTGAAGATGTAGAAGCACGCCTTGCTCTGGTACCCCGCCGGATCCGTGCGCGGGCGGGTGCCCCCCGCATAGTTGATCCCCGCGCGGAAGGCGGCGCCCAAGCAGAGCAGCGCCGACGAGACGAGGAGGATGCCGATCTTATGCCTCCACCTGCCCGACCCGAATTTCTCGGGCCGCTTCTGGGCGCGGGGCAGGACGAAGACGGAGACGAGCACGATGGGGATGGGGAGGAAGGCGATGACGGCGTAGAGGGTCTGGCCGTACAGCGTGATGGCGCGATCGATGTGTTTGGTGTGCGCGTTGAGGGTGTAGAACGATTGCACGACGGAGACGATGAGCATGACCAGCGTCACCACGATCAACACGTAGATCCCGAGGAACGAGTAGTGCGCGATGCGATGCCAGCCCAGATGGGGATGGCACGCGCGGAAGATGCGTTGCGCGAAGATGATGTTGATCACGAACACCAGCACCACCCCCGCGGCGACGAAGACCTGCGAGGCGATGGCCACGGAGACGTTGGTCGGGTGGCAGGCCCAGACGATGCGCATGATCTGCGTGACGATCCGGGCCATGCAGAAGCCGAAGAGCATGCCGGACATGATGAATTTGTGGCCGCGCCGCCGGTTGGTCTGGAAGATGAACATGTGCGAGACGGCGCCGCAGAGGAAGAGGAGGAGGAAGACGGTGCAGATGGGGATGTCGAGGCCCTTTGTGGGGAGACCGCCCAGGCCGGCCGTTTTGGCTGGGTAGGGAGGGCCGGGGGGTTTGGCCATGGGGGAGGAGGAGGGGTTGTCCTGATGGTAAGGGGAAAGGTGTTAGTGACGATGCTGATGAATGGAGGTGGAAGATGGGAGTGATGTTGTCTTACTTGGCGAGGCAGGATGTTGAATCCTGACATGTTGAGTGTGTTGGCCTATCAAGGCAGAGAGATCAGGCAGTCGTTCAGATCAGAGAGTTTTGCTGTTGGCAGATGAGCCTGGCTTGCTCTGAAGATGGCTGCTCTTGTCCAAAAAATAGGGCGATCTGGGTCCTTGTCCTTGTCTATCGTAAATGTTTGATGGACAGATCTGTTGTCGGAGCCGGTAGCTCCTTCCTTTCTGCGATCTTGAGATTATGCAAGGGAGATATGAAAGTGGGGTAAAAAGCGATCTTCTTCTGTAGGTAGGTGTAAGGTACCTGGCTGGCTCAGAGATGAATGAAGATGGCAGATACAGCGTCGCGCGACGACCGAAATATATATCGGCGTCGCTCGAACAGAAAACGCAGAATCAAGGCAGCGCCGCTTCTGCGAGGCAGCGAAAAACGTCATCATCCTGGGTTGACTGGTGGTTTCACAATCAAGCACCGAAAGAGCGAGATGGAGATTGTAGATTGTACAGATTCAAGTCCGTCCGTCCACTCCCGCGTGCGCCAGTTGACAGGAAACACCCGCAGGGCCAATGGTGGGCCAGAGCTTTGCTGAGTCAAGGCTATCGGTACTTACTGATGGCCGCCTCTAAGCCCCTTACTGCCCAAGCCAATTTTGCTAAGCTACCTCGGACTCAACCGTGCCAAGCAGGAGTCTAGAAGTCTCCGCCCGAAGCAAGCTAGTAGAGACGAGATACTCCGCCGAGTCCACTAGATACTTCATCGCGGCCGCACGTACGCCGAAACACTGACACACGCCGCTGTTGATATGAAGCAGTAGAGCGAAAGCCGAGATGGCAAAGATGTGAGCGAACCATCTGTCCTCTGGTTCGTCTCCGCTTTGTATCATCTTCATGACTTAGGCATAGTCTTCATCAGCAGTAGCCAACTACGCAGAGTTAGCGACAAGATCGGTCTCAATTGCGGACGAGCTGCAAGTGTTGGCGAGCAGTATGAGGAGTATGCTGCGCCCAAGGTTACAGAAGGCATGATTCATGAACCTGTCCGTGTTCAGTATGCTGTTTCGTTGCCTGAAGACCGGAAGGACGAGACGAAAACAGACTTGTCCCAAATAGCAGCCGTCCGGGTGACCTAACACAAGAGAGGAAATAGACATACAAGTATTTTGTCACCGAATATAGGAAGCTCTGCTATGCCTCTATATGCTTGAGATCCCTATGCGAATGTCCGCCTAGGGATGTTATTGAACCCCCATATTGAACGTGCAGGAACAAGGGCAAAATTCTCCGTTTCATTTCTTGAATTGGTCGATCCTGAATGCATGCATATAGCGATCTGATGTGTTGAAAGTGTCGAGGCTACTGTGCAAGGGAGCGTCCAGATGAGTGATCATGATCCGTCACGAACCGCATGTTTTTGACTCTTCACATTGCGATAGGCTTACTTCGATGGCTGACGTCCTTTGGTCTCGACAATGACAGCGTTTTGGAATATTGACAAGCCGTGCTCCATTTGCAGTATTGAGACCCGAGGAAACAAGAATTCGATCAAGAGCGAATGTGTGCTTGAATGGCTTGATTTATTTTCATTTGGGATCATTGCAACATGGTATCCAGCTGACCATTGACTTGGCCAATGATCCCCGTCCCAGTAGTCTCATCAAATTGCTTAGTATCTCATGCCCCTCATGATGCCTTCAGTCTAAGTGATTACATGCATGAAGACTTGCTCACCTAGCTCCATGGTAGGCCTTGCCATTTCAGAGGCCAAGGGCCAGATGAGAATGACTCGGTCGAACGGGACTGACAAGCCCTGACAAGCCCCTGACGTGTAGGCACCCTCTCCACTCGCAGGGTGATGCAATTCGGCGACTTTTCGCTCAGGGTCCGAATTGCGTATGATAGAGATAAAAATCCGGGGCTTGACCAGACTCCATATCCATTGACGAGGGGTTTTCTTTTTTGGTGCCCATTGGCATTTCTTGCTGTGATCTCAAGTCAATTGCGAACACTGTGGCAAGAGAGACCCAGAGAAGGACGATAGTCGGAAATCATGCAGATCGAATGCGTGGCTGGCAGAGAGTATCAAGGCCCTGTTCAAGTGACAAGTCCGACAGAAGCAACTGGCAAACGCACGACTAAGCATTCAAGGCTCCTGAGTCCGAACAGCCTATCACGGAGACGCGTACATCCTTGGCAGCTGTTCTTGAGGTTACAGATACTGTTCTCGTCTCGTTCCAGCAAAAAGAAGCAAGAGTTGAATTCCCCAGCTGCTTGACATCATTGCACGCCTGGGCCTAGACCAAGCCCGCTAAAGCTGCCTGATCTTCGGGGAAGGGTGGCTCGAGCGCCGGGCCCAAGATCAGCCTAGAATCAAATTCTTGGCGCCCATCTTTAAGGTTCCTCAGCCGCGGAATGATTCACTTCGCTGCCACTCCACTCTGATTCACTTGTCATGGATTCTCCTGATCCCGAGGCCTGATGTATGAAAAGAGTACGATCACAGTGGTGTGGCAGGGCTCTTAATGGCCCAGACGACTCTGATAATGATCGTGAACATCTTCCAGGGGCTCGCACAACCTGGTCTTTGACAACATCGTCGTCATTACCGCAACCTCTACACCCCAGGAAAGCGGATCCGATCACCCTCTTCGACTTTACCCTTCCAAACAATGCTCCTGCTGAACGAAGATGACATCTATCGCTCGTCGACCCAGTACAAATTCTGGTCTTTCACATTGGAAGCTTTGTCGTCCCTGCGAAATACAACCAACACATTAGCAGCCAATGGAGTCAGAGAGGCTGTCCTTCAGCAGAAGCAGAAGAGGGCAGGAGCAGGGAATATTGAGGATGTAACGATAGACTGCTTGACGGTGGAAGAAGAGCAAAAGCTGGTCGGCTTCTACTGCGTGAAGGCCATGCAACTGGCAGATTTCTGCGACTTCCCTACCAATGTGAAGGTATGCCTCATCCCAACCGGTCCTTTCCCATATTAGATCGCTGATGTATGACGAGGTGCACAGGCAACAGCGGTCCAGTACCTCAAGCGCTTTTACCTTTCCAACTCTCCAATGACCTACCATCCCAAGGAGATCATGCGCTCCGCTGTCTTCTTGAGTACAAAGACAGAGAATCACTACACGTCTCTCCGCTCGTTCGTCGCCAAATTGCCCAAGACCACTGCCGATGATATTCTTGCTCCCGAGTTTCTCCTGACCCAAGGCCTACGCTTCACCTTTGATGTCCGACATCCTCACCGCGCGCTCGAAGGAGGCTTCATGGAATGCCTGGCGATAGCTCGAGGTCAAAGGGGTGAGCTACTCAAGAACGCCATGATGAGAATAGGCTCAAGCGAGCACTGGAAGAAAGGAGCAGCAAAGGATACAGATCAACTCGTCGCACGAATACAAAGCGCTCATGGAAGGGCCAAGGACACACTCAAGACCTCAGCTCTTCTGACGGATGTCTATTTCCACTACACACCCTCGCAGATCTGGCTTTCAGCGTTCCTGCTTGCCGATCAGCCTCTCACCGAGTTCTTCGTTGAGAGCGCATTGCCGGCCAACTCCGACCTGAAACAGAGGCTCGTCCACGCCTTGAAAGGCTGCGCGGCGATGCTGTCGGCATCACTTTCTGCGGATCCGGGGGACGCGGAGATGAAGGAACTGATGGAGATCGATAAGAAGCTGTACAAGTGTCGCAATCCAGAGAAGATGGACCTTGTGAGTATGAACAAGGCAGCGAAGCGAGAAGGCGGTCAAGAGGGTGAGCTTGAAGAAAAGGTGATCAAGAAGAGAAAGCTTGAGAGGGAACAGGAGGCCGACGATGTGTTTGGACCACCGATATGAGTGCCTCGATCGCGAGAGGACGGTAGAGCAGCACATGATGTTGGTGCAAAGCTGCACGGGCATAGTCTCACTCAGCGTCTGAGCAAAAAGTACTGTCCGGAGCTTTTTCCCTCTCAACTGAAAGCCAGTAAGGACTCTTTCCTTGTTCATTGTCAAGTCCTTGAGGGGTTTTAAGGATTCACGGAGTCTATCTCCCTTGGAAGTATTTGGCATCGGCTGCACGCATGAGTGTCGAGGTTTACCAGCACGCAGTGAGAGTCATTTGGTGACTCCCATCGTGCTCTGGGGTATGGTGGGATAGGATGTTGCAGCTGCTTCTTTTTCAAGATGACCTGATTGGATCCAGGGCCGAATTGGAGAGACGGACATTTGGTTCGCTGAAATATCGAGGGGCAAGGCGTCTGCAGTCGGATCATCTCACAGGGTGGAAGAGCAGTGAAGATCAAGTCCTTTCAGAATTGCAGAATGGGGGCGATCCAGCGGTTGCGTTGTGCTATGAGTATGAGCATAATGAGATGAAGGCTGAAATAAGGCCTAACCCAAAGTGGTATAGAAGGGATATTTGTCAAGGCCAATTATCACGGCGGATGAACAACACCATCTCTCTCATGTTGACTTTGATCCAGGTTTTGTGAAGCAGACGTCTACATTTTTTATGCTCTCAACTTTCCAATCCATACTGCTATACTGTTCTCCTGAAATCCCCTTGCTCGTGTTACATCTGCCTTGTTCCCCCAAAAGCTACCTCGCGATTCAGGAAGGTGATCGACGGAAACTCTTTGAAGGCGGGAATGACGAACGACGTTAAGGTTGGTAAATGCCTGCTGGCCTTGTGTCCCCCTTGATTAAAGCGTTCGAGAGCTCGACTCAGTCGTGCACGGCTGTCGGCTAAGCTTCTCATCAATCTATTGGCCATGTCATCCTAGACCTTTCTCCCATCTACCAGCGGCACACTGATTCCTCATCGTATACAGAAACTCTACCAGTCAAAGCCCGACAGCCATGGAAAATGGTCCTGGGTCGAGAATTATCCCACTGATCTCGAAACGGCGGGAAACCACGATACTACATCGGAACACGCACTCATACTTCGCTACAGCAGAAGCTACAATAGCAAGACGAAGCTGAAACTCCACTCAATCATCGTTCAGAGCCCGCACATGAAGTCAGCCCTGACTAAAGTGTTGGAAGGATATCCCGGTGTCACCCCCACGACGGACCGTATCATCTTTGAGGCACCATTCGCTCCCTGTGAGTCTTCCCGAAAACATTCAAGTCCGAGTCAAAGCGCTGGCAGACCTTTGACGTCCCTTATCCTCTCCATCCATTAAGCATTTCCCTTTCCTGTTCGCTCAAGAAGAAGAATCTGACCTGCCCTCAAAGTTGTGCATCGTTGGAAAAGCCTCACCAAATTCTGCGAATTTGAGATGGAGGAGAGCGTCGAAAAAGATACTAGTCTATTGCGCGATACGCTGAAGAAGGTTCTTAGGGATGAATTGGAAGTGCGTGAAGACCACATCTCGAACGGCGTGATTACCTTTGACACCGCCTGGATGATATTTGAGCCTGGCCAGATCGTGTACGGCCTCAAGGATGGCCAACCTATCGCTGCCAAACTCACCAGAACCTGGGAGGGTGAAGACCATACAGGCAACAAGGCGCTCATGTTGTCGTGTGAGATCGTCGAATGGGGTGGCCGCACGTTTGGCCATTACACCGAACACTTTGCCATCAGCAACTTCCAAGGCACATCTGACATCACCAAGCTCGCCTATTTTCCACTGGTCTATCACGAAAAGGCCGACCAGATTAAGCAGCAATTGATCGAACGTGGCGAGACATTCGAGTCACTGATAGGGTTCCAGTACAAATTCTATAAAGGCGTTGCCATTGGCTATGGCACCTTCAACAACCCAATCCGGTACAACGTGGGTTCATACAGCTCCCCTTTCCGACCATGGAATTGTCCCATTGCTGAATTTGAGCTGATACTATACAGGTCAAATCCCGCATCATCGTCGATACCTATGCCTGGAATCGCTTCAACCCAAATCGCCGGGTTCGAATCGATCCATTCGGATCCCTGAATAACGGCGATGACTCTGACGAAGACTTCACCACTACTAGGGCTACAAATGCCACTGATTCGGACCACGAGAACATCAAGCCGCTGCCTCTTAGCACTGTCCAACACCTCATCTGCGCTCCTCGAGTGCGCGGCTACTCTTTACAAGACAAGAAGTGGCTCACCTTCGCCATCTCCTCCATCTCGAACATCACATTCAATTCGCACGCTTTCTCAGATTTAGTCCTGCCTCCCGAATACAAGGAACTTATACTCGCTCTCACAGCTGCTCAATCCGTGCACAAGGATGCCTTTGACGAAATTATTTCTGGGACAGGCCATGGCATGATTCTCCTGTAAGCTTCCTTCGCGAGATCGTTACACTCTTCCCCATGAACCTCCGCCATAGGCTCTACATTTGCCCATGACTACGCTGAATCCACTATCTCAGTCTTTCCGGCCCTCCTGGTGTAGGCAAAACCCTCACCGCCGAATCTGTCGCCGAACACCTGCGCACTCCCCTCTACACAATTTCTGCCGGCGACCTTGGCACAAACCCCAAAGACATCGAGTCCCAGCTTTCCGATGTGCTCGAAATGGCCACAAAATGGAATGCCATCCTCCTGCTAGACGAAGCGGACGTATTTCTCGCACAACGATTAAGCCACGACGTGCAACGCAACGCAGTGGCATCCATTGTCTTCCGAGCGCTCGAGTGCTACGAGGGGATCCTGTTCCTTACTACAAACCGCGTAGGCGACATCGACGCCGTTTTTCGATCCAGAATTCGTGTGACTCTACGTTACGAAGAGCTTGGACAAGATGCGAGGAAGGGCATCTGGAAGGCCTTCCTCACCGCCATCACATGCACCCCCAAACACCACGTGGCCCCGTTTGGATTCCGGGACTGCGATCTCGAAGAACTGGCCGAAACGCGGCTGAATGGGAGGGAGATCAAGAATGTGCTCAAGACAGGGCAATTGCTCGCGAAGCACAAAGGGGAAGCGTTGGCCATGGGCCATTTGCAAAGCGTGCTCAGTATCGAGCAACGCAATGTGGCACAGCCCAAGCGATGAGGGCTCGGGGTTGAATAGTGGCTGGATAGATATGCGAAGGTTCCGATAGGATAGGATAGCTGCTGATCCGTAGCCAATACAAAAGTGTGCACAAACAAGACTTCAGACATTGCGTAAGAGCAAAGTATTTTTGAAAAGCGTTGCTAAGCTTACGTATTGCCTGAATTCTCAATCCGCTCTACAACAGTACCTCTCGCCACCCAATCACCGCAGTCTCCGACCTTGTACAGCCTCGAAGCCAACTATATTTACCTTTTTATCGCAAGCGGACTCCTAATCCCCCGCCCGCCAGCGCCTCCTCTTCCCTCCGCCGCCCCGGCCGCCACGGTGACGTCTCGTTCCCCAAGAGAGCCAGCCCTAGTCCTCCCTCCCGAGTAAATCCACATCACCGCCACGCTCAGACACGATATCGAGGCAATTCCAAAGAGGTGTTGAAACGTCCTGACTCTGTATGAATGCAAGTACCATCTGGCTTGAGCTTTTGGTATTTGGTCGTTCATCCATTCGTTCCGTGGTAGGAGGGATAGATCAGCAGTAGCAAGCCGTCATTCGAGTGTCCCTCTGCATGCATGCTGGGTCTTCGCAACTCACTTCGGTCGCGAGCCTTTGCTATGTTTCTTCGCCTCAGAGTTTCTTCGGGGCCTCGTCTTCCTCGAAGTCGTTCGTTATCTGGAAGATCATGGATGTTAGGAGTTGGTTGGCGCTGAGTCGCGGTTTCCTCGTCATTGGCAGGTCGATCAGTAGAGGCGGTGGCATCATCGTCCTCGAAGTTTTCGTTCTCCTGAAGATCATGGATGTTAGGAGTTGGTTGGCGCTAAGCCGCGGTTTCCTCCTCGTTGGCAGGTCGTTCAGTGGACGACGCGGCGGTAAGACATCCTGTGTGCCTGAACAGTCGTCGCAACTTTGTTCATGACTGGTCTGAAGAGCCGGGCTCTGGAATGGGATTCAAACCTCCTAGAAGGTGATGGCATGGAGCGCCCAGCCCTGAATTGTTCGTGATGTCTTTGCTAGGTGTTTGCTTGGTTGTGAAGGCTTGGGTGCCGCGTTGGAGGTCTGAAACTCGCTGGATGGCTTGAGTGAGGAGGGGGATGATGGTGGATGGGGCGGTACATTGTGGGTGTGTATGGTGATGGTGAGACTGTTCCTTCGCCCAGCCTCCATCTCATTGATAATTCCCTTTGGCTCCCCCGGTGGAGTCCCGTATAGACCAACTACCGTCTTGCTGGAGCTCTTTGTGCTTCTGGATCGAGCCTTGCGTGCTTCAGGGATTTGGACCATGCTGGGTGTTTGCATGAATCCAGCCTCATTGATGAACGGTAGATTATGAGTTGATGACAGGCTCGATGTATATCACGACCAACATCAGGTACACGGGAAGACATCTTTGTCTAGAAGAGCGATGCTTATGGTTCCGGTATTGGCTCTTCTGCAGCAGCAGACTGGATCTCGGCACCCATGTCCACAGGTAACGGGAATAGATATCTCCTGGGCAAGACTCTCAGAGACTTGAAGGTCATCCTCTGAGTAAGGGTCCACCGTCCAGAATCCAGTATTGTTTCCTTCGCGCACCAATTTTGTAGGGGCGGCTGCTGAGGTCCGGTTCATCATCGTGGATGGAGGGATGAAAGAGCCAATCCTGGGACAGGGGCACGCGCGCCCATCAGGGAGCCTCGCATTGGACTAGGAATGTTTAGAGAAGTGCCCATGCCGAAATCCAGGTCGAGCAGTGGACTGACCTTGGGGCTCGACGCCCTTGGCTCAAGCCTCACAGCCTTCAGCCGCTGAAGGGATCCTTCACAGGCAGGATCCTTCTCTCTTTCCATCTCAATACTGAGATTATATATTTACCAACTTCATATCATTGTGTAGTAGGTACTGGCAAGACGGAATCTTACTCAGCCTCGCGCTCGATGACTTGGCGGACGCATTGGAGAAGACGGTATCAGCATACCCGAGGCGTAAATCCATCGTATGGCTGAAAACATGTCCTTTAGGTGAGGCCCGCTGAATTGGCTGTACGAGGGATGTAGAAGAAGAACGGCATGCAGTAGCGTGTTGTGTGTGAAGACCTGAACGCATCTGAGCCAATGAACAACGTCGACATAAAGTCCAGGAAGCATGCGTCTCGAGAAAGCGTAGGTCATCGGTTGACTAAGTGACCAGATAGTGGCGACTATGAGAAATGTACATCAAGAACCCCGTAATCTGGTTGGGCAGGTGATTTTTAATGCTCCTTATCCGTGACAGTCTGCAGGAGGCCTGCGAGAGGGTAGAGTCTGGCCGAATTTTTCGTGTACATGGGAGCATGCGATGAAGTTGAGAGGCGATGGCGGACAACATCGTTGCACACATGTGCTCGCTCGACGTCTTGGTTGAAAGCTGTGGCGGACGAGAGCAAATAATACGGCCAGCAGACCAAGCTGCACGAGGAAGATATTTCTGGGCTCAGATTGACGGGTGGGACAGAGAACAAAGCCATTTACAAGACAAAGCAATTTATAGCACGGAGATATGGGATTTCGAAGGTGTCGAGCTTCGTGACCACACTCGTCTTCGAAGCGGTAAAGAATGGGAGCATGTGTTTGCAAAAACAATTTTCAGGTCACGTGGTATAATTCGGGTGTCACAAGGCCTCAGTCTTGTCAAGTTGTTCAATACAACCTCCTCCAGAGATGTGTCAGGTTTGACATGGATTTGAAGCCGGGTATCTTCATCACAATAAAATAATGTGTCTCGGGTTGCATCGCCTGGTCGTGTGGACTATGCGGCATACTGAACACACGATTATGTTGCCGTGATCGAAAGCGCCTTCAGACGTGGGGATCCTTCGACCTTTCATGGGAAAATAGAACGCTCGGACACAGGCCTGTGAGCGTGTTCCGAGTCTCATGGCTTGCCGAGAGGAGGACGTGTTGACCAGTGTGAGGTGCGCTGGGAAAGAGGAAGACACTCATATCGCGTGACTGGATAGGAAGTGTTGGATGTGATTTGTTGCCGGCTTGAATGGAGAAAACACCGTATATGGTGTGTCTGCACAGGGAGTGTTAAATGTGAGTTGTCAGCCATTTCCGAGAACACCAGTGTCTGGACGCGTCCACCTGGGAAGCAAAGGTGTTCAGCAAGTGTTGGGACGCTGTAGGTGACATATAAACACCTCGTCTGATACAGATTCTTCTTTTCTTCTGCATTCTTTGATCAAACATCTAAGCTTTCAACCCATACTCCAGCTCTCGATTCAAAAACTTGACACAGACTCTCGACATCTATCATATTTATCCAACAGCATCTTCTGACATCCAATATCGACTTCATCATCTCCCATCATCTATCCCAACATATCACACGACTTTGGTATTGCTTTCGAGCCTACATTCTTTGTTCATCTTCAGCTTCGACCCTCAGCAACGAGATATTTCTACCACCGATCAGCTCTGTCATCGAAAGGCATATCCTTATCTTACAGACATCTCATAAGTCACTACCTATCTTCACTTTTGTTATCCAAAAACATGCTCGGAATTACCCAACAATACGGCATAGTGCAGAGTCACATGGAAGTCCTCAAGGCATCCAGAACGAGCAAAGTGATGGCGAAGAAGCATATATTGCCACATGACACAAAACACCAGGGAAGGCCTAAGATGTTGGGGATTTACACAAATAAGTTTAAGGACGCATTTGCGGAGGCAAACCAAAAGGTGAGTGATCCTCTGAATTTTTGTTATGCGTAGATGCTTACTGTTCGTCAGCGGGAAAAGAAGAAGGCTCTTGAAGGCGTCAAAGAGCCCTCACCCGAGAAGCTCATCGAGCAAAATATTCTCAATGAGCCAGATGTGCAGCGTGTCACCGATCAGGCTAGCCATACGCCACTTCAATCAGAGGATCATGCCACAGAGGAGAATGCCCTTGACGTACCTCAACCAAATGTGAATTCAGAACTTTCATCTATAAATATATATTTCAAGACTGCTGAGGCTGATGTCACGCAGTGCAGCATTGGCCCGTCAACTGCGGGTAGTGATGATGGTGCTGCTCAGAAAGGGCTTGCGACTGGCTGCACTCGTCAGTTGGAGAAATCTTCTCATCGCGAGTTGATCGATACGATCACGATCCTGACCCGCAAAGTTGACGAATTTTCAAATGTGGTGCAAAAGGGAGCAAGGACCTCTCCCGAAATCGAAAGTCAAAGCGAGAGCCCAGTCACCAGGTCATCTGGACAATCCCCGACGAGCAGCGCCCCGCAAGAATCTCCAGACAGTCCGGGCACCAGCATCGAATCTGGTGAAGAAGCGACGATTCCAAAATTGGCGATGGAGGAAGGCAAGGGAAATGCACGTGGTAAGCATACTTGGTCCTCTTCTTACCACCTCATCAATGTGTCTGACTGTTGATTGAAAGGAGATCAAGCCTCAGACCGAACTGGCTTTCTGGAATCTGAGGTCGCAACGCTTGAGCAGGTTGTGGCTTGTAAAGAGAACGAGATCCTGGACATACAGGAAGACCACGAAGCTGTCGTTGACGACCTCAAGGAACTGCTAGCTGCCGCCGAAGCTAGGGTCGCTGCCTCGGATGCCGATCTGAGGAAGGAGCAAGCCTCCAAAAACAAGATCATGACCCAGCGGAACGAGTTTGCCAACGTCAACAAGCAGCTCAAGCTGCAGCTGGCTACTGGGCAGCATGGCGACTCTTCGCTCGTAACGGTACAACGTGGGGCAATTGCGCAGCTCCAAGCGGATATCAAGTCAAAGGACGAAGAGCTAGCGGCCGCTCACGCCAACGAGAGGAGACTCGTGACTGACGGTGGGTTCTGGCAAGGAGCCTTTCTCATCGTCTCGGCGGAGCTGGAGGACGCCAATCCCGATGCCGCCCAGAGGTACAACGGCATTGTTCGTCGGAAAGACGAACAGATCGACAAGCTCACCGATGAGCTCCACAAAGCTCAGGAAAATTATCGGATCGAGTACGCTGGCCGTGTAGACGACCGGACCAAGCACTTTGGCACCGTGGCAGGACTTCGGAAATGGGAGGCAGAGGTCCGTCAATGGTGCCAGACCATCGCGGGGACTTACGAGAAGCTTCAAGGCCACGTCAACCATGTCATCAACGTCCTAAATGGCATTCGGTCCCACGATGACGCTACCGAGTTGCTCCTCGAAGCTTGCAACGGCATCAAGCTCGAGAACTCAAAGCTCAGTCAGGCAAGCTACAATTACGACCAGCAAGTCATAGGCCTGAATGAGACCATTGCCGAGCGAGATGCCAAGATCATCGAGCTAGAGGCCGCTTTGGCACATGAGCAGGAGCAGCACGGTCTCACAAAACGTGAGCCAAGGCAACTCGAGCGGGACCTTGAACTTCAAGGGATCGAGCACGAGAGCGTCGTGCAAGAGTGGACAGTCAAGGTCCAGGAGCTCGAGGAAGGTCTCCAGAAGCAGGTCAAAGCTCGTGAGTCACTGGCGCAAGATGCGATTAAGGGCACCGCAGCACAAACGGTCGTCGATGGCCTCAATAGTCGCATTCTCGGACTTCAGCAAGACGTCAAGGACTCTAAAGCTGAGGGCAAGATGTGGGCCAATGGATACGCCTACCTCCATGGAGAGCTGAGGGAGCTCCAAGGCGTCGGGAAATGGGGCACTGACCTCGACGTGAATATCTCTGGAGTTGACTGTCCAGACATCGCGAACTACCAGGTCGAGCTGCTACGACGTCGGCTCAAGATCGCAGAGGCGCCACTGGCCGCAGACGTAGGCAAGTTCGGTGACAAGGTCGAGAGGAAGGGCGGTATCCTGGCTGCTTGGGGGGTGCGATACGAGGTCGACATGGTCGATACAGAATGATCTGGGCTTCAGGATCTCTTTGGGTTTCTGCAAGGGGGCAGACCGCCGGTTCGGCTCCATCTTGGCTTCAAGGCTGGTCTACAGCATTGTTTAGTGGATACTGTGATGACATACATGATAATTTAGCAAGAGTCCTCCCAATGCCATTGTTCCTCTTGTTCTGAAGCCAGCCGCCCAAACTAAGCCGCTTTCGGACTAGCTGCTCCGTCCCCCACGCGGATCTTCAGACGTCATGCTTCTTTCACAGCATTATCAACATTCAAGGATCGTTGAGATATATGTGTGTCGTATTTCGTTGTGCCTGCTACAATGCACCATGTTCTGCAAGATGCTATACATGGTGATCCAAAGATGACTTGCTTGTGCGCGAGCTCTTCGATGCGCTATGACCCACCCATCTTCTCGAAGCAATCACAACGGTGCTCCATCACTTGAAATCATTAACAGTTTAAGCCTTGATGTAATGACCATGCGAGAGTCTTCATGTTTCAGAATTCGTTTCCCGCTACGACTGGCGCTTTACAAAACGTCCCCTTAGCTGCTTTGCAGCTTGGTAGCGAAGATTGATAGTAAAGCCTGAGAAATATTTTGCTTTGCTATAATGTCTTCCCGCAGTGTTCGCCTTTCAGAGCTACGGAGCTTCCATATCTTCACTCCTCCAACTTTCATCTGCGATAGGCATCTGAGTATTCATTCTTCTGCCCGTGGCCATAGGAAGATGCAAGTGGTAAATAAATAAAATTGGTATCGTTGCCAGGAATTTCCTGATACACTGTTGACACAAGCCTTATCATGCACAAATGCGATTCTTGCATGTCAACACTCTCCTTCTTTGTTGGCCCCTCGTTACATTCGCCTACCGGTGTTGTACGTGTCGGTCCCAGTGTGTTCTCATTTTTAACACCATACATCTTGATACTGACCAAGGTATAAAGCCCCTCATTATTCTCGTCAATTTCTTGCTTCTTCCTACCACCTTACACTTCACCCATTTGTTCAAGCCGCGCAGAGTCAATCAAATTCGAAGCTTGTGCAAACAACGAGATATCAACAGTCTCCATCACATTGATCAAAAGCATACCCTACGCGATAATACAACAAAGCCAGTGCTAAATCGGCTTCAACATACCACCGATACCTTCATGTTTCTGCCGCTACTTCCGCTCAAGGGGCAAGACTCGTTGGATCACAGTAAGCTTGAGGCACGAGACCATTGCGATATGTTAGACTCTAGGCTTGCAGAGGACATGGAGGTCAATTACCCGATTGCTCTTGACGATAAGTCCGATACTCATCGCACTCATAGTTGCTACACGGGGACATACCATCTGTGTCTCAGTCGGAGAATAAGGGTCGCTCATTGTATCAGACGAGCACCATGCACTGTCATCAAACGTGCAAGTCAAAGTATTACCATTCAATTACGCCAAAGACAAAGTGTCATGTAAGCGGACTGCCTATCACCTGTCGATGCTCAATCATATCCCTGACTGTCTTTAGTCGACCCAGAAAAAGCTCAAAGACGGATGCCTCTTCTCATATTTCAAATCCTCCGTGCCCATCCTCACCTGCACACCGCAGACCACCACAACGTCTACATCGATCAGCGAAAAGTCGTCAGAAGTCGTCAGCCCAGTGACTACGGTATCAGATGAGGACATCACTCCAAAAGACAAGACAAATGCAGCCTTTACCCATGTTAACACTCTCGGAAACACCATTGCCACACAGGCCAACTTCGATCTTGCAAAGGATGCAGACCTGCAAGAGACGGACGAAACACAATTGGTACCTTTAGACGGTGCGGAAGAGCACAAAGTTGTTAAAGAAGAGCAGGATGCTGTCAAGAGCGATGTACGCAAGCATGGCTCCCAAGGCGAATCTGTCATAAACGACAATGTCGTGGACCATGAGGAAGTTTTAACAGACCCTTTTGCTGTCCATGAGCCTCCTGCTCTCTTCCCGGTTTCAAGCTCTGGTCATGCAGGCGTCCGGTTGGCAGAGCTTAGCGCCGAGATACAGACAGCGGACCCCTCCTCAGACGATGACCTTCAAATCTCTGAGAATCTTGCCCAAGACCTTTACACCCCCGATTTGGAAGGAGAAGACCTGGACCCTAATTTTCCCTTCCTCACCAAGCAGCCTGCGAGCCTGAGTAGTGAGGACAATTCTCAGGATAGTCCCCTTCTGTTGAAGAGCAAGAATGCCGGGAGGGGAAAATGGGCGGTAGAAGTGTTTGAGGAGCCTGGGCAAGGACCCTCCACTGGCGCAATGGTACCTCCGACTCCGGAGATGCCTGTGCTTCAGAATATTGAGGTGCCTGGTATGAGTTGGGCCACGGACTTTCCCGTGGCTTTCACCTCTTCAGCGCCCAAACCCTCTGCGGACACGACGATTGCCGAGCTCGGAGCTCGAGCAGAGGCCGCTTTCCTGCGACGCCACATCTTGAGACAACACGCGCTCCGACGGGCACAGCAAGTTGAGAAGGAAGATGCTGCGTGTTCACCAGCGCTGCCAACGCTACCAGCGCAAGAGAAGGAGGTTCCACAGGTCCCACCAAAGAGCGGGAAGATGTCGAATCGTAAGAAGCAACGCCAAGCTGCAAAGGCTAAACGCAACGCATGCTTGGAATCTTCTGTACCCGATGACGCCGCACTGAGTGCCCCTCCACGAGGCTCAGGTATTATCGCAATCGCGCCAATAATGGCCCAGCAACCGGGTGAGGGAAAGCACAACTCCATGGATGATGAATTCAAGGTCGAGGCGAAGACATCAAAGCGATCACAGCGCGCCAAGGCCTATGCTGCATCCCAAGAGAAGAAGGCTCAGGAAAAGAAGGGCGCTGAAGAGCTCAAGAAGCTCCAAGAGAAGGAGGCTGCTGCTCAGCTCGCTGCTGCTCCCATCCTGACGGCGGCTGCGAAGCGGCGGAATCGTCAGAAGCGTAGTGATGGGGGGAAAAGGCTGGGCTGACGTCTTGAAGTCTTGAGAGGTAGATGCATCTACAAAAGCGAAATTGGCACGTAGATGACAAGTATGTAGAAGAGCTTGTGAGGATTCATGACCATAAAATCAAGACACCGGCGATACCTTTCAATCCATATCAAGTATACACCACGAGGTTCCCTCTCTGCTCTTGTTCGCCGGTCCAGAACAATGGACTTCATTGGGAGTAGAACTCCCTGCTGGTTGCATTGAATGGCTCGGTCTTTGTTATAATTTTGGCCTACATCTTCCAGCATTTCTATCTGTTCGACGATGGGCTGCGCCATTACCGATCCGATTTTCATAGCTATCGTCCTTGTTTGTTTTGTTTTGCGGCCAGCTCACCCGATCCATCGACTGACGTCATGCGGATTTCAATGAAAATACACCGCGATATCTTCAAACTATTTTTTTATCAGTCTAGCTCATGTAAACCCCAATTCATGAATTTTTTCAACCTACGTCCAAACGGTCGGTACTCCAACCGCCTCTCAACGACTGGAGTTTCACCTTCCTTGCTACTCAAGACATAGCCTACCCTGAGAATGACTCAAAAAGATTGCCAACAAAGGGGACAATCTTTTGTGGGAACGAAACGCTACGATTGACCTGACCTTGAGACTAGGAGACGAAGGCTGGGAAAGGTGGCGTCGAAAGAATACCCTCACTTCTCTTGATCCTCCGGGAGGCTTTCACTCTAAATGAGAGCGAGGATATGGTGAAGAGGAGTCCTGCGGTCGAATTCGTTGCGGATCCCGCATAGGGACTTATCGCAAGTCCAATCTCCCCAACCCTGAGGTACCCTTATGAACAAGCATGAGTGGCTAGGAAAGGCGAGACGCAGGTCTGAAGAGTGGCCGCAAGAGGGAGCAAAGGGTCATGGAGCTTCATCAAGAACGTCCGCACCAGTGCTCGAGGAGGGTCTCCTAGGCTTTCTGTAGCAGTCAGGCCCGCTGAATGCTCCTTTATACCCAAAGTAGAATCATACCCTTGAGCAAGCGGAGGTGAATTTTCGGGGGCTGGATAGTGTCTGTACCACATGGTGCTGCCACTGGCCCCTCAGATATAACGGATTTCAAGTCTGGGTTCCATACATGCCCGATGAACGGTCGGGCTCTCCTGGGAGATGTAGACCCGAAGATCTTCCGCAAAGAGAATCGCACAGAAGGTAAGATGTGGGGATCACACCAAGGGTGATAGCTGACCGAGGCAGACCTAATGATTCTACCAGCCTCAAATTGTTAATGTCTCGACATCATGCTTGCTAGCTATACCAAAGGGGCAGCTTTTACAGATTCGTTTGGAATTTTCCGACCGAAATACCAGCGTTAATAGATATATATCTACATCCTACCAACAGCTCAATTGAACGAACAGGCTAGAACCCTACCAACACCCCTGACGAGCATGATATTCAATCTTACGAGAACGGGATGACGATCATGGTTGGCTCCCTAAAGGCACATCGAAAGAGGTCCCACGTAGCGTTATAATGCTTCCCAGGACATCGCATATAGAACACTGATACGAGCCCATGAGGACGTCACCTCCCATGGAGCAATGAACGGGGGACGTAAAGACTTCCCATCGATCCCGTGGGGGAAACGGAAACGCATGATCGAGTCTCAGGCTCCATAGAACAGCAAGGCGCTGATCATAATACGATTATGTCACATTGCATCCAGGATGATCCAACCCATATTCTTGGCGCTCTTCCTGAAGAATTTCTAGCGGCGAGATCACATTCGACCAGCGGGTATTTCCGAGGCGTGCCGGAGCCTACTACTTTTGGACGTCAGCCTTCCTTGCAACCGTTTAGACTCCATGATAAGCGATCAATTCTACGAGCGTTATACTCCATGATATTCAGTGATGCAATGCTTCGTCTGTTTAAAAGTTCCACTGTCTTGTGCCGCGAATTCTAAGATCATAATCAACGTGGGCGTATCAAGCCTCTCCAATGCGCCATGTCTGGCAATCCAAGCGCTATTCAGCGTTCAATTTTTAATACGCTGAATGGACCTCCTAGACTGAGCCGAAGGTCCTGCGTACTATTACTCTAGGCGAAGAAAGAACAAACAACATCACCCATTGGCGATCTATACGACAGTGACGTCGTGCCTGTGGGCAAGACTGATATTCCTGGTGCCCTTTTTGCTATCATCTACTGCAAAAGAATCGTTCCTCCTACCGTATATTTCTCTTTTCCTAGTAATGTTCCATTACTATTGCTAGCTTTTGGCTATGCACAAGGTGTTTGGTAAATATATATTCGGATCACCGACTATCCCTTCCCAAGGTCAGTCATTCAATGGCATGTGCAGTGAGAACTTTTTCTTCTGACGATCGAGCCATTATGTCATATCATCAGATGCCAAGACATTTCATACCGCGCGTTAAGATCTTGAAAACGGCATGATCAACACAAAGGCTCGATGTTCGCTTGTCGACACTCCCTCGATACCTAGAAGCCATGTCCAAGTGTTTCCCTCCGCGCCAGACGGGTCCAACACTCTGGCACCTGACCCAACACGTTAATTTGTGTTCATTTGAACAGCATCATCCGCCTCGACACCATCTGCGATATCGAGACTCTTGCTCGTGAATCCTCTCTACTTTCCATCCATCCTGTCAATACTCGCACCCTTATTTCGTACTCCTCAACCATCTCAGAAGCCGCTGCAAATATCCAGACCAAAGCAGTTCCTCTTTTTCATTGAACAAGACTCTGCTCATCAAACGAGAACAATCACACACGCGTCAACTTTCAATTTTCGTCGAAGTGACAATGACTCTGTCGTTGCTCCCCGTTGATGCGCCAGCAGCAGAGCACGATCAACAACAAAATGCTTCCAACCAAGCAACGTTGCAGATAAAAGACCGTCGGGATCTCTCGAGCTCTCCGCCTGCCCAAGATACGGCGGTGAGTCTCCTAGACCCCCGTACAGGCTCGATAGAATGCAGTCAAGAATGCCACTTTGTCTACTACCACAAGGTTTCGCCAAAGGCGACACGCAAGGTGAGTAAAGAATTAGACGAAGCAACGCGGTTGCAATCATCTTCTGATTCTCCCCAGACCAAGCCGATGCTCAAAGACGGGTGCATCTTCTCCTTCTTCAAGACTCGCCCTCTCGAAGCTCCATCCTTGGTGACAGAGACGATCCCAGCATGCACAGATGTGGGCCCAGAGGTTGCCGAGGAAAAGAAGCTGGGAGAGAGTACCGTCAAAATTCCGCTGGCAGATCCCTCAACCCTTGAGACAGTCGCTCCGGAAGCCGCTTTGGCGGATGATAACGAAGATCTGGTGAAACCGACAGCTGCCCAAAGCTCTAACATGTACGTCCACGGTGCAGAGCATGACCACCATGTCACCCAATGGAAGGAAGGAGTTCAGCTCCCAACTAGTGATCCCAATTCGGAGGACAATGTTAGGGTGCGGAAATCGCTCGCGTACAACTTGTTCATTCCTCACCTAGAAGGCAATGAGCCAAGCTACCTTTCTCCCCGTTCGACGCAAGAGGTAGAAATCCCAACAAACGGAGAAGGGAACGAAGTAAAGGATGCTACCCCGGATGGGTCCATCATAGAGACCTCTCCAGCATCTTCGGCTACTCGATCGAACTTCTACCAGCCAGTGACAGCAGATCACGAGATTATGCCCCAGGATGACAAGCCTCAAGAACAAGCAGGAAATGCAGTAGACGGCCTCCTAGGGAAAAAAGGCGCATCGACTGAGTCAGGAGGCTGGCAAAGTGTTGAGAAGGTGACGCCCAGATTATTCTGGCAGGCAACGTCGGCGAGCAAAACCTTTGAAAACATATCTGGAAAGGCAGCGGAGAAACTTGGACCCTTGAGCTCAGTGCCCTATTCGACGAAGCCAAATTTTAGTTGGGCATCCAACACGCCCGTGACTTTTACATCCTCTGCTTGCACGAGCTCTACGGGAAGCGTAACGCCTCCTCTGTCAGCCAAATTTCCGAGAGGCAAAACCGAAGAGCCTTCAAAGACGATCAAGGCACCTGAAACCGCCGCTGATTTGGATAATCTCGACGTTCATTTGACATCAAATGTGCCAAATAATGTCCCATCCTCCAGCTCCTCGAGTTCTTCGGGTAATTATGGTCAGACACCCTCGACGGAATCGCACGAGTACTCTCCAACAGAGGCTAGAGTCTTCGTTAAATATCCCAAGAACCTCCCAGAGCCTGAGATGCCGCTGCAGAGCCATCATGGAGAGCAGCTGATCACTCGGGCCTCGAGCCGTGGTATTAGCTCCTCTGAGGAGAGCAGAAGTGGGAAGGTCCAACAGCTTCGAGTTAGAGCCGAGGCTGCGATGCTCAAGAAACAGATTGAGCAGGCATTTTGGGTCAAGCGCGCGAGGGAAACTCAAGGAAAAATTGCACCGAAGGCAGAGAAAGAGGAGGGGAATGTACACAAAGGGGTTAGTGCACTGAAGAAGTCAGGTCACAAGACGCAACGTCGAGCCGTAGAGGCTCAACGTGAGACAGCGATGGTGTCTCCAGCTGCCATAGGTGTGCAGAAAGCGCATTCTTCGAACGCAGCAGTGTCATCAGCTATAGTGCTCGATGGTGAGCACCAAGCTCGTCGAAAGGAGGAGTTAGTAGATGACGAATTCGCGGTTCAGACTGGGCCAACAAAGAGGGAGAAGCGCGCCCAGGCTTTCAGACAGTCACAGGCAAAGAAGAAGGAAGAACAGTTGGCCGCCGAGGAACGGATGAAAGTTGAAGAGGAGCGAAGACCAGCCGAAAAGGCTGCCGCTCCTATACTCTCGACTGCAGCAAAGCGTCGGTCTCGCGCGAAACGCAACGCTGGGGGTAAAAGCTGGGCGGATGTGGCAAGGATATAGTCGTCAGACATTGATCCTGGACAGATGAAAGCAATGATGGGCGTGAAATGCAAGAGGCGTTGGGAGGGTGCTTCTTGAGGAGGTATTCGTGTTCATCTGGAGGTGCGACTCACAATGGCAGGCACATAGCACTTCATTTCTTTTGAATCGAGTAATTTAGTAAAAGTCTTGCTCTTTGCATATTGAATCACGGATCTGATCCATAGTAGCGCGATCAGTTCTTGCTCAAAGCCGCTGTTAAAGCCGCTCCATCTCCGCTCCTGTCCGTCTATCAAAAACATAACAGCTCCGCCCGCCATTATGACAACCCCTTTCATTCGTCATTTCTACTCTTCTTCAAACACTCTTGCTCACTCAGTCCGTCCTCGAGGCCTCTGATGCAATGCCATTCGCCAACATCGATTTCGCGGCGTCAGCTAGCTTCCTTGTATGCTGGTCTTGGACCCTGCCGTTCAACTAGCTCTGCATTTTGACAGTGATCGAGTAGGAGGCAGTACACGAGGCCTTCAAGCATCGAGTCCTTCTGGACATCGATCGATACGAATCAGACCATATCGCTACCGTCAAAGGAAATTAAGGTCTGACCACGCAGTAGAGGTAGCTGGACTGAAGTACAATGAACAGAGGGTCAATGTGATCGCATTACCTTGCTCAATTTTCTGACAGCCAGTATGCTATCGTCATGGTCGACCTACACCAATTTGAAGATCGGCATATATATATCCATACCAAGCGACCCTTCCAGGGCTGCCACTGGGTCAACAGCAATGAATTCATACTCAATCGTCGCAGACGTACCTCCATTCGCGGTCCGATGCTGGAATAGCTCTTCCTGCAGTGTCTTCAAGGCAATGATGTCCATTAAGCAACTCAATACACACTCCTGCCATGAAGGTCGGCGATGGGCCACAATCGCTCTCAGAGACCACCACCAAAGCCGACCTTAATGAGCCAGAGACGATAAGTCGTTCTGGAATGGCTCTTTCGGGGTATTTTGTCCCACCATCGAGCTAGGAACCTTATAAAGTGACCGCTTAGGTGTAGGAACCTACCATAACATGTCTCGATACTATACCTCTATCTCAGGGACTACCGCTCAACCCGGCCACCCATTCTCTATGCCTTCAGACACCAACTATCGATCACGAGATCCTGAGCTTCCATCGGACACAAGCTCATTAGCCACATCCATCCATAGCCGATACAACCCTCTCGGCCCACTGCGAGGACCGTCATAATCGACAATTTCTTCGCCTTTCCCCCACACAACCGCATGCCACGTTCTTCAACCGACTCCAATCATCAGGTTCATATCCGAAGGCAGCCTGAGCTTCATCTATCACCTTGGTGCTCTTCAAACCCTCCTGGAAGAAGAGGCCGCAACGGCCGAGTCGCAGGTGATGTCTTGGGCATGATAGCCTGGCGGCTACCGAAAAGGGATAAATTCTGGAAGGCCTTTACACGGATATGCTCGCTGCCAAGATACCAGCTGACTGCCATGTCAAGTACCCAATGTGTCGAGTCACCACGGTGTACCCAAGATAGCATACGGAACGGATCTGAACAAGCAGATGCTAGCTCGGTATGAAATCCTCGAGATCGGTGCTCGTTTCTTCCAATACGACGGATGTAAATCAGAACTCGACAATGTTCCGTCGAATGCCCTCCACATCAGTGACGAACGCCTCCCTCAGTCCCAGATATCCTATTCCCAATATGACGATCGAGGTTCCAAGGGATAGGGTCTTCTGGCTACCCGAGACTCTTGAAAGGTGTTCACAAGAGGAGGCTATACATGTGAAAAGCAGAAGAATGCTGGGCCTGCAAGACCAGGTAGCCTATTCCAAGACTAGAACAACCAGACATTTGTCTTTATCTCGGAATACAATAGCTGCATCACAGAAAATTCTCCGCGAGTACCAGATGTCAGCATTTTTGTGAACAAGCAAAGAGCCTGTTGTCCTAAAGCCTCTCAATTATCGGTACTGACCTTGACCTCAATCATGGGATCAAAATACAAGCCACCTACGTTGAATATATCCTTCTACCAGAAGGGCCAAAGGCAAAAAGCCAAGAAGAGCACAGTCGGTAGAGCTCATGACTGATGACTTTAACGCTGCTGCGATAGGAAGTTTACGCTCGCCCGGTGCTTTCTCCGGTCAGCAAATAGTCCAGAATAAGCATTTGTTCCTATAACATTGGGAAGCAAGGAAAATGAGATATATACCTCGATCCTGACACGGATGAGATGCCACACCGTGGATCTACCACTAGCTCGCCGTGTCACCATTCTTCACTACACTCCCAGGCTTACCCCCGAGTCCGTGACTGGAATCATGGCATGTTGGTCTACCTCAGTGGCTCGAAGATGCAGTTACCTGGCTCGACCAAAAATATAAAAAGACGCTTCCACGGCTTTCGGATCTGATTTCAGTATTCTCGCAGCTTGCGAGGAAGGTAATGATGCCCTCCAGACTGGATATTTCTCACGACTAGGATTCTGAGTTTCCAAGAGAGGCTCTTTTTGAGAGTAGCGGACCCCGATCGAAAGTATCTGAGATCTCACCTTGAAGAATCACGACGTCGAGGGATGGCAGAAAAAAGCAGATTCGAGAAGCTAGCACGGCCGTTGCGCGAAGAACACTCGACCTACAGATGAAGTCAGGAGGAGCTCCAGGATGCTCGTACAACGCTCGCAATCCCTTTCAAAGAAATACGGAGCTCTACAGAGCCTACAATATAGACACCCAGTGGTTGCCCTGTTATCAGGTCTCCATCACCACCCTCACAAAAATGGAACGGCTTCTTCACGAAGAACAGTCGAGCCACGAGAGGGTCAGAAACAGCTTCGGAAGGCTCGAACGACGTCCGTAGTCCTTCCAAGCGGAATCTGAAGCTTACAGAATGTACAGCACAGAAACCAAGGGGTCGCCTTGCCACCATGCCTCCCATTCCTTGCAGATCTGGAACGGCTGTCGCGCGAAGAACATTCAACCCATGATTGAAATTAGGAGAAGGTCTGGCAAGCTCAAACAAAAATCGCAGCCTTTTCAAGAGGCGTCCAAGGCTCTGAAACATGTATATTACAAACGCCCTGTGATCGCCTTACATTCATGCCTCCACTTCCTTCCCTCCCTACAGATTTTCCAACGCAGCACCATCTCCGCACTCTCGCCAGCCCACAAGAGCCTTCTGAATTGCATTCTGGAAAAATTGTCTTTGACCGAATTGAGCCATGGATAACCAACTTCACAGAATTCATAGTGGATGCCGTATTCCAAAGGATGATGCAAAGGTTTAATGAGCAGGGCATGAATCACCTCATTCCACTCAGCCACTGCACAAATTGCCGCTCGCTGCATGCCTTTACGGTTTAAAATCTACTTCCCATGGATATGATAGTAGCGACTTGGTCTTAGGGCGTTTGTGAAAAATTTGTCATTGGAAATCATGAGATGTGTAGTCACTGATCGTGTGAAAAGGAAAGAATAGCCAATTGGGTAAAAGACAGACGTTCTATAGGAATTGAGGTCGTTTGACTGGTGGCATCATCAAATTCAAGTCCCTTTGGATATACCGAGAGACCGACCCTACGCATTTGAATTCGCGAATGCCTTCCACTGGCATCACCCCTGCTCCCTCTGCTTCTGTGAGATGACTCAAATCGAACAGCCTTCAAGGGTATCGGAAGCAGCCAAGATTTTCGTGGTCTCTGATGCTTCGAAGTAGTCTGAATCTTCACACCCAAATTCTTATCGGTGGCAAAATGGCAATCCAGCCATTAGAAGTAGTCGTTTCTTCTGCAAAACTCAGTTCAAGCTCATCAGCCGCAAGCCCCCTGGTTTTAAATCCACCAGAGCAACCAATCGCTCCATTTGTCGGGCATGTTCTACCTTTCTTGAGGTCTGTTGATCCTGATCTCACCCTCAAGAAGGAAGAATAAAGAAACCCAGATGGGCTAAAGTTCTCATGCCTGATGATCTCTCTGACTTGACATAGATCTTGAAGACACCATAACAACCTAGCGAATGAGTGTGATTGAATCTGCTTGCAAATCTCAGCGCATGCTCGTCAGCCGCAAGCCCCTTGACGATAGACTAGTCCATCAGCATCCACGCACCGCGCCTTTTCCCAGCCACTTTCTTTAGTTGTAGAGGCTCAGCCTTTAAATCTTATTCATCCTGATCTCGCTCTCAATAGGGCAAAAATCAAATTTCAGGCACCAGTTGTCCCGCCAGTCGAGATGGCGTTGATGGATGCTTCAAATTCCGCGAATTCACCCCTTGAGCCGCGGGTGGCGTCCCTGACGGAATGAATAGAATTTTCGAGTGGTTGAGAAGACCACAAGGGCGCACGAGGCTGAGTGAGCGCTTTGACTTTGTCTGATAGCGCGTAAGTAATTTTGGGGCGTCAGATGTTTGACATCTGGCGTACGATTTGATTCACAGTCAGAGTTGAATTTATCCTGACACACCGATCCATGCAATTTGAGTCGCTCAAAGGGTCTGGAGATGAGGATTTGGGATGGCATCTCTTTGAAATTGGCTTGATTCAGAACATCGTACTGATGAGTATGCGCATAGTCGTTGTCCACGCATTAGATGTATGATTAAGAAAAAATCGTCGCTCTTAGAGATTGAAATGGAGACGTCAGAGGAAGCTGAGGAGAACTCTGGATAGCTTTCCACAGACACAATAGTCTCGAGTAGGCTGAGCCGATGCTTCACAGGTGTCATGAATTGTCGCTGGGCCATAAAGTCTTTGTTCTCGTGGTGGCAACGGGCGGTAAAATGGGAATCCCATCAATGAAGGAACGATGAAGGCCCTGAATGAGGTTACATTGGATGAAAACGTTGCAAAGGCTTGCAAAAGGCTACTCACGAAGGCGCAGCACATGGATTTGCGTCAGGTGAGTCAGTGATATGAATATAATATCGTAAAAGAGATAGAAAGTGCAAAATTGATTGGCTAGAAGCGCCCCTTGAAAGCTTTCTATCGCACTGTGAGTCACATTTTGAGCAAATGGTATGTCATTCCTTGGTAGATGTGATATCTAGAGTCTGTTTTTGCCACGGTATTGGTTGGGCAAGCGCCTTTTGGCTTGGTGGCTGGTGTTCTAGAGCCTTGCGCCCTGAATATTTATATAAAGCTGGGCGGACTTCCCTCATACCCAAGAATTTTTTCTTGACACCCATCTTTCATACCTCAAATCCACTCTACGAACCGCAAATACAGATTGTTCTCCTTGCATCTGCGTCCTCTATCACCTTACCAAGCATGATTTATACCCTCTTCCCCTTGTTCTCCTACTTTCTCGTCGCTCTTGCTGCGTCTTGGACGTCAGACAGTCTCTGTTGTGGTCCAGATCAAGCCCACAGGTATTGATTGTCAAGAGAGCACCACATCTGTGCTATCATCTTGACAACCATGTGCTCCTATCAATTGCATCAATACCCTTGAGCCTCTCCAAGCGCCAAATGCGCGGGCAAGGAAGCTTTGCAACCTCAGAGACGAGACGAGGAGATGTCTTCGAGACCTGAGGCAGCACTTCAAGACCCAGGACTTACCTTGTACCACAAGACAGATTTGGAGACCCTTCAAGTTGTCGCACGCTCACAGTGCTTGTAAGAACCTTGATGACGTGCATCTCTACGCAAATGCTAGGCACAGAAGACCAAATGTACGTTGCTCCCTTACTCGATCAAAATTCCGGTCGTACAGCATCCTCCAGAAGAGCAGGCTCAAGTTTTGTTTCTTTGATCTACCCCTGGTCCCCTGCCTTCGAATGTCCTACCATCAAAGCTATCATTTACTAATACCTCTGTATCCAATAGCATGTGGCCGCTGGAGCTATCTTTGAAATGCCTTTCCGGTCAGAAACTTCGACAATACAAAGACACTCTCCTAAAGCAGTGCCTCCGCCAGCCGAATCAGCCATCTCTCATAGTATTTTTACCCCTCCGTGGCGACATGAGCCTGGCACAGAAGAGGACGAGGATCCATGAATGCTTAGATGAAGTGAAGAAGAAGCAAATACAAAGACATCCACCGGAGGAATGAGAAAATGCGGAAAGCCCAAAAGTACTCGATCATTTGATATGGAAGGACTTTAGGTGAGCCACATACCTCCTGGCCTGTGCTCGAAGCACCTCAACTGACTCCTATTCCTGGGATCCAGATAGTCCAGGAACAAATGGGCAAATTTTGAGAGCCACAAAGTCAAGACCTTTGCCGCTCTAGGTCGGATCAAGGACCCGCGAACAGCCTCCCATTATGGTTCGACAATACGGTAAATATATAACATCAGAAGATACTCAGGATTAGCGTGTATATCCTGTGAGGTGCAAAGGACGGCGAGCGACACCGGAAGGTGTGCCCAGTGAAGCAGAAGGTAGCTGCCCGGAAAAGCTCTCTCGGCACTCTCACTGAAAGCACATCATGTCAGCAGCAAGATGCCAGTCATTGGAGAGATGGAGACTGTTAGGGTCGTTTAATCGCCTTGCCGGAGGCCAAGCCCAAAAAATCGTCCGCTTGCTGCTGTGAGTTCCATCAGAGTCAGTCAGGTCGTAGCAGAGCTGATGTCTTACAGCTGCGTGGGAGAATCCTAAAGAGGACGTCAAGCATGAACGTCATCACTCTCGTTTTTTCCCACGCCAGAACACCCTGCTTCTTCTTCCGGCCCGCATCAAGACCATGGCATCAAACGCTCCAACCGGCATTACCTCTACCCCGGCACCAATGGCCACCAACGCACGTCCTGCCTCCTCCTCGCCAGCCAAGGCTAGCATCTCCTCGTGAGCCAGTGCCTCCGAGGCCAAAATAGAACTTCACTGCCACCATAGGCAGGTGAGGGGTTGACCCTGTACAGCGGCGTGGCAAAACCACCTAGAAGACGTCAAGCATGAACGTCATCTACAAGATGTCGGGACCGGCATCGGTCAGGGCCACAGACACATGCTACAAGCAGCTCCCCGTATTCAACGTCCAAAGGGTCAACAAGTACTGCAGCCCCAGCGATAAGCAAGCTTCGCCGTGTCATCCTGACATGGAGTACGACATCCACAAAATCATCCTGGGGAGTATGTCCAGCCCGGGGTTTTCTCGCAAAGTGCCAATTCTGATGCAGAATTTGGACGGGCCATATCCTCTGCTCGCACGTCAGAGCCATAGACACAAGCTCCAACAAGGAGCTGCCGTCCCAATGGCATAAAATATGGACAACATTGCAGGGAAATTGAGGCACTGACAGGGGCTGCAAGCCCTCTGACGATTGTCGGCACTGTCGTCGAGCAGCATTGCAGGGAAATTGGGGCACAGACAGGGGCTGCAAGCCCTCTGACGATTGTCAGATTTGTCGTCGAGCAGCGCACTGTCGTCGAGCAGCGCAATGTTCAAAGTAGCGTTGTGTTGAACGCAAATGCCAGCAGATCCGCTGCTGGTGAGCTACAAGCTCCAGCAGGAAACATACCCGATATTCTGCCATCAGATTCAGCTAGTCTTGCAGTCAGCCATCCCATCTTCTGAACGGACAACTCGGCCATGTTCAGGTAATCATACGGTTGCTTTCAGACGGGAGCTAGTGCAAGCCCATTGAGCTGCTATGGTTGACTTGTTCAGTCATATATATATAATCAGATCGTGGGACCGCCTTCTACTTCGGCGGCCTCGACGACAATATCCTTGCCCTCGGTAGATATCTTCCAGTATGGATGGCTCATTTGACTGGATTCAATCGGCGAGTTTGACGCGGCAAGCCACCCCGTGAGTGCATCCTACCTACATGCTTTACAACAGGGAGCTTACTTCTATAGCCCCCCGCCCTCCGATCTCCGCTCCGCTAAGCCTCTCCACCCTCCTCATCCTCCTCTCCTTCAGCCTCTCCCCCCCCGGCTACACAACAGGTCGCGAAGCAGCCGAGCGTGCCCTCAAGCTCGGCCCACAACGACCATTCCTTTTTCGGCATCCACGCGAGCTGTGTCTCTTGGAAGCTGGGGCCCCAAAGATCAGCCGAAAAAAGCAGACTCCCACGAGCGCTTCTGTGACGAGCGTGCAGCATCTCGTAACCTCCCAAGCATATGGGACAAGCGGCTACATCACGCCTGAGATCAAGCACCGCACACCAGAACGAGAAGGACGTAGGTCAAGGCCACATGAGTTGTACGGTGTCCACTCGGACATCTACTCGTTAGGGATGGTCTGCAAGGCAATGGTCCATCTGGTTGATTTCTGTCAACCCAGCACGGGTCTCAACGCGACTCGCTCACTGACCGAATTGGCGAGAAGCATGGACCTCCGCCATCGAAGCCAGTCTGTGCGCCAGAAAGGGTAAGCCCGACTTACGGTTAGATAACCAGTCTTTCGGCTAATAAGATAGAGAGCCTATCTGGTGATAAGAGCCATCCCTCGCCCCGGGCTCAACCTACGATAGATCGGGAAGAGATCCCCCATAAAGAGCTGATCGAATACCTCCACGAGCAAAATTCTCGACGCTGCCGAAGGCCGAACAGCGCGCCGGCGTGATGTTCAATCGAGGGGATGGCGTGATCGGGAGAGCAAGATCCAGGACCATGGGCCAGAAGTGATCCACATTGGGTGGAAAACGATCTAGGGGACAGCGAGTGAATCAGCGCCAAGTCAAGGCGTACCAAAGCCTCCTCAAAGATCGCGAAAACGCCATCAAGGCTCGGCAGAAGTTCGTCGAAAAGTGGGAGGAGGAGGACTTCAAAGCGATCCAGCCCGGCGCCAAGACTTTTACCCCTTTCCTTGTCGTGAGAGCGAAATCTATGGAGGCCGCCGAGAGACAGAACAAAAGGTAGATATATAGATAGATAATCCATCGAGATTCGTTGTTTACACCCCCGTGGCTCCTGGTGAGCTGCGGGGGAGTAGACAGGTCAGCAGAGCGGGCATGCTCCAAGCGCAACTGCCGGCAGAGGATCGAGTCGCATTCCGGATCTCTTCAAGTGACCTCGTCCCCGGTCAATGAGACCTCAGGGCTGGGTCCATTTTTTTTTTTTTTTTTTTTTTTATAGGCTGGGTTCAGAACACAGCCGACCTGGTGCTGCTACCAGGCTCGAGAAGGGTGAGCTTCTTATCCCGTCTGTATCCGTCGCACACCCACTGACCGGTATTTCTATCTGTAGGTGAAAATCGGTTGTCGTGGGCCTGCCAGCCTATGCTATCGAAGCCTTTCTATTTGACACCTTCACATCCGAAAACCACCCAGTCTTCACGAGCACTCCACAGCCAACCTCCCTGGCGAAAAATGTCAGCCTCACCTCGGCCTCTTTCGGGGAGAACACGACGAACCTCCCGAGCGTCGAGTTTGGTTAGCTTTCTGGAGAAGAAATCCCGGCTTCCCTTAGTATGGGAAACAGACATGATTATCCTGGTGATCGAGGGTAAAGACGGAAGCATAGCACTCGAGGCTGAAAGGGTGACTGCGTTGCCAATCTTTCTCGGCTTCATGACAGCCTTCATCACACCCGGTATCATGGAAGCAGTATAAACAGTGTGGTTGGGGGCTTCATGATAGCCTTCATCACACCAGGTATCATGAAAGCAATGAAAACAGCTTTTCCAAGTTTGCGGACTTCGGCCTCGCCGAGTGGGGTCCTCTCCTGCAGATTCCTTCAAACAGACAAATCTTAAGCACAAGACGCTACCGGTGGCGCCGAAGGCTGGGACAGCGGAGATGCTTTTAGGTGCTCCAGCAGCTGACTGCGCCAACGGCACAGCTCCCGCCAGCGATGCCTCTCCCGCCGAAGTCAATTAGGAGCTCCAGCAGCTGACTTCGCCGACGGCACAGCTCCAGCCAGTGATGACCCTCCTGCTCAAATCACCAAAGTCAAGGAGGTCGAGCCCGAGGACAACCCCCGCAGCAACAACCCCTGCATCAAGATCTCCTTAATTCAACCCGCGACATCCATAGCAACTTCGATGCTGCGGATATGTCACGCAGGCGCACTTGTTCGTGCATGGTTTCCGTTGGTGGCTCGATCTGGCAAGAAATTTCGAGGAGAAAGAACGTCTGCTGGCCGAGAGTTTCAAGGAGAAAGAATGGCTGCCGTGCCTGTGGCTTCACCGCTCGCACGGTAACCTGCGTGTGTGGAATACCAGTACGGACCAGAGGATTCAAAGGCTCTCACTTTAAATCTTTGACTTCGTGGTGTCTCTGGTCGGCGTGACGACGACTGACAGTTGCCATTGATACCTCGGGCAAGGAACTTTGTCGCACAATGATGTCAGGTAGACTTTCGGTAGTATGAACAGACATTCGCGTCTTCGCTGCTGCAATCTTCGCATTCTACTGAAGGAGACCAAGCCATGCATGTATCTTCGTGGGCCGCGAAGCCCTTAAACTATGATGACCGGCACCATGCGGTGACCCTACGTATCCCCCCAAAACAGTCTCGTCGAGCAGATCCAGCAGCAACGATATAAGAATCACGCCCGACTCAGCTCGTTGGCCGATAGATGGCTTGCGATCGTTCCAAAGGGCCATAATTTGATCACTGGATAGCCACCAATAGGCTGCCAGTGCCAAAGTCACCTTTCGAGCTGTCGAGCAGATACGTTGGTGGACTTCTGGGCTCGACTGCTCAGCCACTGGATCTGCCGTGAGATCCAGAGCCGCAAATTTCTCCCCATACCCATCAGGGAACCAACCACCTGGGAACCTTCGCCGCCAGATCAAGAATACCGGCATCGACAGACAGCATGGGACTCAATATCCGGCCTCCGAATGCAGTCCAATGCTCATCTGTAGACTTGACAGATGTCAAAAGCGACCATTTTCACCACACCTTCGCAGCAGCCGACATGATATTCAATGAAACATAGGAGGGACCCTAAGCGGGGAGATAGTAAGGGGGGTGGGTGAGAGCGTAAATGTATTGTGCCCTCCGGGTGTTCCTACAACAACGTCTTCCCGCACAGCCCATGCAACATGGTGGCTTCCACTACCTACCCTCCTCAGCTTCCTACTCGACTGCTCTGCCTCTTGGGATAATCCTCCGATAATTGGGCGTTCTCTCTCACCAAACTCAGCCCTATCGACAAACCACCTTCGGAACGGATCTGTTTCCTCGGTGCAGAAGATGCTCCCGCAGATGCCAGAAGCGTGGAGCATGGAATATCGACGAGACATACAACAAGACTTTACCCATGAGACATTGTCTCGGTCTGTCGCTTGCTTCTCCAGCTCCAATCCTCGACTAAGATCCTTGTGGAGAGACCACAGCGTCATCTCCGATAGATGGAATGTACAGGGCAGCCGTTAGGTTCCATCTCATACCAGCATACGTGAGCATGTTGTATCTTCATAAAAATATATTTATCGTACCGGTGAAATCGCGCTTTGAGAGATGGCGAAGTCGTGTCAAACGTTGGTTCTGGCAGGCTCTTTCAGGTTCGAAGAAACGGTCTGCTTCGGTCTCATCTACAGCCCAGACCTCCTCAGCAAGCCATTGCGGCACCGCCCACCCGGTTCACAGGCGCTCACATGGTTCGGTCGGTACACTTTGACGGAGCTCACATGCTTCGTCATTACCTGATGATGACAGACCAGGATGCAATGCAGGTTGACCTGCTGGGTTCCCAGATAGTCCTCTAGACTCCGCGTTCTTCGAAAAACTTCCGGCGATCAGACTTGTCCCCGAACTGATGCTTGTGGGCCGCAAAGCCCTTAAACTATGACCCCGATTGACGATGCACGATACCGCCAAGTCGAAGTGCGGAGTCAGCATTGCATCAACAGGCCAGCATAATCTGAGACATCCGTGCAAGTATGCAGATTGACTTGTATCCATCTTTCAGCAGGACGGAGGGAGCAAAGGGTCGAAGCTGGATCCCTTTTCGAAGTTGCCCAAGTAATCTGAATGGTGCAAAGGGGATGATTGAAGCATCATACCTCCTGCCTCGAAGAGACCGTTTTCTTAGCCATTCGCCATCCTGGGCCATGAGTCAGAGGTGGCCCCAGACGTGGTTGATGACAAGAACACGGACGACGAAGTGCTCCGTCTCCGCAACTTGAGATCTGGAGGTCGAAGGATGAGAAGCGGACAACAAGACTTCACCCATAAGAGATTGCCGTGGGGGTTCGAAACCTAGCCAGTGGAAGAGTTGTCATCAGGCCGCTGTTCCTTCAGCGTAGCTCTGGGATGCAGACCTCTCAAAGTCGGGGTGTCTTCCAGCCGTACAGAAGCTTGGGCTAAGCAACAGTAATTGTTCGACCAGAAGGCCTAGATTCGACCACTTCAACCGAATGGAACGATCCATTCCTCGCTCTCGCTTTGTTGATAGCGCAGCTTCTGATCTGGCACAGCTATACAAGTGGTATAAGCAGGAAGGACTCATCTTTCCAGAGCCTTTCATCCTTGGAGATCAGGGTCAGGATCGGAATTGAGTTTCTTTCTTTGGTGCGAGCACTGTCATATTTCGCATACCGTCACCATCTTCGCCGGTCACCGCTTCTGCCTGCGTTTATCCCCCAGAATTTGAGGCCAGGCCAGCACACTCATATACTCAAGGCTGGGGCAGTCTCTTCCAAAAACCCTTCGCAGATATTGTACGGGTCAGGAGCGAAGGTTCGCCTCTCTCTGCTGTTTGTCGCCTTGTTTGGACTCTCTACGAGCTGGAACATCTCGTGGACCAACGTCGCTTCTTGATGAGGCGTTTATCTGTGTGTTCGAAGCGGGGCCAGTCTCGTCCCAACCCAGCTCAGATTTCATACGGGGAAAGAAATGCGGGTCCGCTTCTTTCTGCTATCAGTTGCCTTGCCTCGAACTCTGAAAGAGCTCTGGACCATCCCGTGGACTAAGGTCGCTTCTCGACCAGACCTTTACCAGCGTTGACGTGGGGGGTCAGTCTCATTTGAAGCCGACACCGATGGTTTGTGAAGAGAGAACAAATGGACCGAAAGCAAAATTGTCACCAATCAGAGAGCGAGTATCGACTTCTTTCCGCCGTTGACTGGGGTGCTTCCGACTCTGCATGGACTGTGGTGGATTTCGAAAGCCATGGGTTTGAAGCCCAGACTTTACCCTCGCTAGTCGAAGGGGGCAATTCTCACTCGAAGCCGGCCCAGATATTATCTGGAGAGGCAGCAAACAGACCGAGACCGAAGTGTCACCAATTGCGGAGCGAATACCGACCTTGTCTCGCTGTTCCCAAGACCATTCAATTCACACTACACATTACAGCCAATAGACTTGAGGAATCATAGACATCCCTGCAGGGCCACGTTAGAATGTGCACTTCTAGCCTAGCGCCAGAAGACCTGCTGGGCTGTCTAATTAGCCCACAGGTTTACACCAAAACCCAGGCACTTTTATCTGTGCTTTTGCTCGCAGGTGGTTGGGGTTTTCCGACTTTGCATTGACGGTGGTATATGCCAAAGATCGAATGTCGAAAGACCAGGGCTCACCTTCGCCGGTCGAAGGGGGCTAGTCTCATCCCAGCCCGGTCCGAAGATCTCGATCTGTTGAGAGACTGGGCAGAAGAAGAGATGGAAGTGGGGGAGATGAACAGAAGGAGGATACACAGCTTGATGAGATACGACCATGAGCAGATCGACTGACGGAGAACATAAAACTTGGTGGCGTGTGTAGCGACTTCCGGTTGTTTACGCCGTGCGCTGGCGCCGGTGTCCAGGGGCCAGTCTCATCCAAACCCTACCCAGATATCTGGAGCCATTGATAGAATGGGCGCAGCAAGAGATCGTGAAGACAGCCTTTGGTGTTTTACAGCCGTGGCCGATGGAGTGAATAACGAGCGTCGGCCTTTTCACGCCGTGCGCTGGCGCCGGTCCAGAGGCTAGTCTCGATTGGGCAGGAGTCGACGAGGAGGTTTAAGACGAAGTCAGCAATGGGTTTTTTGGCTGACATTACTCCGAGGAGATTGCTGAGAATACGGTTGCTGGTCGACGGGATGATGTCGAGGTTGGAAAGTGTGAGGTGGAGAACAAAAGAGTGGAAGGATCAGAATCCGAAGCCGCCAACATCTCATCCCAAGGACTCGCTCGGTCTTGGCAGGAGAAAAAAGGGGCTCTTTAGGAAAGGACGAAAGGATTTGGTTCGGAGAGGACAGATCGAAATTGACCATCCCTCAGCCCCATGGTCCCCCGTACGGGTTTCAGTGGCTTTGTTACGGACAGCTCCTCTATGGCAGAATGAATGAGTCGAGAACTCATGACTCTGTCGTCGACGAGTTCAAGGGTGGACGACGTGGTCAGAACACACTGGCGAAAGGAAGTCTCGAAATATACGACCGCGCTATCGTTCTGACAGATACGACTTTTGTTCCCAAGAATCTCTATGCCAACAGATGTGGCATCGTCGCCCGTCAAGTTCCAACACGCGGCCACAGCAAATGGCGGCGTTCTTTGCCAAGACACTCCTGACGGTCCAAAAATCCCGGTATTTCCGCCGGTCCAACCGTACCCCCAGTCTTCGGCAGAAAGTATCGAACGACCCAACAGAAGGTATCATGCCACATCTGATGCATCAGCCGTCCCTAGACTGCCTGGAAGCCCAAGTCTAATGACCCCGGGACCGAAGCCAATGCCCAAGAAGCTTGCGCGCCAAAATTCTGGAACGCAGATAGATAATGATAGTTTCAGAAGCCAAAGAAGAATGGCCAACAAAAAAAAAAGAAAAAAGAAAAAAAAAACAAAGCCCAGAAAGAAGGGTCATTGAAAAATAAAATGGAACAGGCCCCGTTGGAGGCCATGGGGGCGAAAGGGTCCAGAGCTTGATTGAGTAGGAAAGAAAAGTAAGTTGTCCCTCCTTTCCCCACACCTTCTCCTTGCTTTTGGATTTGGAAGGGTGGTATAGTTACAAGCAAAGGGTGCAGATGTGCTAACGAACTCTGCATACCCTGTAGCTTTCGCATGAACTGCTGGTGGTAGCCTGGGAGGGAGGGGTTTGGGGTGAAATCTGATAGCTCAGGGGAAGTGGTGGGAGAGATGGAAGACTGCAAGGGATGTTGAGAGAGTTCGGTGAATGTTAGCTTGGAGGATGAAGCGAGATGGATTTTTGGGGTTGGGCCGGAGTGATTGATTGGACCTATTGACGTCAAGGGAGCTTGGAGCTGTCATGGGACGTTGCTGTGTCGGGTACATTGAAGTGAAGGGGAGATTAGCAGGACAAGTCAAAAGTAATGGAGAGATGAATCAAGGCGTCATGTTAGGAGAGGATTATCATTTTTTCGATGGCATGGAAACGCAAGGATCATGATGGAGATTCTGAATGGCTGGTAGATGGCTATGACTTGGATTAGTAGACAGAACATGACGTGGCTTTTTTGCAAGTCTATCGCGCATTATGTGTCTCTTTCGATAGCTGATCTCAGCATTGGTGGTGAATGGCTTCCGCCGAGCTAGAAGTAGCTTGGTTGGCGCTATTCAATAAGGGCTGTTGCTCGAACTACGCGCGCTAGGCTTCATACGGTTAGCACAGATCTCCGAGTCTCGCCACTTCCACGAAAAGGAGCGCTCGATAATGCAGGAACAAATCAAACGAAGTGAACCACGGCCAGACTTGCCTACTGTTGTTATCAGGATAGACTAGCTTCAGAGTCAATCAAGCTTTCTAATATCGTGGAAGCGACCTCTTCCTTCAATCTGCACATTTCCATGCTTCTTTTGACCCTCTTCAACAAGACAAGAATAGTCAGGAGGGACACAATCAACCCTCACAAACGTGGACAGCACATCTCAGTCTCTGTCTCCACCTGTAGGCCTCACTGTTGACGGCGTTCATCTCCGTCATCTCATCATGGCTCTGGCCATGCATCACACCCAAGCGTCTCCTTGGTGAAGACACTACTCACCCCTTGTCGCATTCCATGCCAGGAATAGTGGGTGGTGACGTATTTGTACAGCCAGCAATTGATAACAGAGATGCCCTTTCGCGGGGCGGAGTGGGGCGGTGCCTTTCTGCCCCGGAAGACCTTGTACCGGATCTCCATCTCGTCGAACAGAACGCCTTCCTTGGCGAAGGTGAGGCGTGTGAATAGCTCCCGAGCTGCTGCCTCGACGGTCTGATTGCGGTTGTCGAATTTCACCACCCCGTTCCCTTGGACCTGCCAGGTCTGGAAGCTGTATGTATGTATATACAGCCGTCGGAGCATCTTGAACGACGTGACTGCGGAAATCCATTGGACGATGCTCGGGTCGATTCCGTCTGAGTGAAGGGCGCAGGATTTATTACCGAGGAAGAAGAGTTGCGCAGGAATGTCGACGGTGAGCTGAGTCAAATACTGGCATGACGTGGCCAGCGATTTCAGCGACTGAGGACCCAGATTTACCATGGTAGACAAGGGCTTTATGCTTGGGCTAATGTCTCGAACGCCGAGGATCCGAAGCCGGCTTTTTTGAGAGCACAGCTATTCAGACAGATATCAGCGATGGACTCAACCAACAATTTATGCCAGGGAGCTAGCTGCAAGCAATGCCACGTCACACATACCGCTTGCGCTATATCTAGGTTCGTGTCTATGTATGCGTCTGTCAAACGCATATTCACCCTCTCCAACGACTTGTACGATGCGATGAATACCACCAGCATTCTAGAGGCTCTCAGGCAGCGATATGGAGTCCTGGCATGGTCTTCGCTACAGTACGAGTCTGTGGAGAACCACTTCAGCCGCGGTATCACGCTGGGCTGGATCGACTCCAAGAATTCGATCATCTTCACTAGGCGTAGGCTGATGCTCGTCAATCTCATCAAGTATGCAGGGAGCCAATTGCTGAAGATAGGCTCTGCAATGGTTTCCCACGCCAGGCTATCCCGACAGCCATGATCAGGAAGTATATGGATCGCTCTGATGCTCTTCAGTCCGTTGAGAAAGCCCGTGACATCGCCATCAATCTTTCTGGGGACTGTTATGGTCCTGGTGTACTTCCTGATCTTGGAATACATCCAGGTATCTGGCCATGTCTTGGATCTTAGCTTAGCGGGATCCATGTTTTCGTCAAGCCTTCTGACCTCCCATCTCGAAAATTTGATCGGTACGATCAAAGCGTTCCAGGTCTTGCAGACCAGGCGAAGTTTGGATGGTAAGAGTCCCACCTGAGAGAGGACGATCAAGATGCGCTCCTGTAGGTCTGGTGTCAATGACGTGAGGTTCGCCATTGGAAAGATGTCTGGAGAACTATAGCGTTCCTGCTGATTCAAATGCACGTCAGCAACTCCATGTCCCATGTCTTTTGATGGAGCGCTTGCGATAGTCTCTTGGTCAGGAGGAGGGCCCGAATGGGACAAAAGAGAGCATGGTAGAGAGTCCCAATACAATCGCGCTCTGGACATCCTCTCTGTCATTCAGCCACCATATTTTGATCTCGAGAATCATTAATACATGGAGGATTGCATTCTCCTATTGCATCTGCTGAAAAGATGGGTAAGAGCGGAAGGCAGGGGCGGCTCACGTTTGAGGAGGTAGGTTATGTATCTTGGGGCAGGTATCTCGATCTGTTCTTCCTCAAATGAGCAAAGAGCCTCGCACAAGCTTTGAAGTAGGAGCAACATACGTGTGATGATCTTTCGTGGGCAATCTCGGCTTTGGTGCTGTCGGCCTTTTTCTTGAGCTGCTGAAATCGGAGGCCACCTATTTCAGAGGGAGGGTCAAATGCTTCAGAGTACTCGAAAAGGCCGCGAAAGCGATAGGTATAATTCGTTGTGCCGGATCCACGTCACTTGTGATTTCTACCCATCAAAGCAGTCCACTTAGGTCACACCGTCAAAGGCAGAGATTAAGCCGAGGAAATTAAAGTTCAGAGTACTCCAGAGCGCCCTGGAAAGCTGCAAAAGCGATAAATGTAGGTGTAATTGTGGAATCGATGTCTCTTTCAGTGTCTTCTAATCAGAGCAGTCTGCTTGGGTTGAATTGCCGAAAGAAGACGGCAGTCCGAGAGTAATGAGGATCAAAATGTTGCGAAGTACGCCGAGAAGCCGTGAGGATAATGATTCTAGGGGTGCAAATGAATGTGCGGCTCTTGAAAGGCCTTCTGATCGAAGCAGCTGCTTGAATTGAACAGCCGAAGTTGGAGGGTAATCAGAGTAGAATGAGGGTCAGGATGCTTCAAAGCACTTTGAAGAGCCGCGAGATCGATGAGACGGACTGTGCCGCCGGTTCTGCGTCTTTGATAGTGTCTTCTGACCACAGCAGTCTGCTTCGTTTGGAACAATTCAAGTGGGAGGCTAATCAGAGAGGTAAGACGGCCAAAATGCTTCGGACCACGTCGAGACAGTGTTGAAATGATGGATGTAGGTCGTGCTGATCAATCTGCGTCTCTTTCAGTGCCTCTCACTCAAGACATTCCGCTTGTATTGGCAGGACATGGCCAGGAGATGTTGGAATGGTGTATAAAGGATCGATGGAGTCCCTACGAAGAGGATGAAGTTTTGCAACACTGAAGCGAGCAACACATCTTTCATCATACGACACTGTCAGAAAGCCCGAGTGCTACGTTACTTCACGCGTTTTCGACGGAAAGTGCTGTGAAAGGTCTTGTGAGTCCCCTTTGTGGGCGTCGTGGTATGCCTGATATCTGACAACACGAAAGATCTATCTCTTGACGTGTTGGTATCGAGTGTCGAGACCGTGTGTTACCGCATGGGGGTCAGACATAAATTTCTCGTCCGCACCGTTCCATCTCATTTTTTCATCATCATCGCTTCACGTTGGCAAAGCAAGAAAGACCTCCGCAGGCCCCCAAGCTCACCGTCTCGATTGAGAAACCTTTTCGCAAGCTCAAACAGGCTCCTCTCGATCCAAATTCATTATTCGTATTCATCTGCCAGAGAAATACGATGGGTATCATCGGCAAAGACCGTCGCTCACTATTCGGTCTCACCAAAAGTACGGTGGCGAAAAACCACGAGGGCAGCCCCAGCTGCTCAGGTGGCGCCCCCAAAGACCATAAGAACCGCCGATTTCCCTCTTCCCTTTTCAAACGTGGCAGGCATAGCACTACATCTACTTCTCCCAACTCGCAACAAACTTCAACAGAGTCGCAATCTTCTTCTACAGTCTTGGATCAACCTGCAGACGATGGTAGATCAAAGGATCGTGCCTTCGATCGATCCTGCGCCTCTTCCAATACAAGTTCCGCACCAAGTCTTGCACCCTTCGAAGAAGGTGTGTGCACCGCTTTTGCTTCCAATTCACAGCTGACCCTTGAACAAAGGCCTCTTCGACTCTTTGGAGGAGAGCATCCTGGCTGCTAGTTCAGCTTATCTTGACACGTATGATAGCGATGCTGGCTTGGATGCCGCTGGCAAAGGTAAAATACAAGCGCCAACGTCCTCGTCGAGAGCAAATTTGACCGTAGGTAATAGGCCCGCTCGGTTTCTTGCAACATGGGAAATCAGACGCTGCCCCTGATTGTCTCATCTTCAATGGCAACAATGCTTTGAACATTGTTGAGCCATACGAACAAAGCAATCTCAGCGTCTCACCGCAGGACACAGTCTCCTCAGAACAAGATCATGACCTGTTAAAAGCTCATCATGGTGATTGCGCTGCACGGAGTGGAGATTGCGCTCTTGCCGATAACAAGATTCTCTTCGAGTCGAGAAGCTTCGCAGGTAGGATCATCACCTGGAAGATAATTGACAAGCTGACGAGATGGTTAAAGGGTCGCACTCATCCGACCTCCCGCGTCAGAACAATGGCGCTGTCGTTCATCCTTCTCCTCATCCTCCTTCCCTCAATCCTACACCTCCTCCAGCTGCTCAAAGCTCCTCGAATGTCTTTGAGGTCCCCTTGTCTCCCTCGCCTAGTCCTTCTAGTCATTTGATCGGTATACTGGAGGCAGGTGAGGTTCAGTCTTCCCTCATGGAGGATTTAGCCGTTGGTGTCGAGCCCACTAGTAGCCCAAATGTCGACACAGCTCTCACCTCAGCCAAAGATGGCTCAATCGAAACGTTAAGAAGGGAACTTGGTATTGCGAAGGAGCAGAACGAAGTCCTAAAAGCCAAGATCGAAGATAAGGATGGGCTCATTCAACAGCTCCAGGCCCAAAACCAGCATTTGAACGAAGAGGGTGAGGGATCCTACCAGGACTACTGGAATCTCCAGCGGTCTCATGATCGCGAATCCGACAACCTTGCGATAGAGAAGAAACGGGTCCAACAGGTACAAAAGGAGTTGGCCGTTCGCAACAGGTTCATCTCCACCCTATTCGTTCAGGGCCAAGTGCTTCAACAGCAGCAGTCGACGAAGGAGACTGAGCTCAAGGAGCTTCAAACAAAGGTCATCGTGCTCGAAGGGCAAGACACTGCACACAAAGAGCATAGTAATATCATGCAGGAGTCTCTTGACCACTGCAGAGATGCTCTGCGGGCAAAAGACGAACGCATCACAGAGCTGGAAGCCGAAGTTGGGGATCTAGTCGCCGTTTCCACCAAAAAGGACGAGAGGATCAATGGACTTCGTCAACAGCAGGCTTCGGTCGTTGCGGAGAACGCCATCATTCATGAGCAAGCTGAGAGGCTCATGGGAGATTCGGAGCAAAATCATGGGCTCAGGGCAGAAAATACACAGCTTCGCGAAGTCAATGCGGAGCTGGAGACGACAAACAGCTATCACCAGCGGTACATCGACGATCTCACTGGCCAGAAGACCCTTCTCAGCACACGCGTTGATGGCCAGTATAAGACCATTGCCAGCTTGGTGAGAGTGGACGGCAAGCGTCAATACGAGATCAAGGATCTCTACCATGGCTACGCCTGCCTCTGCGTCAAGGCTCGTAATGAGCCAGTCTCCAAGGATGTCTTCAGGGCAATTTCGCATGCCCGATATGAGGAGGATCATCCTGTTGATGGCCCCTGCCAGGATTCCTCAGCTCCTACAATCCTCTCACCTCGACCGGTGCGACCAAATCCAACCTGGGTGCACAACGAGTCCTTTGAACAGCTTGGCCTTGATTAGGTACCGTGGACGTCGCATCCAAATCCTCCTACGTCATCTCGCTATAGCAGACCACTCGTTTCAGAAGTTCCTAGGTGAACATCGACTTACGAATACCAAAAACTTAAATATATACGTCTAGTCATCATTCCCCCACTTCCTGACTCCGTTGTCGCCAGCGATTTCCGCCTCTCTCTCCTTGCATAACGAGTTTCGAAGTCAGTTTCAGCTTGCCTGGCTCGTCTTCGATACCAGCGCAGTGGTGCACATATTACACGTATGGTGCAATAGTATGTGATGGAATCCAACAACCGAGTACGCGACCACTTCAGCTCTGCTGGTCCGAATGGGAAGTCAATGCAGAAGCATCCGATCCTATCCGGACTACCTTTCCATCGCAGCCTTCGTTTCAACCGATCAACGATAAGGCTGGGCGTGCGGCCTTCGCCTGCCTACGGGGCAATGCGTCCAGGCTGGGCAAGAGCTATGGCGAGAGAGAGGCTTCGACGTTCAGGATTGGGAGAAACCACATCACGACACGAACATGCCTGGATCCCCTCACCTCAGCGACATTAAGAGCGGGACAAGAGAGTATGAAGATACGGAGGCGAGACCTGTGGGGAATTCGTCGACACCGTTCTCAAGGGTGTCGACGTCTCTCCACAGCACATGCACATCATCAAGGTCTCCACTGTGCTCAGGGCTAAAACATTGGGGTGCTGTCCATGAACAATCTCACCTGCTCACTCATGTTGCCTCCAAGGGCCACCTTGCACACTCCTCCCGCAGACCCTTCTATGCTTGAAAAGAGGAGGATGGGGACGTCTCTACTCTCATCGACTCGCAACAAACTTCAACAGAGTCTTGCCGCTGAATTGACACTTATCGACTTGCACAGCTTGGCCTCTAATCGGCGATTCTGTCCCTATCTCGTCTTCTCCACAGATCGAAATCCACATCATACCCTAAATATATATTACAGTAGCCTAATTCGGCCTGTGTCGTCGGCTCCGGCCCAGGTGCCCCCCCAAAGCCGTTTCTGAATTCTAATTGGGAGAGAGTGATCCACCTCACGGCGAAAGAATTGGAGGAATGTATTACATTCTTTTCCAAACATCTCCGTCGCTGGAATAGCGATCAAAGTCTTAACGACAAGGAGGATGAAGACGATAGCGACGGCAGTGATGAGGGTGATACGACGAGCAGCGAAGAGGAAGAGTCTCTGAAGGGGCTCGCGAAACGTCTTTTCCCATTCGCGTGCCCCTTGCCCTCCTCCTACGGGGGAGACTTAGCAGCTTTGAAAGCCGGCCAAAATGCCGATTCAAAACGACGGGTCATCGCCGGGGCTATCTGTATGGCCCACCTCCACGGCGAAGAAGGTGGTTTAAACCCCTACTGGACGCAAGTCGCGAGCGTATTCGCGCAATTGCTCGTGGGACATCTGTACGATACCTTATTCCTACCTACATCCTCCTCTTCCTCCTCCTCCTCCTCCAAGCAGCGCGCCGGGGCGAAAAAGCAAGTCTCGGGAAACCCTAATAAGTTCGCTATACTTGGTAACAATCCCGAAGATGAAGTCAAGAAGCTGGGCTCAGCGCTTGATTCTGTCGTAGAAGGCTTGGGCGCGCCCACGAAGGGGAAGATAGAAAAAATGTTGGTCCTAGAGCACTCGACCAAGAAGGCCAAGAATAAGGCCAAGTTACTCTTCCTCCAAATGGCTATCATCTCTTCCTCCAAATGGCAATCATCATCGTCGCCTATACCGCTCCTGCCGAGGAGGCAACCAGACATCCATGCATACGAGATACCGACATGATTCTCCTCGTAATCAAGGGTGAAGAACAAGACATGGCACTCCGTACAATCCGTCGTGCTCTAGTGACAACAGGCAGCAGAACCCACGGTGAGGAAAGACTGATCAGATGGATCAGACCAGTATACGACATTCACATACCTTTAGCTGATGGACTCATCTTCTATTCGCTTCCAAGAAAAAAGTGAAATGCGGGAAATCTGAGATTGGAGCAAACGAGCTGGCTCGGAGAGATAACATACGACAGCTCCGTCTTTGATCATGGCAAACGACTAGACCCTCCTTCGTGGCGGCTCAAGTGGTAACGAGTTTTCATGGCTGGATTGGCCGCTAAATATAAAAGTACACCTTCCCAATCAACTTGAGATTGCCTGAGGAAAAGGAGCCGCCCATCTTGAACTGTATAGTAATGTCGACGGCATACAACCTTTCTATTATGATCTTCCCGTTCCTTCGCATTCTCAATGATCTCCACATCCCTGATGCCTTCTCATCCCTTTCCTCTGCACTCATCACCGAGATCATCGTCCATGAATTCTTCACATCACAGCGTACCAATTGCCTCCCCTCAGCAACAGCAACCGCAATGCCACTTGAACTCTGCTGGCCTGTTCCACTTGCCTCTTTTCAATGACGGCAATTTTCCCCACGTATAACGTGCTTCCTGTGCCTATCCGGATAGCCCTCTTTCACAGCGTTCTGTTCGGCGAGCACGGCAGCGGATATATGGCTCTTTGGGTATCCGAAATTACATCTATTGATTCTCTACAGGTGCAATGTGTGAGGCAAAGCTGCAAAATGCTTTGGTGGAAAGGCCCATCAGATTGTATAAAAGTGGTCATACATTCTCATCTTTGTCTCCTGGGTTGTTAAGCTAGGAACAGACTTTCAAGACCCTCCCTTTCCCGTACTGTACCAACTACTATTGCTTCTGACCTGTGATAATTGATTGCGTTGGCAATGAGAGTTGTGAATACCGATGTTGACCACACACCGTGATTTTGGAGAGCTGATGACTTGCCCTGATTCAGGGGTCACTGAAGCTATACACATGAGAAGTCAATCCGGTTGGAAAGACTACGCATTCGCGGTCGTCGAGTCGAAGCGCGGCTAAGATACATTCATCTGCCGCTGGAAGCATAATACAAGTTTTCGAGTCGTAGCATCCGCTATTCCTTTCTCAATAAGCTGGACACAAGACTGCTGGATTAGCGTAACAATTCGCGGGCTTCCGCCTCGACAACGAGAAAAATGAAGCAAAATCACAGTACTGAAAGTCCACGCAAAGGGATGAATCATGTTCTCCATCATTTGCCACTCATGTTGTTCTTAATTACATGATAGACGCTTGTCACACTAATGCTTACATGACCAAGCATCCTCTTCACTATATCGGCCATTCAATGGAAAGTCTCGCCTCGTACAACCGAATGCTTCATTGGCCGGAATGAAGTGCCACAAAGAGGGCTGCGCCTGTGCCAAGCACTGAGGGGCGGTAGTAGGATCAATTTGTTACCGAGGGGAGCCGCGACGTACCGGGTACGCCACCACAGAGGCAGTGTGTCATATACATACACACAATCATACCCTTTCGTTCTAGCGCCGCTGACGTGCGCAAACTGCTTCACGACATCTCCGGCTGCCATTGATAAGGATTTACCTCTGGACTAGGGGTGGATTATGGTACTCCCGCAATTCAAATTGGGTAAAAACATCCTATTGAGTCACATGAGGACAACATAGGTCCAGTGACGTCTGCGTGTGAAGGTCGCCACAATGACGTTTATCAAAGTGTGAACAAGGTTCGAAGCCTACTCCTCACCTATTTGGAGCGGCTGGGTCTGTTACATGCGAGGTCAGACAAGCCCATTGGAGACTTTGAACACTGAGAGACTCATATCTCTGTACTTGGTCCTACACAAGAATGACACAATCCTTCTAGTGGCAGCAGATCTCGGCAGCTTCATAGGATATGTCAAGAAGCCTAGTGAAGCTAGACCGGTTGCGCCCCCCTTCCCCCCCGAGGCTCACATCCTTCATTTCATTCCATCACAGTTGGCCTGCTACAGCACGTGAATAAGTCTCGCCGTTGTATTCTAGCCTCGAGGTGAAGTTGCTTCGGCAAAGCGTCCCGACGGAATTCACAACACTCATTGAATGCTGGTCCTCAACACCCCATGTCTTCTACTTATTTAACACACGCCCTCCACCTGTTTGACTCGGTCAACACACGTCTTCCGAGTTTTCTACTTAAACCCGATTCTCCTCCCACTTCTTTCTTCTTCTTTCTCTCTCACCACGAGTCACAATTTACCTCTTAAATATATAATCTTTGGGAGAAACCAAGTCCCATGCAGGAAGTCATACTCGGACTCTCGACCTCCAGATGCATATTCGAGATCCTTTGAAGGCCTCGCCGAATCTCCTCCTGTTCCACGCGTGCATCCCGAGCTGTTGAGGAAAAATCTCGAAAATCGCCAAGTAAAGTCAATGCATCAACTACTCGGCAAAGAGTCAGATTGGCTGAAGGAGCATCTGAATCTTGTTTCAAAAGCGCAGTGCTCATTAGCGCACTTTTCTCTTTCTCCTTCGGAGCGAGAAATTGATTCTCCCGGACGCGAGAATGCAATAATCGCTGGAGTCCTCAACGGGTCACGTTCCAAAGGCTCTGCAACTACGTTGCCGAGCAGTCCTCCTAGGACAGCAAGGAGTGGTCTGCATGATCCCGAGGGAGAAAGAAGCCGTATGAGAAGTGTTCAGACAAGTCCTCCTAGGACAGCAAGGAGTGGTCTGCATGATCCCGAGGGAGAAAGAAGTCGTATGACCGCGTCCTGCCCCTGCTCGCCCGGAGTACTCCGCTAATTTTCCGCCTGGCCTTCGCAATGGGCATATATCTGAGTCCACTGCCCATGGCTCAAACGCCGATGAGGATCCTGTCGTCTCGATTAACGCTCTTAAGGAGCCTATCGTCTCGCTTGGCGCCGGTACGGAGGCCAGACGCGCCCACTCCATTACCCCAACCTCCACCATGCATCACAGGGAAGCGGAAGCATCCTGTTGGAGCTAATGAGGAAGGCATTCTGCAGTCAAGCCCTCGGAAAAAGAGGAGAACCCAGAACGACATGGGGATGAGATTCCCGAGCAGGATAAAGACGAACACGAGGAGAATTCGAACGGGGATGGAGAGCGTGAGAAGGACCCATGGGAGGACTGAATGGTTTCACAACACATTACATAAATATATATCCACCGCTCAACCCCCTTCTCCAGGCCGTCCGACATACGAATTCATCTTATGTCAGAGCGGCAAATGCTCTGGTCATGGACGTTGACGCTTCTTTGGAGCCCCCAAGTAGCTTTCATCTCGGAGAAGCTTGATGGTTTGGCGACACAAGAGTTCAATCGTCCGAGGAAAATTTGGGAGCCCACACTTTGGTACTGGAGATGGATCGTTTCATGGCTCGGGTCTTCAAGCACAGTCATCATATCTCAGGAAGACAAAGCAGCCGATCACGAGCATATTGAATCTGCTCTCGTGCAGCTCACCGGCAACCTCTCGATGACATCGTCGTCATTTGGCCACGGAAAGCTCGTCTGGTACTGTCGTCAACAAAGTGCAAGGAGATCACAATACGCACGGACGACGCGCAGTGCCCGCCCCAGAAGTGCTGCCGCCTCGATGAAAACGGCCCTTTGGACGCTAGTCATGCCCAGAGATCCCTGGAGTAAGGCCAAAAGATGACCAGCCTGTCCTACCGCAGGAGGGGAAGATGAAAGGGACTCCCAGATCGCATCAGCTTACAACGTGTGCTGAACAGAATCGGCGGTTCACTACGTGGTGCATTCCCCGGCCCACCTGCTAGCAGTCGACGGACTCCTGGCAACATCCTTCTTCGTCCGCGTCCATCACATCAACACACACTCACCCGCCTAGCCCAGCCTCTGAAGGGCTCTCAAGTGGCCAAGAGTGATCTTGCGGGCGCTCGCGGGCACTCATCATCGATCGCAGCGGTCGAGGGGACGGTTACGCCACAAGTATGTGGTTGTCAGAATTTCAACATGCAATACCCCTGGCAACACCAAATCCACGACACGGGGTTCTCAACACATGTCTAAGATCACATATTGTTCTGGAACATAAGTGAAAATACATTTGGCTGGCACCGTGTATCGTGGAAAGACAAATGTATTCAGACACGAATGAAGGAGCTTGTTCAAATCTCGAATGCGGGCGCTATTCCTTTCTTCGGCTTTTCTTTTCCTTTTGTGTGCCGCCCCGGGGGGGGGGAGTTATCATTAGAATTCGTAGGGATCTAAAAACGGAAAACAGAGAGGTAAGAACTTTATATAGATCCCAAAAAAAAATATAGAATAAGCCATAAGAGGTGATTTCGACAATAAGGAAGCTTTGAGTATCAACGTAAGAAGGGTCCGCAGCAAAGACAGGCCGAGAGCGATTCTCAGACGTGAGCTACACATGACCAGGTAATGCCAACGCAAGATATCATTGAATCCAAAACTCGACAACAGCCATATCTGGATGCCATAGAACGCCGATTTCACAAGTTATCAAGTCTCGTGGCTTGACCCCTGCACGACGACTGGGCAAGCCCGGCCAAGGGCGTGACGTCCTACTTTGTTTGGATGTCCATTTATCTGAGGGTTTTTGGGGAACCAAGATGTCGACCTGTATGACACTCATTTGGGCTCAGTCACATTTTCTTGTCTCCCATGGCTCTAGGCCCATTTGGGCATAGCCACCTGTGTATACACCTTGATCCGGTTAGTGCGGCTTGGCACCCGGTGTTTACCCGAGAAATCTGCACTTATTGCACTTCTCTCCCATAGACACTCACACAATCAATCATCTACCCACCGAACGTGTGATTTGCCCATCTCATGCGTTCGACACAAGACTGTTCGACGCTGCCGAAGCAGTGGGGAATGCTATACTACCACAGCGTCTCGTGTGTGATGGAAGACGGTCACCCCCGCTGCGGTTGAATCAACCTGTCCCGCCGCAGCGAAGCCCTGAATCGAGAGAGATTGCTACAGATGCGGGGGACATTGCCAGCTAAATCCGAGACCACACGGAGAGGGAAAGCAGAGCGCAAGCGGAGCAGGGGGATGATGAAGACGAGGCGATCGCAAGTCGCGAGCAAGAGAGGCTGATACAGAATCATATTAGGCAAGAGATGGGGTGTCTGTGGTTAGTAATCCGGTGTTTGTCTATAGCCGTTGCCTTCAAGAGGTCTTTGTTGCATGGCAGTCGCAAGGCCTACTCCTGAAAATCTTCGATTTTCTGAGAGCATTCTGAAACTTTGTCTATTGTGTACCATACAAATACATGTACAAGTTGAAGCATCAGTCTAATCCCCTGCAGCCACTGCCATAACAATAAAATGAAATAAGGACCCAATAAAGCAAATATCTCATGTGCTTGTTCGCATCGTGCATCCACAATTTCCCCAGCATTTCCTTCCCCAGCATATTCTTCCCCAGTCTTTCCTTGTCTCGAACCCGGATTATCCTTCCAGATCACGCTCCATCAACGTCTTCTCCTCGATTATGCATACAGCTCCCCAGTGATAGGTTCCTCGACCGGTAGGCTAGTAAAAGTGCAGTGCCCAACTACTGTCTTGTTCGGTATGCGGCTGTTACCAACGATCGATGTCCCTTCTTGAGAATGCTCCTCCTCACTAGTATTGCTGCTTTCCTCTTTGATTGTACCCCACATTACTGCTTTGATACTTGGTCGATCATCGTTAGGAGGCGGGTGGCACGCAGCACTAATGACAGCACTGCAGCTACCGGCGATAGGCATACCGACTTTTGGATACCGCCAATACCCCCCTATTATAACTGCCAGCAGCACAAGCGAGCCAAGAATGATCGTCATTAAAGCAGCTAAGGGATAAAATCCGTACGTGACTTGACTTTGCCTTTCGTCCACAATATCATCGTACGTATAGAACTCGGTAACGTCGAGGTAGAGCGCCTGCGAAACAAGCCAGTGTAGGATAGTAGATATAACCATAAGAGGAATTCCGTATCGATAAGGCAGCTGAAGTCTGTAGGTTGATCGCTGTTCGCCAGTACGGGACGTAACACGTAATGGCTTCCTTTTGATGGAGTAGCCGATCCATTCCTGAACCAGAAGTATGCGAGTCCATAGTTCGTTATACGAAAAATACAAAAAGGACAGGGCGAGCTGAGGCATATTGGTCATAAGGACTTTCGTAAGGATGCGCCTTAAGCTGTAGTGATCGTGAGTGAAAGGCGACATTGTAAAGCCTATAGCAAAAATATCTTTCGCGGGGAGAAATTGAGCCATTGGTTTAAGTTGCCAGCGAAGGAGGCTTGCAGCTACAACAAGACTGAAAATATAGAGACTGGACACTGCGAGCCATCGCATGCGGCTGGCAGACGCGAAACGCTTGTGCCTTTGCGCAGAATAGTGTCGAGGAATGAAGAGCCAGCGAGGAGATTTTTGAAGCTCTGATCTCGAAATCAGGCACTTGCCCGTCGTTGTAGGATCTGAAGTCACCTTTTGTCAGCCATCAAGGGGGCTTTTTTGACTAAGACATCCCACGCAGAAAGAGCTGTACGCGGACGGATTCGAGGAAACAGCGGATACTGACCTGGACTGTCTAAGAACGATGCAAGTGCGTCTCCCAAAGTCGTTAAAGGATGAGGATCTAGTTTGAAGATTATACAGCTCATACAGATAACCTTGATAAGGTTGCATGCAATGACACCGATCAACAGTCCCACGGCTAAACCCACTTTGCAATGCGGATTCTCTTTTGTCCCCAGGCAGTAGGAGACCGACCATCCCTGCGACTCTTCTGAGCCCGGCGGTTGGAATTTTATGGTGGTCAGCGTGGTTCGGCTCCAAGGACTATCAGGGGACACATAGAGACCCCACGCAGCTAATCCAGTTATCTGGAGAAGAGAAGTGTTGGCGCTAGTATTCGTAGCGACTGCCAATCCGTCGCCCCAAGTCGGGTTAGAATTAGCAGCCCCCGTGTCGTGGTAGACCTTCTGAAGTCTGGAGTTTCCAATATGGCGAGCGAGTTTGACGTCCTCAAGTGACCAAGCTGGTTAGCTAAAATGGATATTCCGGTACTATCGGTAAAGTTGCTCAGATCATAAGATGCGCCTGCGAAGAAATCGTCCGTGACGGTAAAAAGTGTTGTGACTTTTGCCCACCAGCTTTGATAGATAACACTGTTATATAGTAGGTGTAGCGGTAGCGAGGAAATAACCAGGCAGCACCATAAGATCTTCCTCGGCCACGATATAAATCTGAGGTTACGGATACTAGGTACTCCGATATCCATCCATGATTTATTACGGTGGGCGTTATTTATATCTGTTCTTGTCGGAGCAGAAATACACTGTATACTATAATTACTTGCCCCGAGTAAAATAGTGCTTAGGATATTGATAGGAAGGTGGAGCCAAAAGTTTAGGCGTTGTGCTTTATTACAATCTCCCTCGAACAGTATTGACATACCGTCGTTGACTTTATGCTTCGATATTGTTACTATGTATAACACCACATTGATGAGTAACACGACGATGGTCAAGATCATGCCAAGAAAGACTCCGAAATGGTGTCCATCTCGCCATGACGGTTTAACCGCGTCTGGAGGCGGAACTTGTGTACTAGTATCTGCTGTATCAGAGAGGATTTCATAGGCTTCCCCATGATCGGTTCCTGGAGTACTTCTCCGGCTGAGAACGCTGTCCGGATATCAGCATAGAAGATGGATGCGCTAAGTATGTGACAAACCTGGGCAGTAACGATCTTGGTAATTTGACCATGGCGCACAACGTAGACTGGGGGATGTTACGGCTTGATCACACTTGAGATCATCTTGTGTACCAGGGGATGGAAATTCTCATGCCTTTAGATCGAACTCTTCAAATAGTTTCAAAACAAAAGCGAAAACTTCATGAGCATTATCAGTCAAAGATGAATAACACCGTAGGGTAATATTATGCAGGCACAAAGACGCCCGCAAATGAGATTCTGAGAATTAGCGCTGTTTCGGGGCCTCCCCACCGTCTGTGTCAGAGCCTTGCATGTTGCGAGACGCAGCTGCACGGAACAAGGAGTTTCACTGTCTTGCGCGGCCTGAACTGTGGACGAAACATGCAGGGAAAAAATGTTTTCAAGCATACGAAAGAAAGGCTGAGGAATCAGAAAGACGCCAAGCCCAGACCGAAACGCCCCATTAATATCGCAACGATTGACAATTCTGCCTGATTCAAGGAACCCTTGTTGCAGCGCCGTCAAACAAACCCGTTTGCAACCGCTGGCCATAGCGAGTCGGGATGCTTCCAAAGTAGTATAAGGCATAAGTGTAAAACGCATTGGGTGTATGCAGGCGCCTACCTTGGATGACTTTTTAATGAGATTGGATCGACTATACCACGACGTGGACGCACTGGCAGCATATTAGGCGCCCCAGGGGTAAAGGTTCCAAGCCACTTTCAAGCGTCCCCAGGTTGGCATACAATTACCGGATTTCAGCAGCTAGAGTACTGTTGGCTGCCTTATCGGTGATCAGCAGCATCACGATAATATGATGCAGGTCGTGCGTGTGACGAAGAGAGTATTATTGACCAAAGATATTTGTCCCCGATGTACGGATGCAGGTCAGATAAACGCTATCCCGCAAACGGAATGACTCCTCATCCTCCTAAGTACGGTGCATATCAATTCAATGCACCTCGGCCCCCTTGACGATGGCTGTTATCGTCGCTACTTTGTGGACACAAATGTCTGTGGTGGTATTTTCCCCACTCGGCAGCGCACCGAAGTATCATCCCAATTTCCCTCCCGCTCTCTCCGAGGCACACCATCCTTGATCTTCAACGACATTTCCTATAAATATATAATGGCTGCTCGGGCTATGGCTGCCCAGGCTTCTGGAATCGCGGAGGAGGCTAACAAAGCCCTGGACGAGGTACGCGGGCCGAAAAATTTGCGGGAGTAGACTGCTAATCTTTGAGAAGCTGTGCGGAGACCTTCTCGAGACGCTCCAAAATTTGAGGTCATACGTGGAGACTCCAGAGGCATCCAATGCTTCCCTTGAGGACACCGTCCAGGAGCTTGAGAATGATCTCCAGAGAGCAGAAAGGGAGGCGACGATCACAGAGCAGATCTTCCATCGAATTCAACTTGAAATCATCACTACCATGCGGGAAAAATACCGCAACGCTCTTGAGCATGGGTGTGTCGGTCGGAGGTGTATATATTATAGTGATCAGATAAGCTATCTGATTGGTCAATCATCGTTGACTTTGATACATTATGAATAATTTTACCAATGCTCGCTGGTGCACTACGTCGTCGATGCCTGCTTTTTTCGTCCTCGCCTGAACAGTATGCATGGAGTCCTGAAATGTAGAATGTAAATGAGAAACACTTTGAGCGATATAGAAGGGGGCCGTTGGCGGGTATCACTGTCCAATGGTTGGTGATGAAAGAGGGGATATGTACAGATGCCTTCCATTACCCAATCAACCGTCGAAAACGCCATCGCTATCCTTGAAGGGGTGAAACAGATGCACCAAATGCACGCAAAAACCCATCACAACCGCTTGCAAACCACAATCAAATGCACGATCTGAGGCAGGCATCCCATCAGCTTCTCCCATCTCGACACTCCTCACCCAGTCAACCCCTTAGTCGCTCCCGTCACCTTGCCCGCATGGCCCCCGAGATCCGCACCTTTCTTCGCCGTGCCCGTGACCTGTCCCGCCGCATCCCCGGCCCCATTCATCTTGGGCGCATCCAGCTTGGGCGGATGAGCCTTCCCGTTCTCCTTGCCACCGGCGTTCCGCTTCCTCACCCCTTCCTTCTCCCCCTTTGCCTCTCCCCCTTCCTTAGCACCCCCATTCTGCCCCCCCTGCTCCTGGCCCGGCGCATCATCCCCGGCCTCAATCCCGCCGCCACTCCCGCCCTCGCTCTTCTGCCCAAACAGACCCTGCGGGAACATCCCCTGCCCATACCCCTCCACCACGCCGCGATCCGCATACCCATCCGCCTCGCCCTCCAACCCTTCCTTCAACGGGACATGGATCCCGGGGATCGGCTTCTCGTTGAACCATTTGAGGATGTAGTAGGTGCCTAAGCCCCAGAGCCAGAGGAAACTCGCAATGCCGGTGGTGATGAACAAGGTGGGGAGGAGGAAGACGAGGGCGAAGCCGACGCAGAGGACGATGAAGACGACGGCGGCGAGGAGGGCGAGGATGAGGGCGGCGAGGACGGCGAAGACGGCGATGGAGATGGTCATGACGGCGAAGAGACCGAGGGGGAGGCCCGAGAGGGCGATGTGCGAGGCGATGAAGGACTGGGGTGGGGGAGGAGAGGGGTTAGTGAGGGGGTTTTACGGTGAGATGTGGAGGTGGGGGAACGTGAGGGGGTAAGAGGGGAGGAGAGGAGGGAAAAAGGGAAGGAGGGTGGTTTACAGCAAGCTTCGGCTTCTCGGCAGCGAATTTGGAGATCCATGCGAGGATCTTGTTGCGGGTTTCGGGGGGGATGATGCTGTCGATGAAGGATTGGCCGCGGTTGGCGAGGCCGGTGACGGTGCCCTGGAGGGAGCCGGTGAGGCCGGAGACGGCTTCAGCCATGATGGGTAGGATTTTGGTTCGGTGACTTCTGGGGTGTCTTCGTGGAGTTGAGAGATGGTGGTCTCCTTCGGAAGGCTAAGGTTTACCGTATTGAAGGGATGGATGAGGAGACGTGAGAAAGACAAGAAGGATATGTAGGTTGCACTTTCCGGATGGTGTCGTGAAGCGGAAATCCAATGGCACAACACACGAGGAGGAGAATCGAAGGTGAAATGAAGTGCAGCAAAGACCAGAAGTGGTCGACAACGCGTGGTTCAAAGTTGCCCCATTGGTTCATTGGGTCATAAGGGCCAGAAACCTGCTGTGGCTAGTGCAGAAAGCTTGGCATTGATGTCATGCGTCCCCTCGTGCCCGTGTCACGCGTGGGTGGTGGGCTCCGGAACCCCGGTCCGGGTACAACGGCCACTTCTCTCTGGCGACCCCACCACCCTCAGCGCTTAAACAGATTAGGGATCATTCGATATTCGACAGTCGATCAAAGCGACAGCGAAGAGTTACTTTCGTTCATGTCAGAAATGCGATTATTACAAGACGTTCGGACAGAGCAGTTGCTGCCTTGATAGGAACAAGTAGAACGCTATCCTATTGGCATTGTTTACAGTTCCCCCTCTTGCGCCATCTCATCCCATCTGCTATCCTGCCTCTGCATCTCCCTCCTCCACTGCTCATATTCCCCCTCCCACGCTTCCACCTCCATCTCACCCTGCCCACTCCTCCCATCATACCCACTCCTTTTCGCCATCTCCCCGGCCCCCTTGGCCACAACCGTCTCTGCTCCCTCCCCCCAAACAGGCAACCCATCCCCTCCAATCTCGCTCCTCAGCACATCTCCCAGCACATTCCCGAACCGCTTGTCCCCCGCACTTTCGCCCATTAGGATCACCTTGCCAGGCCTCGTATAATACGGATGCGCCTGCAACACTCCCCTCACCATCCCGGCAACCTCATCCCAATAACCCTCCCTGGTCTCACGCTGCGCGGACCCCAGATCCCAAGATTCGGTTCGGCGGTAGCTCGGTTCCCAGAGCCAATTCACCGAATGCACACGCGCGACACTCACGAAAAGCACATCGGCCGTGTAGGTGATGGCCATGATATCGTCGGTCGGCATCCGCCGCTGCTCCTCGGCACAGGCGACGAGATCGGTGTAATTGGCGCAGAGACCCAGGCCGTGACCCGCATAGGCGGCGAGGGTGGCGGGGAGGAGGGTGTTGAAGGTGGAGATGGGCGCCGCGAGGGGGTGGAGATGCAGGTATGTTAGCGTGTCGGAGATGTCTTCTTCGTAGAGGGCGAGGAGGTTGGGGGCGCTGATGGCGATGACGCATTGGTCATTCTCTCGATCATTGTTGTCGTCGGGGGTGGTCACGTTGTGGTATAGAGCAGATAGCAAGTCACTCAGTCCGCGGACATCCGGGGATGTGGGAAGGCCGGCGGCGTGGGCCGCGCGACGGGCTTGTTGGCGGGGCTGGTCGGCGATTTCGTCGGCGTAGGATGTATAGGGTGGGACCGGGTGCTGGGAAGATGGGAGGGAGAGGTGGACGAGGGCATTGTGGTAGGAGTAGGTCGCGTTGAGTTTGGTGAGGGGAGTGGTGGTGCCGTTGGGGTAGCTGATGGCGGCGGTGCTGAAGGATGGTATGTTAGAGAATTAAACAGATGGGAATAATTCATTGTGAAAACGCGGAGCAACGCGGGAGTGATGGGAACTCACCCGTAAAAGGCAGTGAGCTCGAAGCCGATGCCGCACGGTGGGGTTTTGAATTGGGGAAGCTCGAGCGAGGTCTTGGCGTCGTCGTACTCGAAGCAATTGGAGGGTGGATGCCTGGGACCGACTTCTATCATTTTGTTCAATTGGTGCCATGGTTCATGTAGGAGAAGAACGACCGTGCAGCAGAACATGGCTGTCAAGGCCAATGCGATTCTGGGCAAACGCGACATGATCGAATCTGGTGCAGACTCTGGGGTTGGTCTGGGGCTGGTTTGGAATGAATTGTGATCAGTCTGTACGAAATCCGAGGGAAGACACGAGGAGGGATCTCAGGCAACCATGTTGGAAGAAGGTTATGTGGCAGTGGCATTGGCGCATTTAAAGGAATCCTTTGGTCCTTGGGCGTTGGAGGCACAGGCAGTTGATCTTGGCGTTTGATCCTTCGACTTCATCTTCACCCACTCACAGCCTGTCATACGTGTTTCTTACATACCGCTGTCTTCCATCCTAGCGCTGCCAGGAAATCCATCTTCACCAACATGCCAAGCACGTGTACCCGTTGGCTTTGAAACATCATGCTCTCATTGAGCTCGCAAAGCCTCCTCCTCACCCCGCAGTGCTCTATGTTTGTTATCCGGGCCTGCTCCATTTCCATTGTCATATTCAAGAATCGACCATGGATATCATCCGTCGTGTACGGCGACATCTGTTCCACCTGTTTCACCTCTCTGCTTGGCAGTACACTGACCAGACTTTGGCGGATTCTTGCGGCACACAGCGTACCTGCCATGACTTTCCAGAGGCTTACAGTTGTTGACAGACCAATCTTGATACAGGGACTGCGCCATGGCATCGTTCCTTTGAAGACGAGGACACCATTTCAGCTGGCGGTGGGAGGTGTTGCTCCTACGCTCACTAGCTACGATGAAGATGTCCTAAATATATAAGTATTGCCTTCCCTACTCCATGGCTGAAAGAACTCCAAGTAGATATCAAGGCACAAGTGCGTTCAGAAGCCATCATGTCGTCTCTCACCAAGGCTGTCCCCCTGCTCCTCCTCGCAGCTCAGTCCTTTGCCGCATACACAAGCCTCTTTGACGTCTACAAACGTGATTACGATACTTTCGAATGGGGTGCAATTGGCGACTCGTGGGCCTCTGGCGTCCGAGGGAAGCCTGCGGATGACTACGTCCCAGACAGTCAGACGTGTCTGCTTACCAATTATGCCTATGGCGCTCAACTCGAGCAGGACTCAAGCTGGTAAGACCATCTCCTCACGCCATACTCACCCATGGACACATCCAGGCGACGTATCAAGGCCTCTCACTAACACAAGTCTAGGGCCGCTGGTAAGAAGGAGAACTTCCACTTTGCAGCATGTTCTGGAGATACGCTGGGTCAGTCAATCTCCTTGATCTTTGCATCATTTTGTTATCCTCCCACAGGTCGTTGTGCACCTACAACTATACTGACTCGACTTTGCACGTAGGAGAGATGGCTCAAGGTAAAAAACAAATCGCCAACACTGGCAGTCCTCGTCTGATCACAATGACGGCGGGTGGTAACAATGCCGGCTTCTACGGCATTGCCACCGACTGTATCTACCAGCAGATTGACAAGGATTACGGTCCGGACTACCCCGACCCCGAAAGCGCGTGTGCGAAGAGTATACAGGCCAGCCACGACTACATCCATAGAGATTACTCACTTGGAGGGGGCGGCCTTGCCTACGACCTCAATGTGACGCTGGCCGACCTGATGGACACGGATCAAGCTCGGAGCCACATCGGCTTCTTCCTCTACCTGACCGGCTACGCCAAATTCTTCGACGTGAGCGGTAACTGGTGTGACAACCAGTCCTTCGGCGCCAAACTCAAGAAACCCAAGCTCACCCTCGACCTCCGCAAGGCCATCAACGGCCTGACCCAGGACCTCAACGACCTCTACAAGCAAACCATCCAGGACTTCCCCGCCCACGGCATGCGCTTCATCGACATCGACCCCGGCTTCGACAACAACCGCTTCTGCATGGAACCCTCCTTCCTGCAGCGACCCTGGTGGTTCTCCGCCCAATACTACGGGACCTACGTCTGGCTGTGGAACCTCTCGGTCCCGGCCTCGGACAACACCCTCGTCGACGCCAACGACATCCCCAAAGCGCCCCCGGACGAGGACAACGCGTACCCGGGGCTCAACACCAACGCGGACATCGGCCCCCAGGGCGGCGGCAACGAGGACGGCACCCCGGGGTGGCAGCAGCGGCCCTTCCACCCGAAATCCCCCGGCTACACCGCCATCAAGGACGCCATCATCGCGCAGATGAAGACCGATCTCATCCCCGAATCCGACCCGGAGTGCACCACCCCCACGGAGAACGGCAGCCCGAGCGTGGAGGACGCGCACACGATGAATGATGCGCTCGACGCGCACGGCGACGACGATTGCTGCGCGGGGGATGCGTCGAAGAATGAGTCCAATTGCAAGGGCCTGGATGTCACGGCCGTGAATGGCAAGACGGTGGATCTGTGCGGCGATGGCACGGGCCAGTGCATCAAGTGCGCGCAGGCGGCGAATTATCTGGCGGGGTTGATTGCGACGTGTACGCAGAATGGGGTGGTGAGCGCGAAGCAGGATGTCAACGGGATGCCGGGGCTGTCGATACAGATCTGAAGGGGGGAGCATAAATGTGCGGGAGGAAATCTGTGGTACTGCAAGCAGGGCGTCTGGACTTTTGGAAATCTGGCTTCGACGGGGTGTTGGATTGGTTTTGGGGTATATCATTCTGGGGATTGCATCGTGTAACAGGATATTCAATTATGGCGTCTGTCTGATACGTATCTGATACAATCACCCTCGTCCACCATTCCCTCAAACCTGTTTCATCTGTCCCTCTCCATCTCATCCAAGTCTTCTTCTAGCCTCTACCCGTGAAACGAAAAGGATTCCTTGCCGACAAACGAAATGCCACTACACGGCAATGCCGTACTTCATCCAAAGGACCTACATACCCATCTCCACCCATCCACCCATCCGGTCCTCCACCAGCGCCGCCCAAGCATGACCCGTCCAAGTTGTATCCCAGGTATAAGGAGACGTGTTGTAACTGTCAGGCCAGCGATGCCGGTGATCCGCTCGTCCAACGCCGTTGCTCGTCTCAAGTGAGATGCTGGGGTCCCCTTCCATTCCTCAGTCGAGCTTGTAAGGATATCTCGAGATATAGGCATTTGGGTTCTCGTTGACCTCAGAGTGCCAACTATACTATTAGAAGGGTGGTTGAGCATGATTAGGGAAAGCGACGTTCGAATTTCGTCAGTCGTAGCGCCGGGGCGGCTCTGCCATATCTTGGCTATGATCTTTGGCCCTCGAATGAGTCATCCGAGGCAAGGGATCTCGTTCCTGGCGTTGTGCCTGGGACGAGAAGCATAAGCACACGGTGACTTGAGGGTCTGTCGATGTGACGTTGAAAAGCATGTAGGAAGACACTTCTTCCAGCAGCAGCGCCACTTCTTGCCTTTGGAGACATATCAGGGGGGCTTCCATTTTTCAAGGGTGATGCCACGTCAGCTGATCTGAAAGGATTTGGGAAAGACCACCCGGGGGCATGCTAAAGATTTGGATAGACACGTTCTGGATTGTATTACTGATGCCCGTACGGTGCGGCATGACGATTATTCGGATTTCGAGAAGATCTGAGGTGCTTTTCCCCTTCAACGCTGGCGGAGTGTCCAGAGTCTGATGTAAAGAGCATACTCAGCACAGCTGCCTTTGTGATCGAGGTTTCAATGCGCTGGAATCCAGATTCTGCGTTGAGCTCGGCTTCATGGTCTTGCCCTATGGTGCCTCTTTCGAAAGCACACCATCGCTAGGATAAGGTAGTGCCAATGGCAACAGGAAATCTAATGGGCAACAAGCCTCCTGAAGCCATGAAAGCTTGTTCATGGAGTTCAAAAGCTGCATGCCCCGAACCTAATCAGGGTGGATTCGGGACTGACATGCGTCTGTGCATCACCGATAGGAGATTGCTTTGGTCCTTGGACAGCTGCATCCGCTGGATGAGGAGGAGCTTTGGATACCTCAACGGACGAATTCTCTCGAAGTTGGTTTATGGTGGTTGTATTTCTGGACCAAGCTTCGAGAATTGACGCGTGCCCGCCCCATTGCGCTTTTCATGCCCATCATGACCATGCCTGAGCCTGTTGAAGCCAGAATTCTAAATGCTCAACGGCGATTACCCAGTCGACGTGTTTGTGGTGGTGGCAGGGGAGATCGAGAGTCCTTATGGCGAGCCATGTCCTTGATCGTCCGGATTGAATCCGAAGACTATGGAGATTTTCGACGCGGTTTGTACTGAGAAGTGCTCATACCCTATGTTGAATGATGATACTCCTGCGGACCCTCAAGAGTCTGAGAACAGTCCCGGTCACGTGAGGTCGCGAATTAGGCGCTTTGTCCAACTCGATCCCTGTCCCCAGCCACAATCCTCCTGAATTCTATTGTTCGTCCGACACGATAGAGGGTTAGGATAGGATGGATAAATTGTGGTGATCTCGAGGTGAAGTAACCTGTCCGAAAATCGAAGATATTTGGCAGCACTCATGCCCTTCATCCCACATACCCCCGAGGCTCTGATCAAGAGATCCGACTCAAAGAACCCTGCGACGACGTGCAAAGGTATCACTGCGGATGGCAGACATTGCAGGAGAGACATAGCTTTGCAGCAGTCACCACTTGCAAATAGAAGAGCGTCAAGAGCTGGCGTTGTTGCCGTGCTCTCCCCTGGCGACGGCGACCACGATGGCGCAGCCGCCTACTTCTGCTGGCAGCACAAAGATCAGGCTGCCGCGCTTGCTTCCGATAATCATGATGGAAGAACAGCGAATATTGTGCCCATACAGCAAAGAAATAGCATAGATACACTTGCAGAGAGACTGGGCATACTTGACCCTGAGCCCTCGGAGCATGGCAAGAAGACGCGTCGGAAGAAGCAGCATGCACGACCTGCGAGAAAAGAAACCCTGCCGCAGAGATGGCAGGACATGGATGGACCTCTGTTGGCCGTGCCAGAAAAAGGGGGTCGACCCCCAAAGGATTCAAGGCCTGCACAACATCAGACCAAGAAACCCGCAGGCACAGGGTTTTTCTGTTGCCTCAAATCAACAGATCGCGAGGACCTTCCACCTTCGCGCCCACACGCGTTGTCGGAAAAACCGTCGAGAGCATCGAATCCTCATCGGCCATCTGCCAGCTCGCAGCGACCTCCTGCAGGCCGCCGGTACAGCAGCGATCCGCACTCACGCCCACCTCATACACCCAGCAACTATCAATCGACCAACTATCATTCCCAAAGCCTCTCTCACCTGGCCTCCCCTTCCCATCGCCCTCCACCTCGGCGAGACCCTTCCTCCCAAACTCAACAATTCCTCTCCCTAATTCCACCACACCTCTCCCCCACCACCACCTCCGCCCTCCTCGCCGAGCTCGCAAAACCCATCTCGACTCTGGACGAACCGGGCTACATTTACATATTCTGGCTGACCGACCACCCGGATGGAGATCGGCCCGACGACGAAGTCGCATCCACACTTGTCACCGAGCACGACCCTCCCAGCCCGCGAAGGAAAAGCGTCGGAGGAGGGGATGTACTGCAGCGGTACGCGTCACAGCATCGCAGTGGTGTCGGCGCAGGTCCGCGCTCTCTTCTCACACCAAGTACGAATCCGACTGCCAGCACGCCGACGACGGTCCTGCTGAAGATCGGGCGGGCAGCCAATGTGCAGAGGCGGATGAATCAGTGGACGAGGCAGTGTGGGTACAATGTCTCGCTTATCAGATACTACCCATACCGACCTTCGTCAGCTCCTGCCTCTGCGCCGGTCACTTCGGGGCAGGTAAGGTATGCGCACAAGGTTGAGAGGTTGATACATTTGGAGTTGGCGGAGCAGAGGGTGAAGAGGGAGTGTGAAGCCTGTGGGAAGGAGCATCGGGAATGGTTTGAGGTGGAGGGGAGTAGGAGGGGAGTCAGGGGGGTAGATGAGGTAGTCAGGAGGTGGGTGGGTTGGGCAGAGCGGCAATGATTGAATGAATTATCACGAGACATGGACTATGCTTATGAAAATGGCAATAAGATGACAGCTGAATGATGAAAGACACAAGCATATACGGAAATGGAAACCTCTCAACCGATCGATCCATCAGTTGAACAATGCTGCATTAATCGTGACTACATACTCACCATTCTTTCCCACCCCCTATCCTCCCTTACTTCATCCTTCTTCTCCCCACTTCCTCGACATCACCAACGTCTCCGTCCCCTCCACCACTCCTTTCTCCTCTTTCCTCGCTTCCTCTCTCGCATCCACCTCGCCTCCCTCCCCTCCTCGCCCCCCTCCCCCCTCTCCCCCCCACTCTCCCCCACCAACCTCACCACCCCCCCTCAACCCATCCATCCCCTCAACCCTCCCCTCCCCCAACACAAGCCACGATCGCCGCATCCAGCTCCGCCCGCTCATTCCTCGTACTCCCCCCCCCACGATCCTCATACACCCAAACCCCCCAAATCCTCTCCCCCTCCCCCTCCTCCCCCATCCCCCCCACCGCTCGCACCGCCGAATTACTCGTCCCAAACGTCCCATCCGCCGCATCCGTAATAACCTCCTGGCCCCTCAACTGAATAATCGGACCGCTGAGGTCGATGCCGGAGGGGTTGTTGAGGGTGATGCACCACGTCGACAAGTGGCGGCGGTTGAGCAGGAAGAGTGCGTAGCGTGGACGGGGAGGTTGAGCATGATGCGAAACGTGGGTGTTGTTGGAGGTGGGGAGCGGGGATAAGCGGAGTAAGAACAGACACCCTTCGATGTTGGATTTTTCCCACGTGGAGAGGGAGGGGGAGTAGGCGTAGATGGTCGTGTGGCTGACTTTGGCGATGATGGCGTCGAGGGCGGGGAGTTGGCGTTTGATGACGGAGAAGTTGAGGTCGTGGGGGGTTAGTGGGTGGTGGTCTTGGTGGGGATGGCCGTTTTGGAGCTGTTGGTTCGGAATGGGAGGGTTTTGGGGCTGTCGTGCGGGCATGGTGATGGTTGGTGGGGATTCGGGGATTAGATTTGGTTCTTCTGGGATAATGGGGGTTGTTTTGATCCAAGAAAGGGACGATGGTGATTGGAATTCGAGGGAATTTTGATTAATGAAAAAACGGTGTTCTTGAAAGCGCTACCTTGAGAATTTTCTACGAGTTTCAAAACGGCTACCTTACTGGGGATTATTGAGAACTTGAACATGTTGGAGGATGAAGACTTGCCTTGGCAGCCGGATAGGAGAAACCTGTCACGTGGTCAACTGCAACCTCCCGCTAAACCGTACGTGGCTGACTCCACCCTCCCGCTAAACTGTATGTGAAGCTGATGGAGAATAAGATTCTAGACCCTGGGGATGCAAAGCCTCCTTGTAGATTTCCGAGAGGCTTCGTCAACTGCCCACAACATCATTCATCATGACTCGGAACCATGTCGTCAAAGCCAGATCCACCTTTGGATCCCACTCCAGGGGCTTTCCCTACTTCTCCGGAACCTGAATCGCCCGTCCACGTTGATCCTCAGCTCACCCTTGCGCAAGCAGTCTACAAACGTCGCGCTGAATACACCGTGAAGAGGAAAATCAGGATAAAAGTGGGCACGTGGAATGTCGCTTCTCTGAATGGAACGGAAAAGGATATCAAAGGATGGTTCGTGGACGGGAAGGGCATTTCTGAGCGGCTTTCTGGCGTGACGTTGCGTGATGAGGGCGGGACAGAGGATGATGGAGTGAAGCCTATAGAGTCTGTAGAGCATCAGGAGGAGAGGGGAAGCAACAAACACCGCAGCATTCCCAAATCTAAGGCGTCCTCTACGCTCCCCAAGAATGATCCAGGCGCTGTGTTCGGAGGGGAGGAAATCGGACTCTACGTCCTGGGCTTGCAAGAGATTGTCGACATATCATCGCCAACGGAAGCCCTGAGGCCTTACTCAGATGCCAGTCCGACCCGAAAATGGAAGCAGGCCATGGCAGAAGCCTTACCTCCAGGCTACCATCGCGTTGCCGAACAGCAATTACTTGGACTATTCATCGTCGTTTACGCTTCTCCAAAAGTTCTGCCTGAGCTCTCCAACGTTAGTGTATCAAGCGTAGGTACTGGGCTCTTTGGTTACATGGCCAACAAAGGTTCAGTCTCTGTAAGAATAGTCCTGGGCGAGACCACCAGACTCGTCTTCATCAATTGTCATCTATCCGCGGGTACGGAGAAGAGTAGTCTTGAGAGAAGGAATTGGGATGCTGCTCAAATTCTGAGCAAGACGAAATTCGAGCCAGTCGATGATGGAGTCCATCCCAAGAAGAATAAGCCTGAGATGATAGGCGATGAAGATTTTGCCTTCTGGCTAGGCGATTTGAATTACAGACTTGAGGGCATCCCTGACGAAGATGTTCGTCGCCTTCTCATGCTACATACTCGAGGTGAGTATAGCCAAGGGCGTGCTTCAGAGCCGAAGATTGCGCAAGAGATAAGTGGCAAAAGCCCGAAAGCTGCCGTATCAGATGTTCGGAATCGGCATGAGTTCCCCGGAGAGGACGAAGCAATTTCCCCATCATCATCACGGAGCAATGATGATAGCGCTAGTCGTGTCTCATCCGAGTTCGCTATCCACAACCACCACATTGATCCGGATTCTGCCTCCAACGACCATATTGACCCTTCTGTTGACCCTACATCGCTCAAAGCAACGCTAGATTCATTACTGTCACACGATCAGCTCCATCAGCAAATCCGTTCTCACCGGTGTTTTCACCAAGGCTGGCGAGAGGGTGACATACATTTTCTTCCGACTTACAAATACGACGTGGGCAGCGTTGGGCTATTCGATACCAGTGAGAAGAAACGTGGACCAAGCTTCTGTGACCGAATCCTTTTCAGATCGCGACAGGACAGACTTGAATACGAGAAAATGTCTGCCGAGCAATCTGCCGCCAAAGTCAAGGAGACTCAGATGGAAATGCAGGGCGTTGTGCAAGCAGCACGCGATGAGAGCGTCTTATTCGACTACGATCCGGAAAATGACGGCGCTGAAGAGGAAGAGGCAGAAAACGACAGCCAGGCCCTCGAAGATAAGCCCCTGACACGCGAGCTCAATTATCTGCATCTCGAGGAGTACACATCACATCAACGCGTGCTTTCGTCCGACCACAAGCCCATCACGGCCCTTTATGACGTCGACTACTTCTCGTATGATCCAGAAAGCAGAGCACGAATCCGACATCAAATCGCCCGTGAATTCGACCAAGCAGAGAATGAAGGCCGTCCAGTCATCACCATTGTACAAAGCAGAAGCCTTGATTCCCCCTATCCCGCCGATCTTAGCCCCGGAGACCACTCCATCGACTTCGGAAACGTACGATACCGACTCCCTGCCTCCTGCTCCCTCACTGTCGCCAATATTGGCCCTGTTGCCGCTGTTCTTGGCTTCATCGACCGCCCTACCGAAACGCCGGCTCATTATAGCGGTGTTGCACCAGAATGGCTAGCAATCAGCTTCGACCGCCAGTCAGACAACCAGAACGCTAACCCACATGCGTTACACGAGTACACCGTGCAGCCTGGTGACGCCATCAGCATTGAGCTCACCATCTTCGTCAGCAACATCGGGCATGTTCGCCAGCTCAACCGCCGCCAGCAAAGCCTCGACGAGAACCTTGTGCTCCGGGTACAGAACGGCAGGGATCATTTCATCCCAATCCATGGGAATTGGCAACAATCTGCCTTTGGCAGATCCATCCCCGAGCTGACCCGCCTCCCAACGTCATGTGTCCGCCAATTGCAGCACTATGTCTGGAAAGATGACCCAGCAACGCCAGCTCCGCGCTCCGCCCCGGCAGAATTCGTCCGCCTCACCAACGACCTGCCCACCACTGTTGCTGCCGCCATTGAGCAAGGCTGCGATAAGCTCAAATCAAGCCCGAATTGGATTTCGCAGCCAGGATGGCCCTTTTTGGGTCAGACAGAACGCCCTGCCTCTACCAATGAGGCTCTGCAAGTCCACGCCCGGGAGCTATTCGACACCGGCGCAGACCTCGCTACCGATTGGGCCCACGGGGAGGACACCTTTGTGCGCGCCGAAGCAATCGCCACTCTGCTGATAGAGTTCGTCGACCAATTGTACGACGGCGTTGTCCCGCCTCACGTCACCACCGAGCTGGACACCGGCATCATACAACGGTATCGCAACCGCAGACCGGAGGATGTGGAGGAAGCGCAGGGGTACGTGCTGGAGGTGATGTCGCAATGCCCCGCCAATTCAACCTGCTTCACCTTCATCGTCTTCATGCTGGCCGACATTGCCAGACAAGTCGCCGCAGGAGCCAGGGAGACGAGATTCAAGACGCCAGCGGGCATTGGTGGAGAGGCCCTGCGCCAGCTGACAGAGGGTGTTTACGCCCAGTACTTTGCAGAGCACCTTTTCCGCCTTCCAGCAGGCATGTCCGAGAAGGACAAGAAGGCGTCAATTGCACGAATGCGGATCGTGATGGAGCTTTTTCAAGGAGCTTCAGACAACGATGTGTGAGGCTCGTGTGTGCTTTTTGTTTCGCCGTATGCCTTGAGAGGCAGGAGTTTTAATGAAGAATGAGCGACGCAGCTGACTGGCTTCTACGCCAATAGAATAGCAGGTATCCTAATGTTTCATCAGATGAAAAGTGGCCTCTCCCATGGTTCTTTGCTATCCTTCTCGACCGCCCCTATTCTAGCCTTTTCCTACGCTACGAGCATCTCAATATACGACTCTTACTCCGCTTCTGCCTCCCAAACCATCCATCCAGATTCTTCATGGCATGATTCTCCTTCATATCTATCTACAGTAGCAAATCACGGGCTTGTACTACCCCTGACTGAACCAGTCTGCCCTCCTGCGATGGGCTCTTTGAGCTTTTCCTTAGCCAGCTTTTCACTAAAATCCCAGGGCATTGAGTGCTCAATCTGATTTTCTAAGATATCTAATAGTATCAGCTGTATGCCAAAATGTTCGTGAATAGTTCGTCATGCGGCTGATTGGCTGTGACACATCCTGTGACTTTTCCCTCGGCCCTGGTGTGTGTTTCATAGTTGCTTCGATCTTTTTGCCAGCAGCCCGTTCTAGCAAATTCAGTGATAGAGGGGTTAATATTGACGAATTTCATCGTTCAGATCATTGCAAGTATCGCAGTCGTGAGGAGAAGCCCAGAACGGATACAGTGAGCTTGTCGTGTCAAGTATCACAACAAGAAGAGCAGTCTGAATCGCACTTCAAAAGCGCCGCCAGCATCATCAACTCCCACAGACGCGACCCCGTTATATCACGCATAATTCATCCAGCAGAATTTAGCTGGTAGCATCTCTCCGGCAGCATCTATTCAAAAGAATCACGAGGCATTTGCCTAGCAAGAGGAATTGCAGCGACACTCACCAATCGATCAACACCGCATCGAGCATCACGGCGCCCTGACCAACCTTTCCCATACCCAGATCTATCAGCAGCATCATGTTCAAACACCCGCAAGACCGTCGAAACCCCCAATCATCGCCCACAGACCCCGTGGACCATGCAGAACACCGGTTCAACCCCCGATCCTCCTCCCTCCCACGCTTTCCTGCTCCTATCCCCAGGCCCCTCAATCTGAACCGCGGAATCCAACCGATCGAACCATTGAACGCAGCAGCAGCAACAACACCACCACAGACCTCTCCAACCACACCGACCAGCTCCCGCTACAGCACCGCCACCGACACCAACGCCCACCCCCTCGGCCCCCCCACCCTGCTCGGCATCCCCCTCCTCCTCCGCGAGCGAATCTACGCCCACCTCCTCACCCGGCGCCGCCGACGCGGCACCCCCCCGATCCCCTACACCACGCACACCTTCCCGCTGGCCCTCCTGCTGGCCGGCTCCTCGGTGCTCGCACGCGAATGCCGCGACTACGCCACTGTGAACAACACCTTCAACATCGTGCTCAACGGCGGCGGCCTGCAACCCGGCTACGTGTTCAGCGCCACGGCGTCCTCGCCACGGCACCCGCCCGAGGGGTGGATCTCGAGGCTGTGTCTGCATATGCATGTGGATCTGAACAGCCTGTTCGTGTACCCCGGCGCCGTGGTTCTGAGTGCGGAGGCAACGGAGAAGGGGAAGATTCCCGGGGTGGTGGTTGGGGTCACCCAGCTGTTGGAGGGGATGCAGTTGAATGGGATGCCGAGTTTGGAGGTGGTGGAGATTGTGCTGGTGGAGGTTATACCGGAGGGGCGTCGGATTTTCCCGACGTGCAAGATCGATGAGAGGGAGGTTAGGGCGAGGTACAAGGCGTTGGTGGGGAAGTTGCTGCGGGATTTGAAGAGGGAGGTTGTGGTTAGGTGGAGGGGGGTGGAGTGCGTGTATGTGCCCGAGATGGGTGAGCGGGTGGGGCGCGGGGGCGAGGGTTGGGAAGAGGAGGAGGAAGAGAGCGAGGAGGAGGGGAAGGGGGTGGAGTACAGTGGCTGGCGGGAGCGGCGGCAGGGGTCCGAGTGGGCGAGGGTGCGGGCCCGAGAGGGGGGTGGGTGGGAGTGGGCGGAGGATTACGAAATCCTCTGCACGCAGACCGTGATGGAGGTGGGGAAACGGGAGCGGGGGCGGCGGTTTGTGGATGCAACTGCGGGGGAGATGGAGGAGGGGGAGGGATACGGGGCTAGGGAGGTGTTTGGGGTGATGATGCGGGTGGATCAATTGCCCACGGGCGTTGTGGAGGAGGGGGAGGTGGAGGAGGAAGACGAAGACGAAGACGAAGAAGAAGAGGGGATTGATGTGCCGGAGAAGGGCAAGAGGAGGGGGCTGCCAGGGCTCGTCAGCCAGTCACGCCTGGCCCTGAGGCTGTCTGCGGGTGAGAAGGAGAAGGAGAAGACCAAGGAGGAAGAGAAGGCCATCAGAGAGGCCGAGAGACTGCAGGAGAAGCTGGAGAAGGAAGCCAAGGAGAGGCAGAAGGAGAAGGAGAAGCTCGAGAGGGAAAGAGAGAAGCAGAGGGCAAAAGCGAAGAAGGAGCAGGACAAGCTGGAGAAGAAGGCAGAGAAGAGAAGATCGGAAGGGAGCAAAGGCGTGGAGACCCAGGAGCAGAAGGAAGGTCTGAAGGACAAGATCAAGTGGTTTGGGCCGAAGAAGGATGGGGATGAGAAGGAGCCTAGGAATTCTACATGGTAGCTTCGTCTTTTTTTTCTTCTTCAACAATCATTATTCGCATGCACAGATAGACTCTCGAATACAGTGGTTTTTCAAAAGAGTAAATTGATGTGTTTGTATCCTATGCTCTAAGGAGCATTAAAAGAGAAGTCCACCCTGGGGCTCCGTCTTCTTGGAGCCCATTCCGCTTTTCTTCCACCACGGGGTGGTCTGCTTAGTGCAGTGCTTCTTTGGGGCAGCATTTTCCATAAAAGAGGAGTCCACCCTAAAAGAGGAGTCCACCCAGCCCTCCCCGCTAAAAGAGAAGTCCACCCGACGTATGATGCAGATGATTCGTCGGGTGTAGGTGATGCTTGTGGTCGAGGCGGTTGTGGTCTTCGGAATGTTAGTAAATGATTGTCAAGGCCTGGCTCTTTACTCACCCTGTCTGGACGCACCCGGTACCAAGTTCACCACTCGACACACCACTCCCACCCTCCACCAACACCCAGAGTGGCTCCTTCTCGTGAGTGTACTGAACATACTGGAGCTTTGGCAGAGCCTTCTGCCCCTCACCCCCCTGCCCCACCCTACCTGCACCGCTCACCTGTGCGGAAGCGATGCTTTGAGAGTGGAGCAGGCGGGAGGGGGGCAGGACGCGCTGCCAAGTCTCAAATACCTTCGGCACACGCACGAAAAGAAGCCACTCGAGGCCCACCGCACCTGATGTGGCCATGCTAGGTCCACGTGCCCGCAGACTCTCCTCACCTGGATGATAAACCCGCCGCTGTGGCGGGCCTTGTTGCCGGGTAGCTCCAGCAACGATGCTCTGGCCGGGCTCCCTGCAACCCGACAGGATCACTTGGCCAAACCCGCCGCTGTTGCACCAGTCCTGCCAACGTCGGCAGCAGCGAAGATCTGCCCGAGTTCTTCGCAGCGGCTTTTGCTGGCTCAGAGTCTAGTAGACACGCAAAGTTAGCGTCGAGATTCTGGTATGAGTATATCAAGTCCACAGCAACGGTGCTAAGATCAACTTACAGCGAGCCGGACTTGGCTTGGGCCGTGTTGTTGGACCCTCCGGTTATGCCAGCCTCTGCAGCAGCGAGAGCCTTGCAATGTGGTCAGGCTCCAGGCAGTTCCTTGCGCTGGCTTAGGCACTAGTGGACATCCAAAGTCAGCGTCGGGGTTCAGATACAAGGATAAAGCAACTGCAAACCAAGTCCTCACTAAGGGTACTAAGATCAACTTACTAAAAGGCCGAACGTAGCTTGGCCGTGTTGTTGGACCCCCTCCTGAATCCACCACCCAGGGACCAGCCCAATTCGTCAGCAGAGCCATCGACCCCGCAAAGAGACCAGCCCACTCCATCAGCGGCACCATCGCTTTGGGACAAGAAGAAACCAGAGGTGCCTGGCTCATGCCAACCGATATTTGCTCCGAGAGGGAATCGAACCCCGACCGAAAAGGCGTGGAGACTTTGGTTTGAGCAGGTGCATGGCGAGGTGACGTCCGTTGCGGTTGCCTCCACGTTTGAGGGGCGACGGCACTTTGACGCCGTTTTCTTTCAGGGCTGAGCAATCTTTTGCTAGATGCTGGGCGATTGCTCCACCGCTCCGCCCGTTTTTCATCTCCTTTGCAATCTCTTCCCATGGCATGGGCAATCCGAGATTGTTCAGGGCTTTTTGGATAGCCCGAGAGTGTTTAAGGCTTTTTGGATAGCCCGAGATTGTTCAAGGCTTTTTGGATAGCCCGAGATTGTTCAAGGCTTTTTGGATAAGCCTATATATGTATGTGTGATCGGAATATTGATGGTAGAGAGGGTAGAGAGGGTTGAGGTGGGAGGAGGAGAGAGGAGAGAGGAGAGATGGGTAGAGATGTGTGTTGAGAGAAAATTCTGCGAGGGGGGCAGGCCACTCTTTTATGTCAATAGGTGGCAAGATGGGAACAAGCTAAGAAAGCATAAACCTCACTCGAACACAGGCCAGAGCAGGAATTCAAGCCTATCAAATGTTCTACTCTGAGGAATATTTGAAATGAAGGGTTCTATTGGCCCGAATTCAGCGGGCCAAGGCCAATTCCAGACGTGTCTTGCCAAACAACCAGGGCCGCCTTAGCCTCAACAAGACCTCAACAATTTCAGACTATCATATGAGCAATTTCCCGGATGAGATGGGTAAAAGCAGCGGTTTTGAGCAATCACGAGGTACAGGATTCGGGCCATGGATAGCCGGTGTAGATGCCATGGAAGGCTTCTCAACACTTTTTTAACATTCACAAAGCTACGAGTTGAGTGCTAGATGATGATTTGCCATCCTTCAGTACCTTCATCCTACTGAGAGAAAGATGACAATCAGATATCATGTGCTTCAGTCAATCAGCGAGGCGTTGGCAAAAGTCGGTTCGGTGGCAAAAGGCCCTTTTTGAAGATTCTAACCTTCAACGAGCACTAGCAAGTCAGGTAGCATGCAAAAAAGGTAATCTTGATCATCAAAAAGCATCCTCAGTGCTTGAAGATCATGAAAATGATTTTTTCGAGTGCTTTTGAGTCTTTGCCAGCTTGTTGTCATGATTTGAAAGAATGAGATGGCGCGCGACGAATGAGGTGGAGCCAGGGGTAGCCATGACACTCGAAACAACAATCTTTGAGAACAATGAATCACCGTAGTAATCCGCGCTAGATCCATAGAAATCCAATTGTTTTGCATATCAGGAGTGTCCATAGTTCCAGGTTCCATCCGCGTCCACATTGCATAAAAATATATCTTTGTTGCCTACAAGGTACACATCATGTATTTCAGAAGTCTCAGAAGGTACATCCGTACCGCAAGGAGCTTTTCCAAGCTTTTCAGCAGCCTCTTCGTCGAAGTGGACGAGTGCCTGCGGCGAGCAGCGATCTGCGAGATGGCCATGATCAGTTCTCTGGAGCTTCCCCATCCGGCACAGAAGATATTCCGCGGCCAGGTACACAGAGCAGTCAGCTATCTGAACACCATTCGACTGCGAACGTGTTGCCTGGAGCACGCAGTGAGTGCTGACTTTGGGGGTCGTGCTCCTGTCGGAACAAAGACACTCATACTAATGGTTCTAGGGCATGAGCTTCCATGCCAATACCAATTCAGACGAAAAAGAACCTCTCTGGTCCCAAAAAGATGAACACCGTCGCCGGACGACCACCAACAACTATTGGGGTTGGAAGCAGAGGAAAAAGAGCAAAACGTTCACCCATCGGTCAACCACGGGGTTGGGTGACACGAAAAGGGCCAGCAAGGCTTACTGCTGTCCGTTGGCATGTTTTAGAAAGAAAATTGAGAGAATGGGGACGAGGCCATCCTTTTACTGATCAAGCATCGATATCGGGCTGCATCTGCTCCCGCTACCTTCATTTCGAGCAAATAAAGCAGCGATGGCGGGCTTCATCTGCTTCTTCCACCTTCATTCGAGCACATCCAGCAGCGATGGCAGGGTATATCTGCTCCGAATACCATGATCAAAGCACACCAGATGCCTATACCGCGCTCAGCTTGTTTTGAGAAGGGGAAGGAGACATCCTCCTTCTGATCAAGTATTCATATCGGGCTCCATCTGCTCCTACTACCTTCATTTCGAGCAAATCAAGCAGCAATGGCGGAAGCGCAATAAAAAAGGAGGAAAACCTACGGCCAGCCTCGAGACCAACCTGTACGCGGTGCTGGCTACGAACGTTCTAGTCAAACATGGCTGGGAGAGCCGATGGATCTCAAAATACCTCATATCACGCTTGAATACCTGCCTTGCCCATCTCACAGACCACACCATCAAGACGCTCGAGATCTAGGGATCTTACAATATTGCTCATCATCAATGTCAACCGCCACTTGCTGGAAAGACTTCAATGGGAGATTCAAGCTTAGAATCGGCCCGACAAAAGAGAAAAAGGGGGAAATGTCTTAGCACATTGTATCTTGGCAATGCAAGGGAGAACTCCCTTCCGATCGACGACGCTGATGCTAGACGTGCTCTTTCCACAGGCCGATGCTTCAGACCACCACGCAAAGCAACAATTCCACTTGAAGAAGAAAGATCTCATCGTGAACGCCAGACGACCCTCTTCCTGCGGTGAAGCAATGTCGAATAATCGTCACCAGTCAGGATTCCTCCTTGCATTCGGATTAACAATCTACCTTGGTAATTCCTACATCTTTCCCACCGACCTTCCTCACCCTCGATTACCTTACAAGCCTCGCAATGCCACAACGATGCTAGCTGGAAAGCAGTCCAAAAAGCAGCTGCCCCGATGTGTAAGAGCTTGGATGGGTATCTCGATCGCTTGCAAGTAGGGCGAGACTCAACCTACAACATGGTTTGCAGCACATCCAAGGTCTCCAGCAGCCAAATCCTTGCGGTGCTTCGACTCGGAAAGATGAGATCAAGATCGCATTGGAAGAAAGAGCACGCGGAAGTCTGCCAACATAAAAAAATGAATCTCACAGGGACACCATCTAAGAGCTGGGACAAACACGAATCTGAATGGAAGCCAACTAACACGAATGGTAAAAAATCACGATCAGACGCAAAATCCGTCCCAGGAGGATCTACTGTGCCTCGAGATCAGAACGTACAATTTGGGAGGCATTGGTTCGATTGCGTGCTCCTTGGTCTAGAAGTCACTGTCAAGCGGACGTTCAAAGATACCATGTGCTCTTCACAACGTCGAGATGCCGAATTCCCTTCCTCCACATCGCCTTCGCGGTTCTGCACAGACCTTTTCGCTGGACAGACTCAATCTCGACCGAATCTGCTCGTCAGCGGTATCCCTCGCTTTGCTGGAATGGCAGCATTTCCTTTTACGGAACACTCCAGGGAGGGGCGCTTATAGTCCAGGCGGGCTAGCCCCTATCTTACGGGGAGCCTTCGGCGAGATCTTATAGGGTATGAGGGTTAGGGCAGGCCAATCTAAACCCTGACAGGAAAGTGCTGCCATTCCAGCAAAGCGAGGGATATCAGTGGATCCATCTTTGACCTTGTCACTCACTGGCCGCAATGTTTGGGCGAACATTTTTTGGGGGTTTAAATATTCCACCAAGCTTCATTCCTCCCACAAATACACCAGCAGCTTCAGACATGAACAGTGCCGAAGCCTCTAGCTGTACACGAGTGGATTATTGAAAGGAGACCAAGCAGAAGGAGCTCAAGGATAAGTGTGAGTACAATTTCAAGACCCTGTCACGGCATTTATTTTGCTTACTGTGAGCAGAGCTTCATTTCCTAGAACCCCGGAATACGATAGAGCAGCAAACATGAGCTTCGAAAAACTATTGAAAAAAGGCTGCCAGCCAGAGCCCCACTCCTTCCTGCCAGAACGGAAAACATGAGCAAATCGTCAGAGCAAGAGCAAGGATACAAGGTTCGGGATAATTGGCTTTTACGTATTCGGTCGCACATTAAAACGGTGGTCGCAGGGAGCCACAGCTGCTTTATACATATCAGTGTCTCCGCGTGAAGCGAATCAGAGATGAGACTGCCGACATGGACTGCTGCAGGACAACGAAGTCGGTCCTTCGCATTGTTCTCATGAACAGCATGCTTGTAGTCCCGTATTCACAGAGTCTCAACCTCTTTGACCAAAAGTCCAGATGACAAGAGGTGGACAGCAGGTGTCCCCTCTTCCAAGATAATGACCATGGACATCGAAAATCCTGCCCAAGAGTCCTCCAAGCGAAGAAGTCTGTGGAACAATGCCCTAATTTGCCTGCCTACAGCCGAACCCGATACTTCACTTCGATCGCAAATTCAAAATATGGCTCCTACTACTCTCCGCTTGCTCACTTACAGTGGCGAAAGTGACGGCATTCGTCAACATCAGCACAAGAGCGATCTTGATGCAGAGCCGAGGGTGCTCTGCTTTTTCGACAGTGCGTACCACTTTCAAGATCTTGAGGAGCACGGTAAAGCTACATGGACGGAGCTAGCTTCCTCAGCGTTCACTTGGTGTGTCGAATCACGGCTTAGATTCGAATACCTTGCACAGTGGCCAAAATAACGCAGCAAATGTTTCCATCGAGTCCAGGTTCAATCAGGCTCTGGATCCTACAGTGGTATGAAGATGATTGATCAGATCAGGTCCTGCAATTTAGCAACTCTGCTGACATGATCACCAGTGGAGCTTGATTCACGCGGATGATCAGCGAGACATCAACTCTCAGTATTTTTCGGACCCCATTCGGACGCCCTTCCAGCCATCATTCCAATCATTGATCTATTTGATCTCAATGTGAGTCAGATAGGCTTATCCGTCTTCATCAACTTTGAACTAATTAAAGCCTTTCCAGAGACTTTGTCCGCCATTGGATCAAGTCTCCAGTCTCCAGTCCCCGGCTTCCCTCAGTAACAACGACGAACCCTTTATCCTACATTCGTGACACCCACGGCGCTCAATCTTCAAGCGCGCGAACAAAGAAGTCGCTCAAAGCTGAATGACTCATGACAAGAGCTTGGACAAAGGAGAAAATTTGGCGCGTGGCAGCGTGGGCCTGAAGGGGAGAGGAAAGAAAATTTGCAACAGGAATTGGAGGCTCAAAAGCGTGAATAGAGGCTTTGATACATATCCACAATGGCAACGGGCGTAGGTGGACTTGAGGTTTCGTTAAGCATAAGGTTCCCAAACGCCTCCCAAGCCCCTATTTTTGCCCCCGTACTTTGTACCTCGATCATCGCCCCTCCAGCGGCTTTGCGAGACAACAGCTTCTTACGGTCATGAGATGCGAACATTCACATGAAATTCCTTCATGATGACCCTGCGCCCCCCTCTGAGTCCGAGGATTCTGTCGCATTTTCGCCTCCGCAGATCGTACCTGGACCATCGCCGCTCCGGCAGCGTGTTCCTCTATCATATCGAGAAGCAGGCTCCGTATGACAGTAGCTTCTTCTAGTCATCAATTCCGAACATTCATATGCATAATTCCTTGATGATGTCCCTGCGCCTCCTTGAATCGAGAATGCTGTCACTTTTTCGCCTCCGCAGATTGTGAAATGTGACGTCCGTCATTAGCCGTCCAAGGAAGGAAACTCCAGAGTGGAAGTCAATGTAGATTGTGAAGTAAAGCACTGCCTCAGAGCAGTATAGTCTGCCTGATTCGCTCCGGAAGCGCTGGAAAAGCTGCCGGTGGCGTGGGTGGCCAATTTTTTGACTTTTCCGCAGCGGTGACTTCTGCGTTGCTGGAAGTGGATATATAACCCGCCCCCCCAGTCGTCCCTCCATCCTTCTTCTCGATCCAGACCAGCACTCTTGGGCTTGAATCGTGTCGTTCTCTGTGACACGAAGAGAGATATCGCTCTACGACACTTTCATGCTCTCATACTTGCCTATCTTGACCATAGTACTTGTGTTGAGCTTGTTGGGAGCCTCCGTACTCGATTCTCAACACCTGGGACGGACAACACCGGCAGGAACTCCCATATTTATTGGTATCAAGACCATCATTCCCTCTCTTTATCTTTTAAATCTACTCTCTGCACTTTCAAGAACATATTTGGAGGTCGTCAGGCAAGATGGAACGTCACAGACCCATTAGTAGATCGGTGAAGGCTTTCTTGTGTTCGTGGCAGGGGTCTGTCCATGACTTACCATCTTCCATACGGACTTACAAGCTTACATCTCCTCTCCTGACATCAAATTCACCTCTAATCATCATCCTGCCGTCATAAAATTACCATCAAAGCCTTCGAGAGCCTCATGGTGGCCATACACAAGAGGAAATAGCTCAGCGACACGCCAGAGGCTGGTTGAAGGCTTCAGATTTCTCCCCAAAATGCCGCCTTTGGAGCCTCTGCAGGAGGCCTTGGCTCCAAAAAAGGACTACAGTCTTACAACTCTCCTTCTGCTACCACAGACACTTCATAACCCCTCATCCCTTCATCAATACCTCATCAGCAACCTCAAAAGTGTATCGGTAGCCATACAAGGCACCCAAAACGTCAGCGACACAGCGACAGGCGAGAGGGTATCCAAGCCACCCAGAATACCCCACTATGGCTTCTTGAGAACATTTTTGTGACTCGATACGGACACTCACTCTTGCACCTTCCCATTTGACATTGAAAACGGCTTCATACCCTCTCATCCCCTCATCAAATGCAAAGGACACGTTCAAGAGCCTGGTGGTGGCCATACAAGATCATGAAAGCATCATCAACCAGCCTGAGAGCTGTTGACGGCTTAAAAAGTACCCCACCATGGCACCTCGAGTTAACACTACTCAACAAAGACAGTCACTCCTACTTCTTCCATTTCTGCCACCAAGAACCGCTTCATACCCTCTCATTCCCTCAAAAATGTCCCGTCAGCATCTTCAGGAGCCTCATGATAGCCAGAACCAACGACAACAGCGGTAGCGACCGGTCACAAAGGGTCGTCGACGGCTTCGCATTTGCTCACCATGGCACCTTAGAAGACTCATCATGGTCCTCGAGATTCGCAACAAAGCAACAGTCTTCCAACCCCTCTTTGAACAACAGATCAGGTTCAGCAAGATGCCTCATGGCCATACACAAGAAAGGATCATCGCTGACCCGCCAGAAGGTCGCTGGAAGCTTCACGTACATCCCACTTTGGCATCGCGGGGAGCGTGTCATCTCTCTCAGGTCTCGAAACAGGAGTACTTGTTCGCAGCGTCTCTGCTGGAACCACATGGCGCTTCATACTACCTCATGTGCATTCTGACAGATCCTGACCTCCTGAAATCCCCAAAATCGATGAGCAATTCAGCTATGGAGTGCTTTGGTAGCCAATCCAGCAGACCTTTACGGACACAGCATCGTCCCTCTCGGCTCTTTCCTCTCACTCTCAACAAAGTACCGACTCCTACTCCATTTAGAAATTTCACAAAACAGTGCCTATCTCTCGCATTTCAATGCTGCGTGTTGAACAAAAGTGTCTTGTCAACCGGGCACAGGGGACATGGGACCGTTCGCGCATTCTACCTCAGCTGCTAGGATCCACGAGACCCTTTGATGCTCCTGGGGATATGGTACCAGAGCTGTTGGACATTAAGGGGACCACACAGCAAACGAAAGAGTGATGCAATTTCACAACAGGCTTCTCGCTCTACAGTGGACAGGGAACTTGCTGCCAGCCAATTTCGGAACCCCAGTCGATCAACTACATCAATATATATCCATGCACTACTACCAATGCTGCCCAGAGGCTCTTTCAATATCACCTCAGGATTCATTACTCCAAATACGTCTAAATATATAATCCCCTTGCAAGCTCAATGCTGTGCAAAAGCCAGCCCAGATGAGGAGCGAGGAGAAGCTCAGCACGTGGCAAGAATGTACGTCCCATGGAGCGAAAGACACGCCGCAATACGTCCGTCCGAATGGGGGCCAGAGGGTCTGATCAGCCTCCCAATAGCTCTGCAAGAGACACTGGCCTCGTTGCTGCCGAGAAATCCTCCCACCTCATTCTCCTCTCCTGCATGGCTTGCCGAGCGGACGGTTCCAGAATCCCAACCTATCTACAACGTCCTTGGGCCGACTCCGCTCGGTTCTACGAATACAATCTCCGACTTGTTGACGCCAGACAGATCGACCACTTTAGAACCGCAATTGGCACCAACCAGCGCCCTCTGATTGGAAATTGAATTCCAAGATCGACGGAGAGGAGGGCACATCTGTGGTTTGAGTGAAGAGGAAGATGGCGGTTATACGAGACCACTGAACGGACAGAAGATGAGACGGACAGATGGGAAGCATCACCAAATGTCAACTGGAGCCAAGGTGAAGAGAAACCCGCTGTTCAGCAATCATCTGCTGTAGCACAGGCATTTTCTCCGCAGCAGCCAGCCGCTCTGCCGCACCCTTCCACCCCACCTCAGACGTTCCCGGCGTCAAAGTCTCTGCAATGTGCTGAAAGTCTGTAAGCACTGTAAGGACAGCCTGCCTTCGCATTTCCTCGAGAATTGAAAGCTAACCCGTACTTCATCCAGCGAGCACGACAATTATACCGCAAGAGCGGCAAACGCTCTGGTCATGGACGTTGACGCTCTCTTGGAGCCCCTGAATGACTTTCAAAACCGCACGATTCCGAATTTCCCGAAGAATATTAGAGAGATCATTTCAATGACATGTACGTGCTCTAGATGTCCTGCTAAACATAAGTATTGACGTATAGGAAGGCTACAGGGGTTATCAGCCAACATCCAGGATTATATGCGGCAAGCCCGTGCTGATGGACATCCTCGAATATCAGGCGATCAGGATCTGATGTCCATACGCGCACTTGTATATAAAATTATAGGTAGTCAATCCATGAATATCATATCGTTCGTAACTCCGCTTTGAACTTCAAGGCGGATGATGGACCGCGACGTCCTTAAACTATTTGTCTGTTGCGTCTCGCATTACTTATCTACATATATACTCCGGCAATTTTTCACCTTCTGACCAGCAGTTTCAGGAGCTGTGGATGATTCCCTGTGATAGAATGGAGGACCTGATCGGCAGATGACGTGATGGGGTCGAAGGATGCTTCTTGGACTTGCTTTGAAGAGAGATTGAGGAGAGTGCATCGAGAAAGCCAATCGCCACCAACACCAATCTGGTGCTCGAACGCCTCTCTGAAGCGTATCATCGACAATCTCGAAGTCAACAACAGCTTCGCACGCTTCAAGACAGAGCGCATCCATCAGTCCTACGCTGACTCTGTCAAAGCTCGGTACTCGTCTCCAGAGACAGCAGGAGCTTCTAGCCCGCTGCTTGTTCCTCAGACCATCCAACAGCAAGCGCATCAAACGCTCCTACAGATATCGCTCACGAACAGATCCAGGAGCTGTTGCGCCTCCTTAGCGAGGAGCGGGACCTGACCAGCAGGCTGCAGGACCGTCTTGATCAAGAAATCATGAGTCTGGTCGGAAAGAAGAAGGTCTTTTCGGCAATGATTGGAGTTCCTGAGAGCTACCTACATCAATGCATATTTGACCTTGACGTTCAAGAAACATGCATAATGGCTCGGAAAATCGGTATCCCTGGGTGCAGACCTCGCGAGCTGGCTCTCCGCTCCGTCATTCGTTGTCTGCACATGTGCAGAGAGCGACCAGTCACGCGGCGATGCCGCCTAACCAGCAAATATATCGACAGCATGCTGCACATCTGTGTGAGAAACACAACCACGCTCTAGAAGCAGCCAACGACCTTCCATGAATCAACGAAGAGGGGCACCCTTTCCGGTCTGCAACGAAGAAGGCCATGATCTCCGGCCTGCAATGAAGAAGGCCATGATCCCCAACTCGCCATCGTCTTGGTCCAGGATCGGGGGTTCTGTTAACGCCAAAGCCTGACAGCGAATTGCCAGCAGAGCTCATCACCCCCGAAGACCCGAGAAGTGTTGGTGTTTTTGGAAGCACGGAAGACACAGCTACTGGGGAACATATTGCCACCTGTGGATCTTTGACACCGTGTATTTGCAACACATCTTTGCTGGCATCCTCTATTGACACTGGAGACCCACCGCGACAATCCAAGCAACAGAACAGATGATTTGTCGACTGAGTTCTCGCGTTCCAGCACACAGCTCTAAGCTGTCATCAGGCCACCTCGTCGGCACCAAGGAACTTCAACCAGCAAAGATACTGCGACATGACCATCAAGACCCGCAGCTACACGATCAGGACTCACAAAGCTGTCATGTGTCCAACTTTACTGAGGCCGAAAGGGGTGCAAGGCAGGATCACAGCTCCCTTCCCAGCTGGGTTGCCGCTTCCGTAGAGGTGAGCGGCAGTCCGGCCGGGACGAATTGATTTTGCAAACAATTGTGAACCACCGCATGATCTACACCAACTCGCCGGCTGCCATCACCACTCGACATACCAAAATATCTATTTGCCATGGCTAGGATATTTGATTCAACAAAAACCTTCAAGGTCGAGTCCACCGCTGTTCCGTCTTCCTCCACCCTGACTCCCCGCTTATCCCCTGCCGTCTCATCTATCTCTTCGTCTATGGCTTGCCACTCATAGAGCCACCGGAGACGTCCTTCGTAGAGACAAGGATGGTAGGACTTATTCAAGACCTGAGAATCGAAGAAGAAGCTTTTCAGGGATAAATATATATGGAATGTCTCGTGATAGGGAAGGCATACTCCTATCTAAAGAAAGAGCAAGAGGCATGGCCGGACAGCTGGCAGGACCAAATTCCCCAAGGGATCGGGCGGCGGAGCGTCCCTTCCAGTGCCTCCAACGCCGGCATTGATCTGAATTTGCTGTTGACCAACAGAATGATCTACGATGAGGCCTCAGAAATCCTATTCGGCCAGAACACATTCGTAATGCCGACATGGCACTTCACGTCGAGATTCTTCGACAACTACGCTGGCAAGACGCAGCTGAATCGGATTCAGAAAATTGAGCTCGGCTTTACAGAGCTGGATCCTTTTGCGGCTCTAGGTCGTTTGGCCATTGATCGAGTTCTATCCCCCCAGGAAAATGACAACCTACGGATCAACATACCACAATGGCGAAGAGGGCTCTCGCCGTCTTTTGCCTGGGTCTTACGACATGATTTCAGTCATCATTGTCACTGGTCGACAAGACCTACTAACCGCATGGCTACGAAAAGCCATTCTAGCTAAGTCTCTCAGAAATTGCCACCAAATCACCCTGCATCTCAATGAGGCAGATTACTTGTTCCGTCCTCTGGACGAATACGTCCTTTGGCCTTTCGTGATGCCACCCGTCATCACAGTGAGATCGAGCGGCTGGACACCAAGGCTGCCAGCTGGAATGCAGGTTGAGGGTCTGCCTGTCGACCTGTCACTGCAAGATGTCTGTCTTGAGAATGATCCAGTGCCATCGCCTTCAGGACAATCAGATTCAACCACAGATCTTGTTGACTATCTGTCTGCGCAAACCAAAGTGCGCCCAAACATTGATCAATCGTCAATTTGTGGCCGGACTCACTTCCATTGGGAGATACCGCCGATCGCAAATGTATTCCTCAGTAGCTCACTCACACGATGTCAGTGGTGCTTCCAGCACCTGAGGTCAACGTACTAGAAGAGGTGAGGGTGCGGGTAATTGGATACCATGCACCTTCATTATCTCACGGTCGACGCTTGCCAAAGCTACACCAAACAGCCACCTATAACCCCCGAGTGCGACATGGCACATCTACCAAAACTCACATCTAAATATATAACGAAGACTGAACTCGGGACAAGCATCGAATCTGTGTTTAGGTTGGGGGCACTGAAACGCCAGGCGCTCTCTGGCATCAGCACACCCATATCCTCGCTAAAGAAATGCCGCGACCTCCCCGTCCGACTTTGGCCCTCCCTCGCACAGCTGGCTCGGTATCCTCCTTCTGCTTTTCTACCTCTTCTTCTGCGCTTGGACCAGGCACTTTGTTGGGGAGGCTGTCACCGCCTACACCGTTGTGTCCTATTCATCTGGTTGGATGCCCACAATCGGTTTCCTGCGGGTCTCAGAGTCAGAGGTCTCCCACCCGGAGACGTCCTCGGTGACGAAGTCACCGAGATACGTGAGACTAAGTGGCCTGCTCCGACTGTGGACACAAGTTCGATATCACCAGAGAATCGCTTTCCTGCAGGGTGGAGCATCAAGGGTCGTGCGGGTAGTCTTCAAGAAAACGACCATCTGGTCCGCTTCCACTGCAACCTTGCCTGGACTGCTAGCAATGCGGAGGTGGACATGGCCAATGATGTGGCCAACGAGTCGAACAAGCGCCGTCTCCAATTAGATGTGGAGATATAGAGGATAGGGGATATAAACTATGTACCCTCACTCAAGCGACAAGCCGCGTGCAGGCTTGAACGGCGTTTGTACGAGTTCTTGGCATAATCGCTCCCGTGTATGATTACACGGGAAGCGACAGAAATATCCTGCGCTGCTTGCTATTTCGTGGCCTCCGGAGCTTCAGGAAGTCTATCTGGCAAGATGAGGCTTCGCGGTCTACTCTTCAAACGCTCAGAGTCACTGTTCGTGGCTTTGATACCGCGTATAGAAGGATCTTTTCGAGACCGACGACGAACTAGCGGGACGAATCCTTTGGCTGGCACTTAACAGGCCATCATCACTGAGCACAGCTTCCACCAAAGCTTCCAGCCCACCCAACCGTCGCTTATTGTCATACGGAACAATTTTCTCAACTGCCGTATGTGCACCATCGGCGTGATCCATGTTGATACGCTCGAAGTTGAGGAAAATTTCTCAATATATACGTCTAGTTTACAGGGAGGACGGCGGTTTTCATCGGCAGCAAAAAGATTGCGGCCTCATTCATCGGGTCGAAGACATCCGCTTCAGCACCTGCTTCGCCCGCAAGTCCCACAGCGCGCTGCCGGAATGAGAAGAGCAGAGAGGGTAACGGCTGTGGGATGATGAATCTCTTGGAGAGTATACCTCAAGTGGAGAGGCATATGATCATGCAGTGAAGGTATTACGAGAGCTAGGGCTGCCTGCAAAGATCGAGGAAAGCAGTGCCACCGAGCTCGGTAATACTATTAGGGCTGGATTTTGGCAGCTGGTTGGTGTCGAGGAAATTGCCATTGCTCCAACCTCCGATCTGGATCTGAAATATAGTCACCACCTAGACACCGACTTTATCAGACGCGGTCTGGTTCATAAAGCGCCAGTCGACAACTTCCGACAACCGGCGCAACAAGGATCTGGAGTCCCGCATCTCCCGTCTAGAGCTTGCCTCCTTCCTGGCAATGCAACGGGCACTTAGTGGGTTCAGTATCAGCTCTCTAGGCGTTGAGTCACGCACCCGACCGAGTCCGACTGTACAGCCCCGGCCTTGGCCTCTCAAGAAGGTCGACGACCCTATCGACCATGGGGGCGACGATAGCGAGGACGACGACGACGACCATGCCGTTATGCCTCTGCATCCTTGTGGGCCTTTATCCAGAGAATTCGTCAGCGCGAGTCTGATGTTGGATGTAAGGGTTCAAAACCTTCTTTCAGCAGTATCCCATGGAGGTTCCGGCACACCCAGTGCGCTTCAATCGCCCTTTCACCGCCCAAGATCTGAGGAGGAAGATTGTGACATCATAATCACGACTGCTGGGTCCGAGCTCAGGACGACATCACTGTTCACCGATTTTAAATTGTTCTTTCCCCATTTTATAGTCCGATTACTATCGAAAGGCAAGCATGGAAAGTCTACGAGATCGTGCATGGGTTATTGTGCCCTCCATAGTCGCAATATTCCCTCTGAAATATTGCTTCTCTCATCCTACAACACCTCTTCTACTCATACCAGAAGCTTCGATTACAGAAGTGAGGAGGACACTATTCGACAATTTCAAAATCGACGGCGAAGTACACCAAATTGAGAATGACATCTCAGGTTCTGGATTGAGTCCTCAATAGCAAGTAGAAGGAAGTGAGAGAACAATGCTATGATGGTTTTAGGAGGTGGGCACCTTTGATACTTTGCCGTCATCTGGACCTCCAATTAAGGGTGCAGTACCGATGGCTCCTTGAATAGGATCCCCTTGCTCAGCAAAATCGAGGGCAGAGCACAGGCTTCAAGGGCAAGCAACTTCAGAACAACAGCAGCAACGCCACTGTCATCGAAGATTAGGACCATCCATCGCATTAGACGTACAGCTTGTTGCTTGCTCCATCGCGTTGGACTAAGGTCATCGCCCTCGCAGAAGCAGCGAGGTCAAAAAAGGGTTTCAAGGATAACGACACCTACGGAAATCTTTCCCTCCTTGTCCCGTATCTCCAGCATCTCGAATCTTCATTCTCTGCAAATATATCACAATCTACGGCCAGCGCGCCACACGTAGAGGACGAAGATTTTTCCAAAGGCTTGTTGGGTTGCCTCAGTGAGGAAGTTCATATTCCTCATGCCAACACAAGGCTGTTTGCGGTGTGTGACGGAAGAGCAACGCCGTCGTATCTGGGGAGGGGGGTTCCGGAGTATCCAGGGACAGATGTCCATACATATATAGCAGATAGATGGAATCAATGCAACGTTTGCTTATCTCAAACTCTTGAATGCCCTCACTCGCTCATCTAAAGCTTGCAAAATCATTCCATTGCAATTTTCTTTCTACTGATGAAAACATCATCATCTCATCCCTGCCCTCAGCAACAAGCATCCCCCTCTTCCTCCAAGCCCAGCAATACCATCCTCCTTTTTCCTGGCCAATCAGCCACTACCCCAATCCTTCCCCAAACCCTGGTATGCCTCTCTCTCGCTCCCCTCACCTTAAACCCCCCAAATTCCTAAATCGCTAACCCCTACCTCCCTCTACCGTCAAATCATATCTTCTGTACCAGTATTTTCGTATACAAAACCATCACCCTCTTCCCGACACTCCTGTTCCTACCCCCCCAAACGATAGAATATCAAATGTCCGCACCCCGGCAGTGGTGTGGTGGCGGGTGCATTGGCGGAGATGCCGGTGGCGGAGGAGGTAGGGGAGGTGACGTGGCGGGTGTACTTGGTGAGAGGCCTCGGTGGCGATTGCGAGCGGTGTAAGAGCGTGAATGGATGATAAGTTTGGTTTGCCATTGTAGGAGTGAAGCCATGTGATCAAATTTGCCACTGTATCACCCGATATGACCGTTCTGGCTCTGTATAAGAGAGGGAGTGGCGTTGCGAGCGGTGTGGGACCCTGAATGGGGCGAATTGAGAGGTGGTGATTGTGACTCTGTGTGTGAAGATGACTCAGAACGTCGATGTGATTGCTTTGCAGGTTGTAGGGTCCTGAGAATCAGATGGGGTTGAGAGTGGAGAGATCCGAGAATGTGATTGGCTCACCGTTGTCTGAATGGCAATGTGATAGGTCTGGGTCTGGATCGGGTGGCGATTGAGGCTTGCTGGGCCGAATGGTGTATCAGAATATCGAGTGAATGGTTTGGAGGTGGTGCAACGACTGGCTGATCAATACGACAGTAGTAGTGTTGCATTAGAGATGATTGCCCGGTATCCTTGCCGCGATTCTGATTGAGCCCGATACTGTAGATTTGTGAAAGTGTATGTGTCAGATGTCTGAGAATTGCCACTGAGAGCTCGGAATTTGAGCCTGTATGGGCAAAAATGAGTGTCTTACGGCCAATCTCATTGGTCTGAGACAGGGTAAGAAGGTAAATGAGGGCTGATGACTTGATTTTGTACGTAGAAATGAGTGAATAGCTGATGAATGGTGATTTGGGTGGCTAATAGAAATGCTGGCAATGTGTTACGGGATTTTTTGCGGTAGATGCCTATTTTTGGTGGTAGATATATAGGGGCCGCTTGTCTAGGTCAAAATTTTATGTTCCGTGTTGCTATGAAATTCTTCTCATCATGGATCCCACAGACTTTTGGCACGGCTGCTATATATCCTTCTCGCCTTTGCGAGTAAGTCAGGGTCATTCTCACCTACATTGTATTTGATGTTGACATGTAGCTCGCAAGGAAGACCAGCACGAGGCAAGCAAATGCCCAACCCTCGTGATCTCTCCAACGTGGAATGCCGCAAGTGCGGTGAAAGTCTGTCTTCCTTCCTCTGATGAGTCCTAAACCCGCTAACATCGACAGTGGGCCAATTCTCAAAAGGATGCCCGAACGAGAAATGCAAGAACGTCCCACTTTGAGATAGAGCATGTCTTCGCCTTCCCCCATTTTTTTGCAGTACACGAGGATAGGTTGGGTGACACTTGGTCGATCTGCGAAACCTGCTCCAGATGTACGGTCGCGTATTACATGTGACGATTGTTAGGAGACCTATGTTCTAGAATGGTGAGCATGATACCTGTTGGATTAGGACACTTCGCTAACGATGAGGGACTTCAGGCTTCAAGGAGTAAGCTGGACCTGAGCCTCCAAATACTCGACCACACTGCCATCACACCCATGGGGCTTTTTCCACACTTCCTCACGTGAGGGATGTATTTCCAAGGTCATGGGTGAGAAGATGAGATAGCAAGCAGACCTTGAGCAGCTTCAGTCAGCACAATACCCCCGACCTCACGCTCAAGCAAGCTGCCTGATCTCATTTCCGTCTGGACGCAGTCACCGGTCCATTCGCTGGAGAATAGATTTAATATTACATCCCCAAGTCTTTACGTCGTCGACCGCGAACGGTAAGTGAAACGATTCGAGCCATGAAGCCAATCCGCTAATTTTTGGCAGTATACCCCTGACAAGCAAGCCTTCCCCTACGAGACAAATCTTATGCTGCAAATTGGTGCGAAAAGAAGCTTCACATCGTTTTGGAGGACCTCATCAAGAAAAATGGAAGACCCAGGATCTGGCAACAAGAAGCATAATTGAAGATGATCCGCGACACTGCTCAGTCTTTCGAAAGTCAAGACCTGATTTCGCGTTCACCACAGGCCAACAACAGACACAAACCCTGATCTTGATTCATGGAAAAGGACAAAAAGAGCGGTACAAACCTTCACAAAGCAAATGGAAGAAAATCGGCGGTACTGCGCAAACACGAATTCCCATTGCATATGAATGTCATTCTCTGTCCTTGCGGCTCGCCAGCCTCACTTGACCGCCAAAAAGTATGATCCGGTCGACTGCTTCGTCAGAACGCCTATCAGCACAAGCAGCATCATGTCCTTTGACCGGATCTTGTCAGATTGGTGGCTTCGGACCCTTTAGGCTGGCTAATTCAACTCTGCGAGTGAACAAACTTCGGCTGACGACGCCCTCTCCAACTCAACGCAAGCCTCCCCAGCCCCCTCCGAAAAGACATAAAGCCCTGGGCCCCCTCACTTCTCAGCTGAGCTGCAGCCTATTTCTTTAGATTCCTCGAAGCAGGTCTTCGGATTTTACGATCCACAAAAGCTGTCGAACTTGATTGATGATATGGAACGAACAGTTCCTCTTCAAACAAGGGAAGAAGTGCCAACACGTGAGCGACGTCGAGGGTGAGTGTCTGCTTGAGCACCGCCGGCACCCAGTCAGAGCCGACCAGATTGAGCATTATCGAAGGTGTTATTTCGTTTCAGCATTCAACAAAAGGGTTGCAAGAAGACACCGCAGTATTGGCGGTGGCTGTCCGGCTCAGCACCGCCGGCACCCCGTCAAAGCCGACCAGATTGAGCATTTTACAAAGGTGGTACTCCGTTTTGGCATTCAGCAAAAGGAGTGTAAGAAGGTACTGCAGTATGTGCTGTCACCACTTCTTCGGCGCTCAAGACAACCATCCAGATGCTTCGTTTGATCAGCTTCTCTCTTTCAAAACGAGCAACATAGACCAAAAGACTCTTGTCAAGAAATATCAGTAGTGCAATCACAGCAGACACAATTGGAAGATAAATCATAGCAGTACCAACAATTCGAAGAGAAGTATCAGAAGCAGCTTGGTGCTGAGAAAGAAAGGCTCGCATATTTACCCACATATCCCGAGTGCGCCAGAGAGCTGCACTGCGAGTTGAGTACATCCTGTCTGGTCGTCGCAGGGTTAGGCACCCATACAGCGACCGTGATCGTGGATATCACGGAACAGCGCGATGTGACAGACGAGACAGGAGGAGCCGCAGTCATACCTTCGATAGAGAGCGATCTGCTGGACAGCCCAGTAGGAATCACCATCTTCGACGTCCTTGCTGCTGACGGGCTCGGCATGTAAAGACGGGTCGAGGGGCAAGACCATTCCAAGTTCGCCTTGTCACGAATCAATTCATGTGCCTACCTCCATTTCATTCGAAAGCTGGAGGACAAGGGTCTTTGCGAAAAGCACATCATCCGCGTCAGCAAAGACGCCAGTCAGTCTTGAGCGAACAAAAAGATCCTCACTGCCGAGTACGGAGGAACCAGTGGCGAATTTTTGGGGGTTGGAATGGTCGTTGAAGAGCCGGATAGATCAGGTACAAAGAAGGGCCTTTCGCGTCTTCGTCGCCAGCATCCTCAAGGAATGAGAGGATTCAGCTCCTACCTCCCTGACCTTGCTGTCCCGCTTGCCCGAAGTTTTAACACCTCATCCTTTTCGCGCTGGGCGCGAACACGAAAACAAGAGCTTGGGAGTACATAAGGAGGCCACAAGCCTGGTGCTTGGTACTGATCGACTACCCCCGCGTGAAAGAGCTTGATAACATCAAAGAGACCATGGCTATCGAAGTTAAGCTCGGTCTACCAGCGAAGTCCGAGATGACCTACCCCTTCTGAGTAGGTTCCTACCTGCTGCTGGCAGCGGGCAACGCTGGAGTGGGGATGGGACAGCTCGTGGACGATGACTGGGAGGCGAACCGATATCTCACTCGTACCACTCCCATCACCCCAGCTGCAGGCTCCAATCTGCAAGCTGGCAACATTCCCTCGCTGCAAGCGGGAAAGCTGAACATCAGCTCTGCCCCAATCCTCGCTACAAGCTTCAGTAGCGAGTTCCAGCTGTTCTCGGCCAAGAAGTTTGCAGAAGTCAAGGGTTTCTCGGTCGAGTCTTTCAAAAGGGGAGACAACATCCGTGTGGGGATGAATCCTCGTCTGAAAATCGCGCTTTCGAAGGAGCATTGCTCATGCTCTACGGAGGAGAAAACGCGGCAATCGATGCCACGATATGTCTCATCAATGGTAGCGAAGGGCTGGTCCTGACCGTCGACTCGACACTTACGGACTTCACATGTGAGTATCTCACTACCGATCAGTTGTGCTCGGGCTAACAAGCGCGAAGACAAACAGCTTAGTGACATCGCTTTCGTGTATGATCACTATGCTGACGACCAGGATGCTGTCGACGCAAGCCTTGAAGCGGACCCAAATGCTAGCCTCTCACAAGTACCATCAGAGAATATCGAGCAGATGGTGATATTTGAGCCCAGAACAGAGTGGCCTCCTCATTCGCACGTCTACTGATGTTGATTGTGAAAAGATGGCGGTCTTAGATCAGGCGGTAGTGAACTCAAGATCAAGGGTACATCAACCTACTACAATCAGAGCGGGAGAGGCAGCGAAAATATCGCGGCCGTGATAGTCGATCACGGAGTCGCGCATCTTCTCCACAATTCGGGCCCAAACGTCAATATAGCAACCGTGATCGTGAATACCACGAAGCGGTACAACGTAACAGACAAGACAGGAGGAGCCGTAGCCCAGATAGGAAGCGAAGCTGGAACCGGAGCCGCAGTCATGCCTTCGATAGCCTTCGATAGGGAGCGATCTGCTGGACAGCCCAGCAGGGAACTAAAACTCAGTGGGCTGCCTGTATGGTGGAGAGAGATGTTTGCCCGAGATGGATCAAAAAGGAAGTCATACCTGTATGAAATGAGGACATACCCCTTCCATACATCGAGATATCTTAAAAGGCTCTGTCGGACATTAGTATATATATGACGAATTGAAATTATTTGCAACTGTCTTTCCGTGGGCCGGGACGCCCCTAAACTATCACGGCCATTTGCGAATCAGTCAGACAGCTAGATGCCTCACCACCGCCAGCCATTGCCCAGTCAATCAGTCTTCGAGCCTCATTGTCCAAAGTCCTTGCTGGCGTTGCCGATCGCAGGTGGGTATTTCTAGATATTGCTTCAGGGAACCCTGCTGACTCACTCGTCGACAAAGATACAGAGATCAGCCGACAATGAGCCCAACTCTTGGTAACAGTACCCTCAGATACTGAGTACCTAATGAATTTGGCAGCAAGAAAGATTGCAGAAGCTACGCAATTGCCCAACTTCCTTAGTACTCCAGCCCCAAATATTGGCTCGGAAAAGACTCTACATCAACGGGATCTGAGCAACGGAGTACAGGCGAGGATGTCCTCCGGAGGATCTAGGAAATCGAGGCTTACGTCGAAATTCCCTTGTGTCTTTTCCGAAGCCTCCACTACAATCGACGCGCCCAATCATGACGTCCCATACACTGGCAATCGCCAAAGCCTCGCTGGCAGCCAGCCTGATGAAGCCAGATTCGGCGTCGGTCACAAGAACATAAATCGCTATTCTTCACGCAAGGTTGCTCCTCCTACGCAGACGGTGCCGGCGCTTTTCTTGCTTCAGAAACCGTGGAAACATCATACATCTAACATATATAAATAAATAGGAGGGTTTTCAAGTTCTACTTGATCAGCCTCGAAATATCTTAAAGCGGGGAGACAACACAGCCGTGAGCTCAGCGGCCGCTTCGTGGGCTGTCACGGACAGCGTAAAATCCTCTCCCGCCAGCAGCGTGTTCAGAAGATCACGAGGCAAGGACTCCTGACGAGTTGCGCTGTGGCTCGATGAGCTCCCTCCTCGCCAGAACTGACGTCGCTCTCCCCATTCCCATCGTCGCCAGAAGAGGAGGCAAAGCCACGGCGAGAAGGTGACGGAAAAGGTTTCTTTCCAAGCTTGAGGTACAGAAAGTCTTCGGGGGGTGAGAAGAAGGCCATTCTTCTAGAGCTTGGGATCCAGGAAGCCTTCCAGTAACGTCCGCTCCGAAGACCAGCCGACAATCAGGGCTGTCCCCAACCACCGTCATCGAGATTCCGACGAGCCCCCCTGATGGTAATACAGGAGTTTCCTCTACTATCAACGCATTGGTGGTCCATCTTGGAGGAGGTCAAGATCACCCTCTCATCTTTCATGGCAGCTTTGAAGCCACAAGGGGAAGTTCTCGTGGTTAACGATGGGTCAGCTACACTAGATGCTTGTCTCATCTAGCTATATGGGACTCTTCATCGGTCTGGCAAAAATCCTCCTGGGCCCGCGCCACTCGAGCGACACCTCCCCGGTCTGGTCACTTCCGAAAAGGTCGAGTGCCCCCGGGCGATGGCTGGCAGAAATATTGGAGCGTCTGAGTTCGTGGCTTCCTCGGTTCCACCTACAGCTGTGGATCCATATCAAAGGCCGGCCGACCTCCAGAGTAATCCGGCAAGTCTGGCTACCGATGACTACAACGCCGACTCCACGACCGACTCCACCACTTCCCGGATGATCGATCTGGCTGTCGGGCTCGCCTTATGCGCGGATGAGCAAGGCGCCATCAATGACTCGTTCCAATACCTCCCGGACGGCCAGAAATCGCGTGCCCAAATCAACGAGACTGACGATGGAGCTTTTGGAAGACAAAAGGGAGGCGAGATACCGAGCGACCCTCTCTCTCTAAGAACCAGATATAGGAGGTCAGGACTGGCCTGTCTTCGTCTCGGACCCCAGACGGAAGCAGAAAAAAGCGTGCGCGAAAGTCAAACGACTCGAAGACTGTGGTGCTGCCCCTTACCGCTTCCACCAGCTTCCGCGGCATCCTCATACCCACACCAGAGCCCTAGAGAGAGCCGGTCTGCCGTCCAGCGAGTGCGGTGGGCAAGACCAGAAATAGGGGAGATTGCTTAATCTATCACACGATTTCCTTCCTCTTCTTCTCTACAACACCTTTTATCCCCACATCATTTTCAAGCATTCCTTCCCCGGCGAGTACGGTGGCGAACATGTCCGCCCGTTCTCGTCTCGATGAGAAGTACACCTTGTCTCACCAAGAACGCAAAGATAGCAAGACTGTCAGCGTTCTTGGCAATGTTACTCCCATCGGCCCAACCGTTTCTACAGCATTGGACCAGAGGCGCAAGAGAATGAAACTCAACAAACTGCATAGAACTACCCAAGTCACCGTCAAAGCAAAGCTTCGTATGATGCTATTGAGACTGCGACATCCAACTAAACGTGTGGAGCATTCCAATCCGCGTGAGCTATACTGGTTATCTGACGCGTTCCCAGATCGCTGCCATATTTGTGTACATTCGGGGTAAGTCTCGCAAGGTCTTGCATCAGAGTGATGGCTAACATTGCATAGCAAATGGGGCTTGGACGGGGGCTGCAAGCCCTCTGACGCTTGTCAGTACTGTGGACGAGCAGGGTAATGTCCAATTTGAACTCGAAGACGACGGCGGGCTTTCTGGTGCTCTTGGCTGGCTGAGCGCAGTCTGAGTATTCCAAGAATGCGTCTTCAAGTCCAGCTTGCTGGTCGGCTGCCAGCGAGGCAACGGCGCATTTTGTGCCGTGTGCGGAGAGGAATGGCAGTTCAGGCCCTGTGCTTGTCAAGAAGCAGCAAAAATCCATGTCTGGCGCCCCAGCGAGGCAACAGCCCATTTTGCCTGTGTGCTGAAGGAGACCGCTAATCTAGGCCCTCCTCGTCCCGAAGCAACGAAATCGGCGGGTTCAATCTTCAATGCGACCACAGTGTATATAGGTATATAGTCACAAGCAACCTTCGTTTTACACCCTCTAAGCCCTTCATGAAGCTCTCTGAGTGTAGAATCTCACTTCCCCCCCCGCCCCCCCCCCCTTCCGCCTTTCTCCTTTCACATACCCACTGCCAGAGTCCGCAATGACGTTAAACTACGACCGCCTTCTTTCCGCACAGGTTGAAGAAGGCTTACCCAACCCGCCCGCCACCAGGCTCCCCAATACCTGCTTCAGCGTCCGGGGTTCGATTCTCCGCCAGAGTACTATTTCTGAATCCTGCCGGTCCTCGCGCACGGCGAATTTGTTGCATTGGATCCGCAAGAATGAATCGGATCGAAAGAGAGCGGACTAGTGGTGGGCTCAGCGAAGAATAAAGAGCCAGAACGCCGCCGTCTTGAATTCCCCGACAAGCGCGGTGTCCCGATAAGACTCCCGCTTTGGACCGGGTTGGTCGAAGATCGCGAAAGAAGCTCACCGTTGACAGACGAGACAGGAGGAGCCGCAGCCCAGACAGAAATCGAAGCTGCAACCGAAGCCGCACTTGATGGCGTATCTCTCTGCTCTCCCACCAGGGAGCGCGGATTTAGGCCTCCGGAATGGCTGACAGAGAATATCCGGCTCTCCGACACGATTTATCAGACACGCGACTTCCCGATGTTAGTCTCCCATCTTGCTCTTGTCTCTCCCCCTTCTTCGTCTCAAACCAGGACCCCTCACTGACTTTTTTCCAGAAAGTTGAACGTGTGGAAAAAGCCGTCCGCCAGCTGACCACGCACAACACCAACCTCGAGGCCTCTAACGCATCTCTGAAGCGTGCGATCAGACCAATGTCAAAATCGACGAGTGGACCTTTGCTGTGCTTCCGGACCGAGACGCCAAGCAACGACTATACATATTTACTCCGTAAAACCTCGGTATTTGTCTCCAGAGACAGCTAGTTTTACCATGGCCCAGGACGAGAGGGCCGCTGGACTTTCATTTGTACAGGGTTGAGCAGACGACGTTTTCTTTCCAACAGGATTAGAGTAGGTGGCCTTTACAAAAGCACCAACCTCGAACCCACGAATGAGTCCCCGAAGCGTGTGATCGGCAACCTCGAAGTCAACAACAACTTCGCGCGCTTCCAAACGGAGCGTTATTTATCCAGTATATAAATACCTAACTCGCCAAGGCTCGATACTTGTCTCCAGAGACAGCCGCCGAGTTCACCATGGCCCAGGAACAGTTTGGTAAGGGCATGCCCAGGCAGGAGATCGAGGAGGAATCCTGCGGTGTCGAGAGATGCCGTTCGAGAGATGACGATTCTTTGTCAGGCTGCAGGCCTCCAACAGGTCTCTGAAGCGTGCAATTGGTGATCTGAAAGTCAACGACGGCTTCGCGCGCTTCAGAAACGGAGCTTCTGTTGTTCTTGTATGTATACCTACTCACCAACGCTCGGTCATTGTGAATTCGCCATGGCACACAAACAGATCGAGAAGGACCGCTGGGACGTCGCTCATGATAGAGTTGAGAATTGGTGCCTTCTATTTCAACATTCTTTAAAAATATACTTATCTTTGACGGGATTGATGGAGGAGCAAGGGCAAAGGGAAGGGGCCGGTAATACTGAGAGACTATGCCAGGAACATGGTCTTTCTTTACCAATGAGGCGACTTGACGAACCAGTCGTGAGGCAGTCGATGCAACAATGAGCTTCCCTTCGGAGTTTTGCCTGAAGGAGAACGTTGCCTGGGAACCGAAGCGCAGCGAAAACACAGCAGCAGGCGAACAACTACATCGGGCATGCTACCGAATCGGCCCTGCACAGCCTGGCGGACCAACATCCAAGACTATCCCACGACAACAGCGCCGAGCCCCCAGCGGTCGATCATTAGAGAACGGGCTGTGCCCTGCTCCCTCCCCGGAAAGCACGCGCGAGATGGCAGAGCGAACATCCCTCCATCCGCCACAACGACATGATTTCTCCTACCTACAATGCAGTTTTAGATTCGGCGGAACGATTCAGTCATCCATCCATCATCGCGCCCCGAGCAATCAGAACAGGTCGCCAAGATCCAGCAACGGAAACAGCGAGGTCACTTTTGGAACAGGGCGAGAGCCCCAGATGCAGAGTCTTAATCCAGCATGCTTGGCGCAAAGAGCGTGCAAGAGACTCCGAAATGGACGATTTGAGCAAGTGTTTCACACAATGAGTCTTGAGCAGGAGGAGCTCATGGTGGCAGGAAACGAGGATCTCACGAGAGTCTGGCGTGAACCAAGAGACACACTTTCATGGTCGTCAATGCTGGCTATGCAGGCGCAGCGTCCTGGTCTCTCAAAGGTCTACAGAGCATACGAGGATCTGGACAATGTGATGGCAATGAGATGCATCGATAGTGCACGCATCTTTTATATTTTTCCTCTTCTCGATTTTTGACGACGCACTTGTGTCTAGCCTGTCTGGAAAGGCCAAATGACGATGTGGGCGAGGAGCACCAGCTCGAGACAATCGTGGACCGCCGCGAGGATATGATCAATACAACGCCTACACCAGTAGCTCATCTGATGGACTCAACGATAGCCTTCGTATAGGAAAGCTTCATCGCCATAGAGCTAGCGATTTCGCTCTTCTTATCGTGGTGACATATGACGGAATTGATAGTGACGTCCTGTGAGGGACATATACCTCATTGACCCAAACGCCCAAACGGCGACCTTGGTGCCAAAATCAATGTCAAGCTTGAGAAGGGAGGGTTCGCTCCCAAATAGGTTGTCAGCGCCCTCTCGAAGAACCAACGCCAGCGTATCGAGATCGAGCCCTCGGGTGCAGAAAGATCTCGTCAATGCTGGCTCTGCAGATGCAATTCGGGTCTCAAAGGTTTACGAAGCATGCGAGAACGGGGGCATCCTTCATCAAGGCGCCCTCACAAACGCCGACCTTGTTGCACGAAGCCAACGCCGAGCTTGATGCGGGACGGATGGTTCGCTCCCAAGTACATCATCAGCGCCATCGAAGGACCAACGGCTGTGAGAATCGAGATCGGGCTAGGGAGCGCAGAGAAAGCTCGTCAATGCTGGCTCTGCAGGCGCAGCTTCCTGTCCCTGAAAGACTTCCAAGCACACGAGAAGGAGGGGAAAGGCCGATCTTGTTGCCAAAAGCCGACTCCGAGCTTGAGGAGGTAAAGGCTTCACCTCCAGATAGGTCTGCTAGCACCCTCTTGGACTAATGCCGGTGTATCGAGATCGAGCCAAAAAGCGCAGAGAAGCTTTTGGCACTTCCGAGAAGATCTCGTTCTCGACGAAGAGGATCGTGTTTTGCCAGTATAGATTTATCCGCCAGTAGGATGATGCTTCGGATCGCGAAATCGAGATTTGTGGCGGTGGCGGAGTCCTGGACAGGCGCAGTTAGCAAGTCAGTATGAAACCAGAAGCAGGCCAGAGACTCCAGAGAAATACATTGGAACGACTACGGGGCTCTGCGGGAGATGTACTGGAGACTGTGGGGTAGTATATAGATAAAAATCCGCTGTGATTCGTGGTCAGCCGCTTGATGATCGACGCTTCCGCATAAAATTGATGCATAAATCAGTAGTACAAACGGTCTTTCTATCGCGGCTATTTAGCCGATCGATCGCAGCAGAATGGTTTAACTCACCGCGCATCGAAAGCAAAAATTCGCATGCATGCGCGATTAATTGATGTCTTGCATCTTTTCGGAGTAAGCCGGCGTCTCGTGGTGCGCTTCCCCATGTCCTTATTTCGCCTACATGCGCGCCGATCGATCGAGGTCGTTGGGGTTTCGTGGGGGGATAAATAATTCGGCCTGCTCTGAACATTGGCAAGCAAAGTCCTGGATTACCCCGTTTGTTCTAGGGTGAGACTGAACAACCTGCAAGGAAGAGCTCCTGCATGTCGGATGGCACTCCGAACGTGTTTAAAATGTGGTCCAGGCGCTACCCCGTGAGTCCCCGTATGACGTGGTGGGGGTTACAGACTCAGGGAGGAAACGCATGATCTCCTCCTGTCATCCCAAAACGTAGACGCGGTCCTGTCCTTTGTGGTTTCAAACCAGATTGGGCGTTTTTTGACGGCAGTACGGCAGTATCATGAGTCGAGTTCGAAGTGGTTTTGTACTTGCCTTTCATCCGTCCAGACCATCTGTTCTCTTTGTTCTCGTCCCTGCCGTCTGACAGTCCCTCATTTCGTCATAGCTACCCAGGAACATCACTGGCAGCACCGTTGATATGCTTTCATTCAAGTCAATCTTGACGACCACCATACTTCTTGGTGTTCTCGGCGCCCGTTCTTTTGCCCATGTGTTGCCGTCCACACAATCGCTGCTGGCCAGGCAGACCGATGACGAGTGTGCCCAAGCCGGTGAGGTCTACCGAGCGTCGTGCTGGGACAAGTATGACCTCTCGAACTACCTCATGAAATGGAATCAATCAATGATGGCGACAGTCTGTGGGACCGTGGCAGATCCGCTGGACTGCGATACGGAGCGAACGTGCTTGGCCGACGAACCGTGGTCGACCTGCTTTTTACGGATTGCGGAGCTGAATGCTGGGGAGAGTTGCCTGAGCCTGGATGGCCAAGGTTGCGATAAGAACAGCCCGCTCGACCCCAACTTGGACCCGAGCATCAAAGGCCAGGTGCGATACATCGTGAGGAGTATTTACATGGTGGAATCCTTCTTCGGGTCCTACTTTACTGGTATGTTCTTTTTGCCTCCCTTGACCAAAGAGAGACCAAGGTGGCTGATGTGGATTCCCTTAGCGTTGGGCGTTGCTGTTGCGAGCGTGAACCTGATAATCGGTTCCATCATACGGAGTATTGATCCCAAGCAGAACACGGCTCTGAATCCGCTCAATGTCTTGACCGCGCTGACCGTGGGCTTATCGTTTCTCACTGTAAGTTTATTGTCTGCAAAGCCAGCTCTTTCGGCATTGTGTCAAATCGCTGATGGCTGCTGGTGATGTCCAAAGGCTCCCGCTCTTGGGGCTGCCTTTATCTCGAGCATCGCGCACTCAGGCTTACAGAAGGCGGCATCAGTCTGGGCTGTCAGTCTGGCCTCATCACCCGGTGTCGTCAAATCAATCTGGCCGCAAGGAACAGAGTCATCCATCACCTGGCAAATCAATCAAGTCCAGACTCAGGTCAAGACTATCACAGATGATTACAGGAATATGTTGAATAATGGACTGAAGGCAGTCATGATGGATCCGAGCTTATTCACTTCATTCGCCAACCATGGTGTCTTCGCGGCCAGTAACCCACTTGATGCGGTTGACACTCTCAATTACACCGGCCTTGCTTTGCAGACGTACATCGTCTCTGAAGCGTTGGGCCAGAATAAATGGTATATCATACCGGGAAAGACCAGCACCGAGGATGAATTCAACCAAGATCTGCCTCTCGACCCGCCCTGCGCTCCCGGCCCACTGGGCAGGTGCTTGCAATCGAAATCGACCCGAGATGAATGGTATTGGTCGCCGGCGACAACTCGACGTTATCACTTCCAGGTTGTGTCTGATGCCACGACCGTCCCGCTTTCGCCTGCTGATATGATGAGTGCGATTGTAAATAATGGATGGACAGACCTTGATGTCCTCTTCAATGGTGCGTACGATTGCGCTTTGAACGGTAATTATGCATCCGGCAATGTGTTCAGGCTCGATCCGGTCACCAACGCAATCGACACAACTTGCATCTCGCATCTCCCTGTCAAAAGCTCATGCGGTCTGGGCTGTGCGGTGGAAGTCCCGCAGGGTCAACAGTGTCCCTTTGACGACGACTGCCAAGGCTGCTCAAATTTTCCCCACGGGGGTATGGGCTGTGGCGATAGTCTGACCAGTGGACCACAGATAGGTAATTCGACCATTAGCGAACCAGTTTCCAAGACTCCAGATACCGCTGCGGCACCGGCAACAGCCACGCCGCCAAGTCCCAAGCTTTGTCTGGCGTCGACGTTACATGGCGGATCGGCTGTGTGTCAATCTGGTACAGGACCAGGATCGGTAGCATGATGGGGTTGTGTTATTTTACCACCGCCAGTGACTGGCATAGCACACTCAAACAATCGCTGAATGTACCGGCACTGGGCTCGCATGGCCGCACTTGGGAAGCCAGAAGTCAGGAATCCCATCAAGTTCCCTGCACGATAACCCAACCGAGGTCGCACAAACGATGAGACAAGAGATTTCTGGAACCACTGGGTTCATTTGCCTACACCTGGCAATTTGGCCTTCTGGCGGAGTCTGGATCAAGCGCCTCCTCGATGACATTGGCGAGCGGGACCCGCTGATCTCAGTACGAGGAGAGGTATCAATTGTGAAGCATCGTCACCGCGATCATAATGTAAATAGAGGTCTAAGTTATAATATTTGATAACGAGAGAGGTATGGTTCTGAGTTGTCTAAACCGACAACATGGAGGAAAGACGTCCGGTGGTCTGCAGGTCAGGCCAACCAATCTGCGAGGTCGACGACCGGGTATGAGCGGTAGTATTCGACCCAGGGAGCTTCAACGGAAGACAAGGCGACAGTGAGGAAGAGGGGCTGGTGGTGATGATGGTGGTGGACTGCCTCTCCGTTAGGTGTAAAGAGGCGTGCAGAGGGAGTTATGTTGGGTAATGAGCGAGGAGTAAGGAATGAAAATGTCGTATCGCATCTTCTTCAGGATCACTGGAGCGTATCAAACCAATTGATCTGTTGCTAGAAAAGATCGTTGCGCGTTCATGTTGCTATGAGATCAAGAATGGATGAACCAAGTGACGCTCCCAACTATTGAAATCCTTGCCAAGCCAGAATCACGTGATGTGAATACTCTCTTTGAATTCTTGACGATGTAAGTTCCGACCGGTGCTGCGAGGCTTTCGGCAATCCTTTCTATTTCATACATAGTTGCCAGAGAGAAGTCACCGAGGAGTCTGATCGAAAAGGCAGGGACGCATAGAGACCCAGGCGCTGGCTCTCCAGGGTCGCACCGCTCGCAACGCTCGGATCTCTTGTATAAGAAAGTACGAGGGTACGTTGGGAATGGAATGGAAGATGTCGATCTTGCGAGTACGATACATGAAAGAGAAAGATACCTCTACCTTACGCAATGGATTCTTCCATCCCTCAAGCCCTGAAGGCCCTTCTCCCCATCGTCGTAGTCGCATTTCCACCAATTTGACCATCCACCGCCTTCCCTCCCAACCCACTGCTCGCCCCAATCTCATCAAGGCTCTCATCACTGATCTGTACCCTGTACACATACCCATCAAAAGTATTCCCGTACCCGCCACCATCATGATCCCCCTTCTCCCCCCGGTAAAGCCCAAACTTCGGATACGTGGTCCCGGTCCACAAAGACAATCCGTCTTTTTCAAAGACGCTGGTCCCGTCAAGCCACAATTGTAACTTATTGTTCCCGCCGGGCTTGGTGTCGAAGGCCAGCGCAATGTGATGGGTCTGTGAGAGGGCGAAGTCGCTGGCAGAGGTCCAGATGGTGTCGTGCTTGTTGGCGCCGTCAGGGTTGGAACCCTGGCCGGGAGGCTGATATGTGATGGATAAGCGAGTAGGGGACTCGGAGCTGAAGATGAGGTTGAAGGGGATGTTTTGGAGGGGAGTGGCTGTTTTGTCATCTTTCTTCCTGAAATGCCCCAATGGCTTGTCAGCCCCCCATCCCGTGCCCGACCGCAGCTTTTGGGTGGTAAGAAAGGGACCCACCATTGGAAGATGCTCAAATGCTCATGCACCGCCCCCAACGCAAATTCATAGCCCACATAGTAGTTCTTGCCTGCAGCATAGTCTCCCTTTGCTTTCACCTCGGCGCGATTGTACGAAGGCGCCCGGTGGAAGTGGAGGCAGGTTTTGCCGTTCGGATCGGTGTCGGATTTGATGTAGGCGTCTGTGCCGGCGGAGGAAGGTGAGACGAAGTTGCCGGAGGAGGTCTCGATTTGGACCTCGCCCAGGGAGGAGGCCTGGGAGGGAGGGCTGTAGTCGACCAGAAGGGTAGCTGAGGAGAGAGAGGTGAGAATGGTCAAGGCAAAGAAAGGAAGCATGTTGGATGGCTTGGATGGCTTGGATGGCTTAATGAGGCTGGGATGGGTGAAGGGATTTCTCTGGTCTGGAGGGCTGGGAAGAGCCGCTGGGATAGGTTTGTTCAACTGGCGACGTGGAGTTATTTATGCTTGTGAAGAGATGATGTAGGAGGAGGCATGACAGTATCTTGTATGACAAAGGCTTCAACTTTGGGGCGAATCCAGCCCTCGAAGGTGATGGGTGGGAACAGTCATCGCGGCGTCACGGGGGCTGCAGTCTCAGCATCTCCCCACGAGCATGCTGCAGAGAGCGTTTCCCATAATTTCAAAACAAGCATTCGAAAATGGGGATGGAAGCCTCGCCATGCTGCATTGTCATGTTCTCGTGAAACAAACCGATCATTTGGGGGCCGCGGCGTACGGCAGATTTAAGCGGCGTCAAGGGGCCAACGTGTGGGAAGAGGCTTCTCTCGAGGCATGAGAAGATCGACAGGAGCGAATATCATGACGCTGATGCGAGAATTGACCATAACTCCTTCCAACGTGGTGTACTCCGCCGTAGGATTGAATGGGGGAGCACTGGGGAAGCACCTGCTCCAAATCCGAAGATACTGGCCACGAGGTAGGATTTGCGCTCGAGACTTGATCAGTGGGGGATAACTTCAATTCTCAGGCCAGGAAAAGCAAATCGAAACATGTTCAGGATGGAGGATGAAGGCGCTTGAGACGGTCAGTCTCAGAGTATGGTTGGAGGGGTGGATGAAAAAGAGATGAATCATCTCGGCCTTAGGGGAAGGCTTGGCAAACCGATCTTGGGAGCATTTGCTTTCACGGAAGGATCTTTGATAGGGAGGATTCATGTCTATTTCCTCAGTCACATATCGATTGTTGAAGGCGCTTGCTCATCCTTTATCACGCCTAATGTACCATGCGGAGCCCGCGTTGCCTTATCCCGACGGTGTAATCATTCATTTACATAGCCTTCCCGTCGCAGAATTGCATCACAACGAAACCACCGTTCCATGTCCACCTTCGCGTTTCCGGGGGTACGGTTTCCAGCTGCATACCCTCTTCCCCTACTTGCTCGTCAGGATGAGCCTGTTCCTTGCGTAAAACTGTGTCTTCTCCCTCCTTCATTCCAACAACTGAGTTGGATTCGATCGTTCGCAGAGAGAGGGAACGGATCCCGTATTCTGCACCCATCGGTCCAATTGCTGCTGCGAAAGGGGTCGAAGCTGGCCATTCAACCTGGAAGAGATCAGTATATTCCATGGAGTATGCACGGGCGGGGCGAGAACGCACGTCTTCCGTCAACTTGCGATAGTTGAAGTCACCCTTTGCGATGACGACTTCTGCCTCCTGGAATTGCTTCAAAATATCCGGCGCGTGTTCTCCGAGCTCCCAGAAGCTGTACCAGTAACTCCAAAACGGTTCTTCTTGTAGGGTCAAGGCCCCTTGGTGCCCATTCTGCCATTTCTCCAGGAGCTCATGGAGGAACGGGAGGTGATTCTTGTCACCTGAGTCTAGCTTCGGTAGTAAATCCCCCAGTGAAGGAGGTCTGTCGCCAGAGTTTTTTGGTCCCTCTGGCAGTCGGTAGATGGTGGTGAAGTCCTTGCGATAGGTGCTCGTTGTTGGCACGACGGGATCCTGCAGTGAACGTGGCGCATGTAGAACAACCCTCGTCGCAAGCTGCTGCTCGAGGAGAAACAGGGCCAACAGCAGACTATCAGACAACTCGATGCCATCCCCACCAAGTACGATATCCACTCTCCTGTTCTCTTTATGCTCTTTCCGTGCACCTTCCAGGACCTTATACACCGCCTGGATGTCATCGACAAGGATGTGCGATCTCGGCTTTGTGTACCTTTGGAAGTCGATGGACGTCTGCGAAGGCAGGAATGATCGCTCTATCGCGGTTGCCCAAAGACCATGTTCACAGAACGAGCGGAAGACGCTTGGCTCCACTTCTGCCAGTTGTGGAGCGGGCAGCTTTTGCTTCAGCCTCTTCATGCACCAGTAAAATGTGCTTGCATTCGAAAGGATACGAGAACGCTGTGCCCTGGCTGAGCCGTTCGATTGCCCGGGTCGGGCAAGGCTCATGAGCTCGTCGACTCCGGGATGCCGCGCTGGACTGTTTCTAGAGGGTTTGTCAGATGACGCTGTAATTCATGGCATGGTACTGACCCATCTTCGACCGGATGGTCAGAATCCCCGAATTCTTGGGGTAAGGAGAAGATTGCTGAAATTCTCCTATCGCAGCCCGTCAGACCAACATCCCTTGATCACGTAATTTCGAGCTATACATACAGGTTCAAGACCGATTCTGCAAAAATCCATGGTACATCCATCCACTTGGGCGTTCCCATCGCCGCCAGCTGAGCATTGTAGACTTCATCTTCCACGGATATGGTCTTATTGTGCGTGAGCTCGTATTTCAGCGCTGAAAGCTGCTGGATGATAGCTTGGGCCTGTGCCTGGACGACTCCATCATTTTCGGAGCGGTAGCCGCATTGTGCTACACGATCGATGATTCTTGTCTGCCGTCGTCAATTCTGCGCGTTTTCATTGGATTGTGGGAAGAAGACTCACGAGGTTGATGGGCCACTCGCGCGTCGCTGCCTCCCATGCGTAAGAAGACGTGTCGGAGAGCAAGCGAGAGTGTAGAGAAGAGGACTCGCTCTTCAAGAGCATATTCAAAAGAATCTCAACGACGCAGGGGCAGGGGGGACAAGGCGAGCTGACTTGTGATAGGCTGCAATGAGCAGAAGCTTAAACAAGATGGGGAGCAATTATTGCCGCGGAGAAAGCCGGTGACCCGCAAGACCCGGCTGGGGGCAGAAATGCTCTGCTTCTACGATAATCTTCACTTGATCTGCGGAATCTCCTTCTTCCTTTTCATCCAGCATCACAATATCCCTGGTATTTATTTATAGACTCCTCTCATCACGTTCAAAGCATACAAAGCATCGCAAAATCAGAAACCATGGGTCATAGCTCCTGCCCCAGCTGCGGCGCCTCCATTGATGGCCAAGGCAAGACTTGCTCAGCTTGTGGAAAGGTACCATTACCACCATGAAAGCAAACGCGTTCTGGTCAGAACACTGATTACAACCTGTTCTGCAGACCTGCCCTGTTTAAGGGTTACTTCATATGCCTTTGAGCTCACAGGGGGCGTCAAGCAGGTGGAGCGGAGCGCAGAGCATGGTGTTGGAGGGTGCGAGGCCTGGCGGAATCGGCATTGATCACAACATCAATGGTCCTTTGTGCATGAATATGGGGATTAGCGAGATAGATTGAATGGATGATGAGTGAACGAAGAAATGAATTGTAGTCGTGAATATTGCTCTCAATCCTTCTCGTCTTCCTCCCCTTGGGCCATCGTTCCTTCCACTTTTCCGCCCCTCCCCCAGTCGCTATGGCATCATTCACCAGGATTTCCAATGCTCCCGTCATGCTTCACAATCTTGCGTCCGTCCCGACCTCCACTGACCATTCCCATCCAGGCAAAATGGCAAGCCATGCGAGCCTAAGTCCTCAGGCGTCTCATCATCCCCGCCCAAAGACCCATTTCCAATGCTCTTGTAAGCCCCCACCAAGATATCGATAAGCATCGCTGCCCCTCCTCTTACGCCTGCCTGTCATGGACTTGTAACGTATTTTTCAGGATGAGGAAAGGCGTGGACACGAGCTCCGAAGACTGGCTGGCTGGCTGCAGGAATTGGCAGGGGAACGGGACGGCAGCACGCCGCCGGGGGTAAGATTTCGGTACAAGGGCGTTGGGGGCTGAGTTGTTACTCGTCAGAAAAAAAAGGGGCTTTGCGTCATATCTCCACTGTACCACTCGGGTCCCCGTCTGCGCTGCGAGGAACCTAATTCCAACGTCAGTCATTTCGTGCGTCGAGAGGGGACATAAAAGGGTGGGCTTTGCCCCTGCTGTACCTGGTGGGTGCAGAGAAAATCTGTATCTTCCACCCTGGCCTTCCTCCATCGAGCCGGGACAAGCCTGACGTACCTGCCATCGTTCCACAGCACCCGCATCAACAGACTTGCCCTTTCCATCACACAGACTCCATTGTTCAGTCGTTCCTTCTCAACTGGTCTGGGACTTCTCTCTTCCTCCAGCCAACCACTCCGCAGGATGTCCACGATGCGCGCCGCTGTGATCCGCCAGCCTGGGCCCCCTTCCGTTCTCAAAGTTGAGGACTGGCCCATTCCCTCCCCGCAGAAGGGCCAAGTGCTCATCCGCATCAAGGCCTGCGGTCTCAACCGCTCCGAACTCTTCACTCGGCGCGGGGACTCCGGCGATGCTGTCCCCTTTCCCCGCGTGCTGGGCATCGAATGTTGCGGCCTCGTCTCCAAATGCCCTGGCGGGGAGTTTGCAGAGGGCGCCATCGTTGCCACGGCCATGGGCGGGCTGGGGAGGAAGTTCGATGGCGGCTATGCAGAATACACCTGCGTGCCTGTCGCCAACGTCGTGAAGCTTGGGGAGACCAAGCTGGAATGGAAGGTTCTGGGTGCGGTGCCTGAGATGTTGCAGACGGCGTATGGGAGCCTATTCCGCAGCTTGAAGTGGAAAGCTGGTGAGACATTGTTGGTGCGAGGAGGCACGACCAGTGTAGGTCTTGCAGCCGCAGCGATCGCGAAAAAGCATGGCGCGAAAGCTGTGATCGGTACCAGTCGCAAATCGGGCAGAGAGGAGCTCATGAAAGGTGCAGGAATGGACCATATCGTGATAGACTCCGGCAGCGTCGTGGCCGAAGTGAGGAAGCTATTCCCAGACGGCGTTGACAAGGTTCTGGAGCTTGTTGGAACGACAAGCTTGAGAGATTCTCTACGATGCGTCAAGACTGGAGGTGTCTGCTGCATGACAGGCATCGTGGGTAACGCATGGGCAATGAAGGAGTTCTCGCCGTTTGAGAATATCCCCACAGAGGTGTATTTCACCACGTATCAGGGCGATCAGGTCGATTTCGTGCACACACCATTGGAGGAGATGATTCAACAGATCCAAAAGGGTGAACTGCCTGTTCAAATTGGTAAAGTATTCGGTTTGGAGGACATTGTAGCTGCTCATGAGGTAATGGAGGAAAATAAGGCTAGTGGAAAAGTCGTGGTGGTGATGTGATGATGACGGGCCGCTACATCTTGATAGCCTTTTCACGTGAGTGACTCTCTCCTTTCACCATACACACAACATTATTAAAAACCATGAATTCAAGTGGAAACGTTAGTAGCCCTTTGCTGTACTTGATTCAGAGCGTGTATCATCATTTCTCATGATATCATGACTGATATGGAGCAATATTCGAAGCATTACTGACTTACCCATAACAGTCTTCTGACCTCCCATATGGGAGTCGCGCTTCGCAGCGCTCTGTTGTCCCGTGAGTGCATCCTACCTACATGCTTTATCACAGGGAGCTTACTTCTATAGCCCCCCGCCCTCCAATCCCCGCTCCGCTCCGCCTGCCCTCCCTCCTCATCCTCCTCTCCTTGGGCCTCCCCCCCCTCCGCCACAGCCTCCCTCGCCTCTCCCATACTTCCCGCCTCTTCCTCAGGTCGCGTACTCGATGTAGGTCATACTCAGATTCTTTCTTATCTAGATACGTGTTTCTAACCAATCCATCAACATTACAGCTACCCCTTCGGCCCAGCACACGAGATTCAGGTGGCTGTAATAGCCATAGACGAAGAGATCGGTGCCGGCCCCGAGGAAGGGGAGGTAATGTGGGCGGTGATCCGTGACCTCTTGCGGTGGCTTCGCCCCCATGCAGTTGCCTACCAGCGCTTTAGGCGGTGAGCAATCGTTCCTTGTGGCATTGCAATCGAATGACTGATGATGATTTGATAGCCGATATGTGGACCACTATGGGGAGGAGGATTACTCCTCCGACGAGGAGTAGACAAGCGTCCCCCCTGCCTTTGTGATGGGGGGATAACCGCCAAACCCTGCCGTTGCGATGGGTGACAATGACAAGCATGACAAGCCTCCCCCCCTGCCGTTGTGATGGGGGGGAAGAGGCCACGCCCTGCCGTTGCGATGGGTGACAAGAATCCTTCCCTGCCTTTGTGATGGGGGGTTCCCTTCGGGGCCCGGCTGTGTATTCTCATGTGGCTGCGTTGTGCGTTTGCCCGAGGGCGGAGAGAAAATCAACAGAGATTGTGCTGTGCGTTGCCGAAGAAGCTATCTCGTCTGCGGTCAGATCAGCTTGGACGGTATGCATTGCGGAGGGTATGCAATCTACCCTGCCTGCCATATCATAACAAGCATACTAACGGTCTACCAGTGAGGAAATTATGGAGCCGTGCTACCACTAGAGATGGAGATGAGGAAGCTTTCGATAATTGCTATGAATGGGGATCCAGTCAGATGGTCATTAAGCTCTGACGGCGTTTCCTTCACTCCTGCAAGAGTCTACGGCATCTGCACCGGCTAGGCACTTTCATGTAATGCACCAGTCATCAAGGCTGTATTGGCTCGAATCTGTGGCTCAGCGATAATACTCATGCACATCTCTTGTCTTTGTAATCAGACTCATTACACTTCCTTTCATACAATACCTCCAGCAGGAACCAAGCCAGATCGAACGGCTTGAGGACCTGAAACTAAGTCTTCTCAACTCGATAGAGCTAGGTTGTGAGACTATCTGAGGACGATGTTCCACGCGTAACTAGAAAGATGCCGAGATATATAAATAAAACGAAGTCCCAAATCTCAAGCAATCCTCCTTTACAACGCCCGCCATATGAGGGAATCGCGGACCAAAGTTATCTTAATTTTATAGAGCTCTTCGCTCGAGCTGTCAGAGGACGATGCATGACCTCCAGCTACACCGACGTCGAGATCGTTAGACGGATCTGAGTCCAGGAATCTCAAGCAATCTTCATCGGAGGTTTAATCGTAAAAGGAGATCGTGTACCAAAAGTTCTCCATCCCGTGGAGCCAGTCATTCGCGCCATCAAACAACGGTACTGCACAAACAGCTGCGCCAACGTCGAGGGAATCACAAAGACCTAAGTCCCGGAATCCAATCTTCTTCAGAAGATTCACTGCAAAAAAGATCGCGGCTCAACCCTTCTTAGCGCAATGAAGCCGGCTTCTCGGAATGCTTGAAAGAGATACTCCACCTATAGCTGGCCGGACATTGAAATCGACGGACAGAACCGAACTCATGAATATCAAGCAAGCTCCTTCGGAGAGTCCGTCGCAAGAGGGTGTCGTGGACCAAGCTATCTCAAACCGATAGAGCGAGCTCCTACTGAGCTATTAGAAGACGATGCTCAAGGGGAGCTAGACGGACTTCGATCATACCAGACAAAATCAAGTCTTGGGTCCTCACAAAGTCTTCTTCAAATAGTCCATTACAAGAAGAAATCAAGTGTCAAGCCTTTTCGGCGCAATGAAAGCCAGCTTCTCGACATACTCGACAAAGATACTGCGTGTAGACTTAGGGCAACGCCGAGATAGAGACAGCCCGAGCCCTAAAATATCAGGCGATCCTACTTCAGAACGTCCATCGCAAGAGAAGATAGCAGATCAGGCCTTCTTAGCGCAATAAAGCCAGCGTCTTGAAACGCCTGACAACGATCCTCCACACTTAACTAGGTGGACGACAAAGGAGAGATTGGCAGACGCGTGTCCTTGAAACTTAAACGATCTTGTTCAAAGACTCTATCGCAAAGGGGTATTAGCGACTCGTCAAAGCTTCAAATGATAAGGCCCAATTTAGCCAAGCCATCAAGCAGCACGTCGCGGCCGGCACACAACAAGACGAGGTGCCTGATAGGATCAAGCATCTGCTGATCTGGATCATGGGACAGCTGTTTCAGGATGTCGGAGAGAAGTAATGAACATGAGGGCTTGGGATAGTAAAGGGTAGCAGTCATGCGGCTTTGGGTTGCTTCTGAACTTCAGGATGTATCTCATTCGCTTTGTGTGCGAGTACATAGCTTTTTGTGAAATTGAAACTATCTTATGGCAATGTCAGGCTTATCAGACATGGACAACGAGGCTCAGAATCATGAACTGGCCTCATTCTCATTTTTGCGGGAGCGTCTTGATCGGCTACCGTAGGGAGCGCGGCTACGGTTAGCCGCCGCTGGGGCCTGCGCCAAGATTCAGGGGCTCTTCCAGCTTTCTCTACAGCGGGATAGCCCTGCTATGTTTTCGAATCATTTACTATTAAAAGGATAGACCACTCAATCTTTCCTACTTGGAATTCTGCGCTCAATCGATTAATGCAAAGGTTTCTACTCTAAAACCCTCTGGAGGTCGGAGATTCAAAGGATTTGCCTGCAACCATGAGGCTTCTTTGACTGTAGTCAGAGACCTCTGAAGAAAAGCATACCCATTGGCGCCTCTGTTGATTGGTGGCCGTCAAGTTTTGAAACCAGTCTTCGTGGTTGCTTTGGACCAGTCATCTCGGATGAACCTTACAATAGCCCTGTGCAATCCAATGCACATGATGTTCCTTTCAGACCCATCTGACAAAACACCGATTAAGACAGAGGCCAGCGTGCATCTTGGTATCCCAGCTACGTTGTCATCAAGATCACTGCTCAAAAATCGAAGCAATTCAAGATAAGCATACATTAGGGGGAATATCTCCCGCTTTTCGGACTGGAAACGATGGATTTTTGGCTCGATTGATCGCGTTGTTGGGTGCTATTTCCAAACATCTCAAATACGAGTCATTGCAAATGATCACGAAGTCGTGTGCTGTATCCTTGAGGCTTTTCATTGGCAACCAGGATCATGTTGAGAAGTCTTGTGGGCCCCATTTGCCGTGATATGTTTAGAAGTGGTCTGATTACATAGTCTTTTGTCCCGCATTCAAGCGTGCAAACACTTTGCAATGCTTGGATTGCACCTGAGGTAATGCTAGACTGTATTCTACCAATTCTAGAACAATACAAAGCGCTTTGTGCAGCCTCAAAATGGTTGAAACAATGATGGGGAAAGCCTGTATAATTCATGGAGACGCGGTAAAACCTTTTCCCGGGGGTTCCCTATTGTTTTGCGTGACACATTTGTGTATCGACACGTCAAGCATTGTCATTTTCGAAGATACAGGTCTTATATCAGTATCGACTCCAGTCTTCATCGCAGATCAGCATTCATCTAGCCTGTCTCATCACGCATAGCTTGTCATATCTCCCAACGCCCATCATCTCCAGCAACGAAGTCATCATGAACGGCGTACCCAACCAGAACGGGGCACACATCAACGGCCACCCAACCCAACCTCCACCAGCACGCTCTCCATCACGTAGCACCAGCAACCCTACCCCCCAACCCACCCTCCCATACGCCTTCGCAGCCCAATTCGAGGCTATCGAGAGGCACGAGAACGCCCTCTACGCCATTCATCCACGTCACGTCACCTTCCGGATCCCACCAGAAACGCACGTCGGCTCGCCCATGGCACCTCGCCCCCCCTACCAGCACCAGAGCCCCACACGGCCTCTCTCCCCCCACCCCACCGCCACCGACATCACCGCCGGGGCAAGCACGCCGGCTCAGATCCGGTCACGTGCAAATTCACCCACCATCGAGCGCCAGCGCTCTCCACTCTCTCTCCTCCATCGTGACAACACCGTCACGCACCTCGCCGCCAACGCTGCGCCGGCGAATGAGAATGCTCGCCCTGGATTGCAGCGGACATCCAGCAACATCTCGAACCCGGAGGGGTTCAGCCAGGAGATGAATGCCACGGCCATCGCCATGCTGGAAGAGCGCTCCGTGGAGGATGTGATGCAGCATTTCCGGCAGGAATACCCGGAGTTACGTGATTGGGACCGGGTGCGGGAGCATTTGACCGCGCTGATGATTCAGTTCCACGGGTAGGGGGTGAGTAAGGGAGCCAGGATAGCATCATTGAACATCTAGCTAACAATGGCGACAGTGAGGTCATTCAGGGGCGGAGAGGAATGCCGGGGAAGCTCCAGGGGTAGTAGCCACGGTGTGGTGCGTGGGAAAGGGATGGACAAGGGACTTTCTTGTTAGTTTAGGCTAAATGCGAGTTTTGATTGCTTGTGTTACTGTTTTTGCTTTCGTAATAGATCAGAATGATACTCTCTTTGATGATTTCTGCATCATGACTGCAACTTTTCCTCTCTAGATTCATGCTCGTGTGCTGTTGATTTGCTACGCTCTTTACACGATGCAGCAAGCTTCTTTTCTCCTAGTACCCTTATACCCTGAAGCTATTCCAGATCATATTACAAGCCGTGCAGTGGCCGTTCACCCAGCCTGTGGGCTATCACATCGCTCACAGGTCTGGTATCTTGTTGTTTATGCACACAAAGACGTCTTAATTGCTATGCTAACGTTACTTCGTCTGTGACGGATCAAAATGATACTCTCTTGCATCATTATCTATCACCATTGCAGCCTTTTCGGTCTAGATTCATAGTCGTATGCTTTTTGCTCTCCTCGTTCTTCACACGATAGGAAATGAATCTTTTTGTCTGGTATGATGATCTTCTGAAGCTGTTCCAGCTCGCATCAGAGGCTGTTTAGTGGCAAACCACCCCGTCTATGGCTATCGCATAGTCTAAGCGCCTGATTTGTTGTTCCTGAGCCCTCAAATACATCTGATCAGCTCAATTCAATATTTTTGAATCCAAGTTAGATAGATATGATGCTTCACTTGGGCAAAAGTTGATGACCACTGCAGCGATCTCTGTCTGGATTCATGATCGTATGCTATGGGCTTGCGCTGGTCTTCACACGATGCGGTAAGCTCTCGTTTTGTACCATGAATGATCATTTGAAGCCATTCAAGATCGGATTGCAGGCTACGCAGAGGCTAATCACTTAGCTCATGGGCTGTCAGATCATCCAAGGGCCTAGTATCTTGATGGAAAGCCCTCATGAACGTCTACCCAGCCAGATCAGTACTTGTGAGTCTATGGTAGGAAGAGATAATGCTTTATTGTGCAAGTCTTCATGATTAGTGCAGCTTTTTGAGCCTTTTTGCGTGCACACACCCTACCACTTTGCCTTGCTCTTCATACAATGCAGCAAGCTCCTTGTTTCTATGCTCATGATCTTCTGAAGTCATCCGTGCTTGCAGCACAGGCCATTCAGTGGCCTAGCATCCTCTTCGTAGGCTGAACCATGCTCCAAGCGTATGGAAACCTCTTTTTAGAGCATGTAAACACGTTTAATCTGCTATGCTCATGTATCTACGTCCGAAGCTGATCAAAATAACGCTCTGCTGATTGATCAAGATCAGAACAATGCTCTGTTGGATCAATTCTCATACCATTGGTAGCATTATTAGTCTCTGCATGCGCCAATTTACAGTCGATCTGCGGGACTCTTCAAAGAATGCAATTTAGGCACGTCATCTACCATACTGATCTCCTGAAGCTATTCAAGAACAAATCACAGGCCACGCGGTGGCCGATCACCCAGTCCGTAGGATCTCAAGGCACCGATGCTCATTCGCTCAACTCTGTCAAAAGCTGTACATTCTGATAGACAGCAATGACACCATATTGGGCGAGATGATGTGTAATCTGTAGCTTTTTCCACATCTAGGAGTGCACTCGTACAGCATTGTTTCTCTTGCTCTTCAAACAATAAGAACTCTGTCCAGATATCGACCCGCACGATCTGCTGAAGCTATTCGAGCTTGCATCACAGGTCAATCAGTGGCGTAACACCCACTCCATGGACTATCATATCATCCAAGGGCCTGCTAATTTGTTCGAAGGTATACAAGCACGTCTGATCAACAATGTCGATATCTATATGTTCTGATAGATGGAAATGACACCTGATTGAGATATATCCTGTGATATTTGCAGCTTTTCTTGATTCAGAAGTGTGCTCGTATGATATCGATTTGCCCTTGCTCTACGCACAATGGAGCAGGGTCAGGTCATCTACTATGATGATGCTTTGAAGCTATTCAAGCTCGAATCAGAGGTCATCCAGGGGCCCAAAGCCTCATCATACGTCGTCACAGAATCCCAGTACTCACTCTCATCCATTCAGATTGCTGAATCTATCTTGTGGTGACGCTCAAAGCCTCTAACAAAGCCTCAGAACGTGGAAATATGGAGGTGATGAACTGTGGATACGATTGGCATTGTTGGAATGCATGTAATGTAATCAATTCTATGATATCAAGACTTATCAGTTCACTAATGAGGACATCAAGATGCCCATCCTTGACACATTGCTACGTCACAGAAGCACGCACGCTAACTCGTTTGCTTTATATCTCAAATTTTGAACGCGAGGACATCGAGAAGAAACAACACGCATGCTTTGATTTTTGTAAAAAGGGGTTAATGCCACCCCACGCCCGTCTTGACGACATGATTGGCCCACCGCACAGCTTCCTCTCCCCCCTCCAGTGCCATCCTAACATTGTAGCAATGCTTTTGATTGCTGGCTTGCAGCGCTCCACAGAGCCGCCATCAATTCCCGTGCAAGGCCTCTTGCTCATTCCTTAGTTCTGCCATAGCCCCCTGCATACGGTCCAGGATCTGATGCATAATGTCCACAAATCGTGGGTCCCGGCCGGCCGAGACACCGGGCGACTGCAAGCGCTTGCGCAACACATCTGGATCCTGAAAGCCGGAGCTGCTGAGCCATTCTTCAGGGCTCATGTTCTCTGGCATCACCGCGTTGGTGATGGCTTCAAGCGTGTACGTTGGTGGCGGTAGGGCGTGTAGTGTGACGCACCACAGGTGGTAATTACCGTTGCCGCTTTTGAGATGGTAGCTTAGTGATATGGTTAGCATTCAGACTGATAATGGAACAGGTTTGTCAGGCTTGTAACGTGATCAGGCTACGTACACGTCATGCGCCTCAAAGACTAGCCAACGTGTGGCTTGGTCAGACCAACATAACTCCACCTGCCCGTCCCAAGTGTACGGTTCAGCCTCTCGACGATGATCACCATTATCGGCCTCGGGGTTGAAGAGCTCCAGTGCTTTCCACATGGCCACCTGTTTGCCACTGGCCATCCTGTAGCCATAGAATTCTCGCTTCAACGTCATTGTTGGACGTTGATGTCGATTTTGAGAGGGAATGAGGGCAGAATTTGCTGGGAGATATGCTTTGAGTCGATGACGTCAACGAGTTTCGTTGATCCTGAGGTCTCAAAGTGTTGTAGGCCGTCTGATTAGTCGAAAAGGCAGGATTCGCAGGCTGTAAAGCTCTCCGAATGGATTCAGGGATAGAAGAAGCTTGATTTTGAGGCTTCAGAGCTGTCAACTCGTGTCCAAGGCGGCTCTGACGCCGTGGAAGGGTCTTGATGGAGCGATTTGTAGAAGAGGCGGATCAGGGGCCGCAGGGTTGATGTAGGTTGCTTTTTTAGCAAGGAATTGCGATGTGCAAAGGCTGCAAAGCTCTCAGGGATGATTCAAGCGTGAAAGAAGCCGTAATCTAAGGCTTCAGAGCGATCAGAGCGTCTCAGAAGCAGTGGGAACGAAGTTCTGAGAAGTGAGCAGAAGATGTAGGAAGGTTGGGGAGGGAAAGGACGCAGGAGACAGCGAGGTCATATATATCACAAGCTGAGCGGCGCCAGAGTGCTCAACACACCAAGTGTCATGAGTCACCATTACGTAGAGCCTGCTCAACAATGATATTACAAATCACAGTCCCAGACCAAAGGATTTAGAGCCATCTGATTGGTGCTTCCAGCCAATCAGCTGCGTATCAACAGGCCTCACCGACATTAGCGTTATCGCTGCGGGACCCGGTAATCTTATTTTGACACGAAATGACTATCCGAAAGCAGGCAGTGCATGTGAGGCATGGGCGGTGTGCTAATAGAGCGGTCTGGTGGTGATCGGCGATCTAGAGCTGGCCAGCTGGCCCCAAGGATCTACAATAGTTCTCTCACGAAATATCAGGAAGCAATTTTGCAAGCCATTCTTTCGTAACGGGCGGAAATATCCCCCTACTGGGCTCAAGAAGAAGCCAAGATGCTCATCCCTGTTATGAACAGCATCTGAATCCATTTGTGTCACTATTGAGAACCTCATGGTTCTGTCTCTCGAAGTGTCTGAGGAAATTTCCACCGTGTAGGGCGCTAAGCATGTACAATTCTTTATGGGTAAAGATGCTTTCGATAGAGTTGAAGCCATAGATCAAGCACTACATAGAATGGATGACTGTTTGGCCATGTGAGGTGAAGAAATACATGTCAAACTAGCAAAAAGGAGACACCAAAGCCAACACCCTAGTCACATTGCACGTGATCACGACACTTTGATATTACCGCTAGTGTCGAGCTTAAACCCGTGATATTGCGGCTCTGCTACTCCAACTCTCACCAAACACCAAGCTCATCTCACTCGCATCGTGATTGCCCTACATCGTCGCTCTCGATTACCTCATCGCCACCATCCCACCGTCATGTCTCCCCTTGTCTACCTATCCAAGAACGCAACCCAAATTCCGTCTTCCGCTCTGAAAGCGTACGCAACGACCTGTCAGACTGACAAGTTCGGCTTGTCCTACACGATCATGGTATCTTCACATCATCAGCCTGTGACGTTCATGCTGATCATCGCAGGAACCTCGTCATCCGTCTCCGCCGTTGCGTCACCAGAGCCTGAAATGAGCACGGGAAGCGTCGTCACGGACGCTGAGATAGGGGCAGATTGAATCTGCTCGAGCTTTTGCGTGTGTTGCAACGCAATCAGCATGATGAGCCGCTCTTTGTGGCGGTTTTTGAGGGTAGTAAGCCGAGGACTACATTGGGTGAGCTCCCAGATGGGTAATATTCGACCCAGCAGGTCTGCAAATGGCTCCTTAGGTTTCGGTGGCTTCTCTGGCTGACTACCGTGGATATTACAGTACGTCACTGTCATGAACAGAGAGAAACGTCATGATTGAGGCTGCAGGATAAGTTTGATCGAAAACGGAGGCACGGGTGGAGCCAATCTAAGTTCAGATTTGATTTTTGATGTATCTGAAAGGTTAGACATGGCCCATAGATATGACAAGTAATCCAGCGAACAAATGCTTGCAAGACTTGAACTTTTGAAGTACAAGCTTGTCATTGATGAAATCTTGCATTGCAGGTTCCTTTATGACATTAATTTGTTTCCTATGGGTTTTAGAGAAAGACTATATAGGTTGACCACAAATTCCTAATGAAGATGAACTTAAAGACCAGAGCATTGATTATGACTCTTGTAGCGCTTTCGGACAAATATACCGATTGGCCTGCGTGGAGATCCGCTCGATCGACTTTCATTTTAGCATTGGCTTGGACAATCCTGATTCCAGTACGCGGATGCATACGCAATGTGATATGCAAAGGTTCCACCAGAGTGGCGGACATAGTTCCTTCGGAAGCCAGCAGGATGTCAGTCTCCGCAGCACGCCCGATTCGCCATGAAATTGGTAAACCTCTGGGGGGTAAGTAGTGGTGAGTACTTGGACGCTCTCCTAGCTACACTGAACCCTTTCTAGCTTGGGTAGAGCCTATCGCTTCAAGTCCTTGCCCATCTCCTACCAAGGCTCTCTCATATTCAAAGGAAGCATCGCCCTCAATATTTCTTGTTCAGGACGGGATGACTTTAGATCGGTAGAATCTTCAAGCAGTCTGCTCCTCTCCGGTGCGCAGCAAACCATCCCTTCAAATTCTGCAGGTCGTCCGCCGGTGGTGCTGTTACCCTACTGTATCAACAGTCAGTTGAGCTTTCATACATCCATTTAAAGCTATCGATAGCTCAAACTTACAATCGTTGCCTCCTGCGCTTGTTCAACTCGCTGGCTCTAGGGCGCCTATCGCCATCTATGCGAGACCTGAATCGTCTGGGCCGAGTAGGCAGACGTAGTGATGGTCGGAGTCTTCTCCGCCAAAACCATTTGAGTATCTTCACGGAACCCCAAGACAAAACTGCGAGAAATAGAAGGAAGACCCCAGCGAACATTGCATTCTCGAGTCCGGAAGAATCAATTTTCGCCCCGGAATAGAAAGAGACCAGTCCGCTACTGAGCATTGCGCCTTTGAAACAAGATTCAAAGGCTCTTTTAGCCAATCTAACTCGTTGCCGAGTAATTGATACATCAATGTTCCTTCGCGATTATTGAGTTTTTCGGCCTACCAGCAAACCCAGCGTTGGAAGTCGGCATCTGAGGCTGATGCCGCGCCGTTGGAAAGGGCGATTTTTTTCCATCTGGCTGTAAGCTCTGCGGCTGACTTGTTTGTGGAAGACTTCGGCGGAAATGATGTCAGGCTTTGGCTCAAAGGAATACGTGGGCATCGTGAGCTCTTGCGTTTGCGTTGCTCTCTCTGTACGCACTATATCAGCATTCACTCGAGTAGAGATTTCGAAGAGTGAACGTTCTCACAATGCTTGCAATCGCTTGAACATCATCGCTGCTAATGCAGGCCAAGTCAACGCATTTGTAGGCACCTAAGCGTTCGGGGCCTGAGCCAGTGGAGGGAGCAGACAGCGATAGACTCTGCTTTCAGACGCGAAATTCAAACGTGTCTAGCACAACAACAACGTGCTGCTATATGTTTATATAAAAGTGTTCGACAACCAAGAGGCTTCGACTTGGCGTAGACTGAAGGGGATGCTCCCGCCGCATTCAGATACTTCGAACAGGCCCGTTGAGCTTGGTCCATGATGTTATTGATGATGAGCAGAGAAGCCTTGCTGAGAATCGGTCTCCATTATCCCTCGCCCAAGAGACATGAGATGGTCGACTTGGAGCTGTCCGTGTGTCTGAGCGGGGGTGGGAAGGAGAAAGTTGATTTTCTTGACTGGTTGGATATCGTCGATTGGACGCGTGATGTATATCAGGACCCTTGGACGTAAAGAGGCAGAGGAATCTCAGCGTCTTGGAAGCATGCGATATCGCTTTGGAGATATTTGTCAGATCCACAATTTGCTTGTCGATTTATTTCGGCTCGACTCCAGGCGCCCTGTGGCTGTAGAGGAATTTCTCGAGCGGTGGAGAAGATCTGAGGATATGCTCGAGCACTGAGGGAGGGCTGTGGCATCGAGGAAGCTTTATCATAGTCAAGCTTTTCAATACTGACACTTCTGCTAGCAGAGGGAGTCTGCCATGTGGCATGGCAGAGAAGTCGATCCCAGCTGTTATCTGATTGGGGAGCTCGAAGAGGCGAAGGAAGTACCTCTTATGCTAGGAGTGTTGATCGTGTTCACAACCAGATTGTGTGAAGGAGCTCCCGTCTAGGAGCACTTGTTGCAGCTTAGGAAAGCTGTTAGGCAACACAACGAATGCGCTATTGGCCGCTCTAAGCTCCGTGCGAGTGCGGTTCTGCTCTAATATGAGCTCGCCCGCGTAGTAATCTCGTTCGATCGCGCGTTCCTCCTCTAGGTCCTGGTTTTGCTCTTCCAATTTGGCCTCGGAGGCCCCGGTGTGTTTAGGATTGCCAGCAGTTGCTGACGGAAACAAGGAGGGAGGGTGATAGGGCCCATTGTTCTGGCGAGGAAGGCATGATGATGGGATTCGTTGATGTCATTGTTGTGAGCGAGCCGGACGGAGCAGCAGCGGGTTGGTACGCTTTAGCTGCCTTGGGCTACAAAGACCCTCCAATCTCCACCAAAGGGGACCCTACCACTGAAAGTGACGTTAGCACTAGCATCAAGTTTTTTCAAGGGAGTCTTCGAACCTAGGTGTATATATTTAGAGTATCTTTGTTGGACTCCTGCATGCAATGCGAACACCTCTAGCGAGCTTCGCTTTTTAAGAGGGGCTATCGTCGCGGCGAAAACATCCCTTCCGGCTTTGGAGCCAAGGCGTTGTCAAGGACCCTCTGATGATATGACGTCTTCCTAACTCCTTGATGTCACTGCTGTGGCGGTAGGCTCTGGCGATGTATTGTGTCTGTTGCCCTCGACTCGCCGCTTGTTGGTCGGTTATGTATTGGCGATAGAGATGTCGATAAGAGGCTTTTTTCTGTAGCACCAGGCGATGACCAGAGAGATTTGTCGATACTGGGTGTGTATAGAAATCAGCGACGATGCCATGCTCCACTGGTTTTCATTCTGCTTTGGAAAATCCAGGTCGGCAGGATGATTAAAGACACAATCAGTGTTCCGAGGATCGGAAGAGATCCGTGATCCGGGGGCTATGCATAGGAGCATGCGCGTATCATTCAACTTGACATTGAGGTAAAGCCTGCGGACTTGTGTTATCATGACCAATGTGTTGAACTTCTCGTTGCTTCCGCCAGAGATCAGCGTTGGTGAGGCTCATTTGGTGGGTTCGAGGATAGCCAGGCTATCTCTTTTATTCTTGTGATCCTTTCTGGGGTATTCTAGGTGCGAAGCTGCATTGAAAGAAGAGTGCTTGCTGCTAGCTGAACTGAAGATATTGGAATGGCTTGCTTCGATAAGATCATGACCGCTGGAATGTCGTTCTTGTTTGGGAGGAATTGCGACGTTCGAGGAGCCATAGCAGCCAGCTGTGAGGAGAGCAATGGGGGTGCTCGGGGTCTCGAAGTTGGTTTGTATTGAGAAAGGGATTGGTACTGGAAGGCGACTCGGCATGGCACGCGTCGCGATCTCTTGTCTCTTCGGGCCCGGGGGCAGGACTGGGTGTCGTTCGCAGGTGCAAAATGAATGAGAGTCTGTATCTATGTCGAGTAGAATGCGAAGATGGAAGCATCTCAAAATGGTAAAGGCTGACCATCGATTGAACAATTAAGATGGATGATGGAGGGGAACGCAACAATGATTTCCGGGGGCTTCCGTTGCATCTGTATGACACGCTAAATCAATTGAGAAAACAGGTATTCCTACTGCTACAAGATCTTGTGAATAACAATAGGAATGTTACTGAAAATGCTGTCGCTCCTCAACTCAACAATTCCCCTTATTGTCACAACAGCCAACCCTTCAATAGTCACAAGGCCAATTCATCACTACCGATAACTCAAAATGGCTCAAAAATGAAATTCCGAAGCAGAAACGTGATGACCTACTATGGGTAATCTTTTTGGATATCGCTGTGCCCGTACTGTCATATATTCACGACTCAAAGTATGGAAAAATCCAATCCTTCACCTAACATAAACGCTCTGCACAGGTACTTGATCGTCAACTGATAACTGTAAAGCTCTTACAAAGGGGGACTGGATGCTTTCGTGAACGCCGAAAGGAAGAAGCTAATCCCAGTCCAGAAAACTCAATCATCCAGCGTTCGACGCGCAATCCTCTCGACCAATCGTTGAGCAGGAAAGCCAGCTGACACATAGGCGTGGCTTGAGCATGAGCCACAAAGCAGTCAGCTCAATTTGCAAGCCCGGAATCGATTGTGCAGCATTTTCGGTGAATGATAGATGGGTGGCCTTGAACAATTTCCTGCCCCTTGGTCCGCTTTGGAACATTAGCTTGTTCATCCTCATTGAAGATATGAATTCTGCATTTCATGAACGACGTGGAGAGGGAAATATGCTTCATTTGAGGTCTTGAATTCCCTTCAAGCTTAAAGGTCCGAGAATCCCATTTGTGCTTCATCTTCCGATTTTAAGCCCTAATGTTTACCAGCGCAGGCTCTCATTTCAGTCACATAGCATTCATGATAGAAGGAACGTTCTGTCTCGTCACACGGAATCTTTCAATTGTGACGTTCATTTCACAGAAAGAATAGACAAATCCTTCGAAGTAGGAGTGGACAGATCCATTGAAGTAGGAATCAAGAATTGCTTTGAATGCATTTGGAGTAGAGTTGATGGGTTCTTCTCAAACAGAAGCTGTCACTCCCTTTACGAATGATGTATGTTGTCCTCAACAGCCAGGCTGTAGCGCGGACAGCTAAGCAGAGCTTGTAACGCTGACGTGTAGACCGACCGCCAGGAACCATTCCCTTTAGATAGAACTCAGTGCGTCCAGCGTCGAGCTGTCACACTTCAACTGGTCTAATCTACTTCTGGCATTAGCACGCTCGTCTTTGTCAATAGTAACGGTGACTAGTCGTGAATACATTCGCTTGTAGAGCTAAGTATGCGGGGTACTCTAAGTTGTGGCAGCTCGACGCTGGAGGGAAAGAGTCTTTAGGAATAGAATAGCCCAGCAATGACAGAGGCAACTTCTAAAAGGGAATATGCCAGTCCGAATGAAGGCAAGGCTCGAACTTAGGGTGGTTCGTCATGCAGGAAGGAGCGGGAACAAGCGGGTACCGTTCAGAAGGTGTAAATTAAGCCTGAAGGACTGGTCGGAACGATCCTGTCATGCAAGCCACTGACCAGGATCTCAAGTCTGGTACGACTTTAGCGAGAACGCTGGAGCTCTCGAGTTTCATGAAAATGGGATAGCTTGCTAGCAAGGTCGGCGAAGGCGGGCGGAGACCGGATGCCTGATCATGTCAGGTGATAGTCAGTGAAAGATTCCACCACCCAATGGCATGATAGTTCTTGAGAAGTACAAAGCCGACTCACTTTTATCTGAAGACAGCAACCCATTTGAATCCGTTTGAAACTTAGCTCAGCCTTCCTTGCGACGATCAGGAAGAGTTTTCGGCTTCAAAAAAGGGGCAAGCTCAAAAATCCAGCATATTCGATGGCTGCTGTGCTTTGTAATGGGTTTTTTAGGGTTGAAGCGGTTCACCAAATTTATGTCTGTAAAATTGCAATCAAAAATGATTTCATACCACCTGGGAGGCGATGAAAGCCATGTCTCTACGCTACATCACCCATGAAAGAACTTTCTCTCAAGAGGAAAATCCAGACCTTCTACTAGCCGGGCGAACCAAATGTCCAGCTTCCCCACGAGCGCCAAGAAAAAGAATCTTCCAAAATGACGTTGAAGATCTGAAGATCAGTCAAGTCTTGACGAGACTCCGCCGGCGTTGTTCATGAGAGTGCTCGATGGAGCATAATTGTGATGGCTTATCTGCGAAGACTGGTCTTCTCCAATCAGGATACTTACATTCCGGATGACTTCAACGCCACTTGGACGAGACGAACTCCAGAACTTGGTACAAACTCCTTCTTCGTGAATCATTCCCTCATCCTAGAGCTTCAAAAACACCAAATTCTAATATGCTGGTATCATAGGTGTGCTAGAAAATATCCACTCGTACCGCATTAGCTTTCTCGAAAATGTTCAGCTTGCTCGACACGTGCCAAAACCTCGTATTCGGATGGAGCAACACCCCTGTCTCTACTCCGATTGCCTCACCACCTTGCATTAGCGTCATTTTCAGCTCTGGTACCGAGAAATCCGCATTGAATGCTGGACAATCGAGTTTCTCTTGAACTGACTAGCTGCGAAACATCTCCAGGAGCTTGGTATGCTCGAGCAAGTCCTTAGCATTAGGGCTATTTGTCATCCCCTGTTGAACGCTGGATGATTTTCTTTGATGAAAGGGGCTTAGCTTGATTATGACGGCGACGGTGTCATGATTTTGCTTTCATTGCGGCAGATCGAGCGCATCGGATGTCTTGCTAATGGCTCGAAAAAATTCATCGGACGGTTTTTAGAATGATCAGAGTTGGGCACGTCTTGCTTCCATGCCTGAGCAGTTTGATCAAGTAATCCGAGAAGTACAAATTACTATTGATTTGGCCCTGTGATGCTGGAAGGGAGCATCCAGCTGGTTTCGAGACCATGATTTGAAACATGAGAAAGCTTTCTGGTCAAGTATCGAGATAGAATCATTTCAACAACAATCGCCGCATGAGGAACAGAAAAGGTATGGCACAAAACCTCATCCTGCTGAAAGAAAATTGAAGCAATTCCCGCGTGGCTCATACCAGAACTAGTCTCGGGAAGTCCCAGCTCAATGATTGGTCGACAGAAATTGCACTTCGAACGCTGGATGGTTGAGTTCATTGAATCGGGATTAGGTTGATGAAAGCGATGATAGGGAGCGAAATTGCGGAGTTTAATGTCATATGGTGTTTGACTCGATCTGCGGCTCATTTGGATCATGATTGGCTGGCAATGTTCAGACCTTTGACTTTGGTCACAGACTTGCGATTTTATGTTTTGGGTCTCAACAATGCAAATATCACAACTTTGATGAGCAATGTTAGTGTTTTCTGGATATTTTCTGATCTTGACAACATGATTCAGTATCAGCAAAAGCTCAGTGCGTATTCCAAGAGGGCTCACTTTCATTGTGGCACTTTTTTGACACCTTTGATCATGATCCGAGCTGAGAAAACGCTCAAAAGCAATCAGAACTTCATAATCCTAGAGAAATCCTTTTTGAGAAGCGTGAATGCCTGATAAATTGTCACAATCTTGCACAGACCCATGAATACCGCCTTCCACTGGCCTCTGTCCTGATCGTAGATTCAAGCTTTCCAATCAGTAGATTTTGGCGCTGATTCATCATGCATCAAAGGCTGGATAATGCAGTTCTTCCTCAGTCCTTGAGCTCATCTGTGACGGTGATTGGGGAAGAAATTCATGGTGACAAGCTACCTCGTGGATGAGCTGACATGTCATCGTTATCTAGATTCAATGGTTGAGACGGATTGAACACATTCCCACCGTGATCCACGTACAAGGAGGACCATTTTCTGATATCTAGAGAGGATGTCCATCAAGATGTAGAGGCATCAGGTTGTATGCAGAATGTGTGGTAGAGAACAATGACAACATTCCAAACGCCTTGCTAAATGCTTCTCTAATCATGAGACAGCGTTGCCTGAGTAGATCACAGCTATGAATGAGATGCAGATGACTGTTCGAGAGGAGTCTACCCCTTATCAACACCAACAATGCTTGCTCCTGAAGCATTTCTGTAGGTATGGACAGGATTGTCATGAACGACTCGTCTCATGTACATCTGCAGCATCTTTGGAAATTTCTAGATAGCCAACGACTGTATTCGATACGTACAGCGTCGAGATATGAGTCTTCATTACTCATTTGGCTTGGTGCAAGACGGCAGTGGTCCTCAATTGGCGCCAAACTTGCTCTTCGTGCATAGAAACCTGGGTGTATCCTACTCTTGATGTTGTAATCCTGATTCGAGACCATGGTGGCAACAATATGCTCGAACACGTGGCTCGTGAGTCCTATGATATACTGATTTCTGCTAGGTCAACGTCAAATTTCAGGGAAGCGACGTCCGAGTGTAGCTTTTCTCAGAGTTGAGCGAGGACGAAGACATGTGGCATAATAGGCATCAAGATCCTGGGCTAGGCCGTGATAGGCTTGCGATGGGCTAGCAAGGATTCGCTGTGGGGCTCAGAAGGATGTTCGGTTTGTACGGAGAATGTAACTCTGGGGAGTGGCGGATATAATGTAGCCGTCGATGCTTGTTCACGATCTTTTGGTAAGGAAAGGAGAGCGTAGAGCGAAGTAAGCGAGATCCCACGCTCTCAAGAGCAGAGGTGGGATGTTTCCGAGCCTGAAACCTTTGCGTATTGAGAAGTCCATAGAAAGGAGGATGATGGGATTAAGAGACTCGTCTTTGTAGACATCTTGCAGCTAACGCAGGGGGATCTAGAATAATTTAGTAATGGCCTCTGGTCGTGGACTAGTCTGTGTTCAATCTCACCTCGCCTTCTTCGCCAACGATTGCCGTCGACAGGATCGTGACACACAGAGCAGGCAGGCGCCGTAAGAGAGAGGCGTCCCACAAGGCTATGTCTGTGCTCTCATATAGTCCCGCGGATGTCGATAGATGAGATTGTGTAGGGTATAGAAACGTCGAGCCTAGTAGAACAGTTCTGATGGCCGGAAGCTGCATCATGAGGTTGTGTTGGCTTTTGTCAAGCCGTATCTTTTCTTTCAGTTGTGTATCGGGCCAATTTGACCTTGAAAGGCGAGGAGACAGTATTCCAGCATCTGGGAAACAGTCTTGCGCGAGCGTTGCTGCTGGCAGAAGCCAGCATAATAAGAGAGAGGCGCCCCAGCGCACAGGCACACAAAAACACAGTCTGGTGAAAGAAAGCAAAAACACAATCTGCAGTGTTGAAAGTTAGCCACATCACTGTAAGATATCGCTCAGGTTGACACATACCTCGAGCAAAGCTCATACTCTCCTGCTGGTCTACAGCTTCACCCTCGGCGGCTTCCCCCTCACTCCTCCTCTTCCTCATCCTCCTCCTCTCCACCCTCCTCCTCTTCTTCCACCCCACCACGTCGTCCCCTCCCCAACCTCCTCCTCACCCCCTCCCTCAACCGCCTCCACCTCCGCCTCATCCTTCCCCCTTCCACCCCTCCTTCGCCCCCCTCCCCCTCCTCATCCGCCTCTCCCTGCCCACCTGCTGCCTCTCTGGCAGCCCGTTGGGCCAGGATCTGCCTCTCCATCGCCATCTCCATCGCCGCTCGCGGCGTTGGTGGCCCTGGGGACCGATCCCCCAAACCCTCTGGCTGGGGCCTCAGCGGCTCCGGGCGGTACTGTGCCCGGCAAAACGGACATTTGTGGCTCTGACCGCCATGGTCAGAGCTTTCGTACCTGCACAGAAACGTGTTGTCAGACGCGTTTCTCATTATGAAGGTGTGCGATTAGACGCGTTCCGTCTAGCATGAAATCACAAGAGGAGAACTTACTCGACTTTGCAGTCGGTACAGATGTGCTTTTTACAGCACGGGAAGCGGAAGGGAAGGAGCGGAGGGTGGAGTGGCGTGCAGCACAGGCCGCAGGAGAGGAGAGCGGAGTCGCTGGATTCACACGTTAGACATCCACGATGACGAGGAGAGGACGGTACTCACGTGGCGGTGGTGATGTCGTCGTTGTTGCCCGCAGGCAAGGCGCTTTCAATCCCCATTTTGATATGGAGATAAGAGTTCTTGTTTGGTTGGCAGCAGAGGAAATAACAGGAAGGAGGATTTTATTTGTGTGTGTTCCGGCTTTTCATCACGACGCGGTGACGGTGGAAGCTCGCCTTTGCAATTCATGATGGGGCAACCACAGTGTAAAGAACAGATTTGGATGAGCATACACGAGGAGATACAGGTGTCAAAGAGGCATAAATGAGCTGCTATGGTCATGGTGTTACTATTGGAGTTGTGTTAGGCTTGAAAAGGCCTTCCACTGGACTTGGAAGCTGCTCTACAGGCCGAAGAAGATGCAGAAAGCAAGGACAATGAGTACAAAAGGTAGCAAATGCATCTCAGAGCACGCACAAATGAGACTGGAACGTTTCTCAGGTTGTGATTGAAGCCTACGATGAATATCGTCGATTTTCGCATCGTGTCCAGGCCGCTTTACGAGGATGCGCGATGAAGAGTATTCTTCAGCGTTTTTGGGCCGATTGGCAATTTCAATGAGTATCGCTCGCCCAATTCTGACGGGCGTGTAACTATTTGGATTCATCAAATTCTAGTTTTTTTTAATATCATCCAAGGTGATTACAAAAAGTAGTCGTGTTGATATCGTAGCTTTTGTTCGTTTTGCCCGAAGCAAGGAGTGATGAATTCCGGATCTGGAAAAGGGGTGCCAAGACGCTAGCAAGCTACGTCAATTACTGCGGACGAAGTAGCCTTTGGCGCAATTAAATGCCTATTGCCACTGCAGATAATCGAGTCCATGAATTGCGCCTCGAAACCTGGGACTTTGGGATCAACAATGCTCTGGGCCAACCAATCTAGCGTAGGAGGATAATCAGGTAAGGGTTTTTACTCTGCCCACGACAAAGAGTGGGGTTCTGAGTATGGATATAGCATCCGAGTCAGGCAGCAGTTGATTTTAACAGCACATGAAGCGGAGCTTTGAGACTCGAATGCTAATACTTGATCTATTCATGCTGAAGCCTTGATAAGATCTCGAGAACTGGATTCCTAATAGTATTTCTTCCAATTGAGACACCAAATGCTTCGTTTTCAAAGCCAAATTTGCGTATCGTAAACCCTTTCACGCCTGAATCTATGATCTTTACGCAGCGACCTCGGGATTTATGGTCGAGGACATGGAGTCTTGCATTATTTTTGCTCCAGAAGTTTCGCCTCAAACAAAGCTAAATAGGGAGCGAAAACGCTCTATCACATGATTCTTGTAACCTGAGAGTGTCTAGTTTCATTGGAAAACGAACGACAACCGGCACAGCATACACAACCGGCTATCACCGGTGCTTTTGAGAGGCTAGACGCTCAATGTAAAATTGCGGGGTCAGAAACGCCAAACGCTCTCGATTCAAAGGCAAATGGGCTGGCAAGCCTACAGCAAATGCAAAGCTCGATCTCGTAGGTCAACGAAAAGCCTGTCTTTTGGATGGCCCCTGAATTGCTCCTGATTACCTTCAACTTGAGAGTACGATATTCTCGACGATGATTGGATTTCCCTTAACCCCACGTGAAGCGAGGACATGAACGTCCCGAGGAGACATCAATTATCCAGACCCACCTTTCAACTTCGTTCTTGAACTTGAAAGTGGGGCTCAAGTGCTCGTTATCTCACAAAGAGTCAGTGTCACGGGCAAAAGCTCACCGACATCCGTCGTTCGACAGGGATTAGAGTTTTTGGCTGATTGATACCATATGCATGTCGTACTAGCGTCGTTCGTCGTCGTGATGATAGTTCAACTCATAGCACGCCTCATTATAGTGTTTGGCACGAGTGAGCCATGTGTTTGTATTGTAAATGTGGCGAAAGGCTCATGGATGACGAAGGATTCGAATGGAAAAAGGGGGACGGTTTTCTGGAAGCTCAAAGTGGTGATCAAGGTCTTGAGCGAGATGAGCTCGATGATGGACATGATGATATATGCTTTTTGACCTGCATGAGAGCCGTAGTCCACTCAACATGTAATTTTACCGTAGCAGTGAAGTACCCAGGCATAAGTACTCAAGGGTGGGCCTGTCCCAACTCTCTCTCGTTCATATTTAATCATTTCTGTATACAAGTTTGTATACAAGTCTCGCACTGCCATCCCTATCAAAAGTATCGCTTTTGTGATCGAATATTCCATCATCGTTGAAAAGTCTTGAAAAAGTCGAATGGGAATGCGGTGGAGGCGGCCGCCTCCAAACTTTAGTGCCGGAAGCTGTGGCCAATTGGCGCAAGGTTCGCCCTACGCCTCACCCTTGACGGCGGACCGACTTTGGAGCTAATCTAGACCCGCAGGCCTCGACGACACGTCCTCTGAGGTCTCTACATGAACCTCAATCCTTACTTCCCCTTGATTTGCAGCTTACCATTCTTAGGACTTTGACGTCCTCCCCCACGATTTTTTTCGCGAATATTTCTTCGGTCCCCCGAACGAGCGATTCGAAATCTTTGGGGCACACGAAGAATCGTGTGCTTGCTGTCCCTTTGATTTTTACTCTCCCTCAACATCGGAAGGGGAGAAGTATCTCAGCCCAAGTTCTGACAGGGACTCCTTTCTGAGTGAACTGTTGCCTGACCCTTTATTCACCGACAGCCGTCAAAGACAACAAATCTTCACTGAAGATCATGTCTTGCCGCAGCCACGAGTAAACTCACAACCTCTTGTACAAGCAATCGAAGCACCTGTACAGGCGCAAATCGAAGCATGCGAGAGTGAAGTAGCTGCCGGGTCATCAGGAGCCGACTGGCTCTCACGAATTTCATTCGAGCATCGCTCACCAGAACACGGTCGACAAGAGACCGAGCGCCAAGCGAACAATCCACACAGCTCCCCTACTCCACTTTCTCGCGGTCCACTAATCGACCTGCCGTACCCAAAATTCCCTAGCCCTTCCATTCAACGAGCAGAGAATACAAATCACGAGCAGAGGAGAGACGGCGAAATGCCTGCAGGTGCACATAATGACTATGGTGATGATTCATTCATGAACCCAGGCCCAGCACCACGGCCTCCGACAGATAAACCACGACTCAACCTCATGCCATCCACCGCGGGCATCCCAGGCAATATGTCGCAACCAAACCTGAGTTCGAAAGATTATGGGCCAGGATACAGTGACCAGGGGCCAACAAAATACAGTGCAGCGGCCATGTACGCGCCACACTCCCTTTCTCGTTCAACAACCATGACGACAGTATCTAGCCCATCAGTAGCTACCGGAGGAGTCACCATCATCAAGCAGGGTTATGCCAAGGTCAAAGAGAGCATCATGTACAAACAACGGTACCTAATCTTGAGGAGCTATGAACTTGCCTTCCACAAGAGCAAGGACGGCAAAGTGACCCTCAAGATTCCGTTGAAAGAGGTGATAAATGTGACCCGCAGCGAGAATGTGAAGCTCGGTCTTGAGATTGCCCGCGTGGCCAATCCCACCCCAAACATGCCAGCTTCATCGATACGCGATGCTCCCCAAAAAGTGCTGATTGTGCAATTTGAAAACGACGATGATCTGTATCAATGGAGTGATGCCATTAACGACAAGTGCCCGGGATTGGGGGGCGTTTCAAATCCAACTGATTTCACACATCGTGTCCATGTGGGCTTTGATCCGAACGATGGTGCGTACTTCTGCCACAACTCGACCCTGCAAGAGAGAGAGACACTAATATTCCATAGGGAAATTCACTGGACTTCCGCAAGAGTGGGAACAGCTCCTCAGCACCTCTGCCATCACCAAGGAAGAACAACAGAACAATCCTGATGTGATGAGAGAGATTCTCACCTTCTATCACATGACGCACCACGATCAAGGCTTTCCAACAGACTTGTCACATACGCCCGCCCTTCACAATATCAATCAGAACATGAACCTGGGACCTGGTAAAGGATCAAATGCCGTTGCACCTCCTCGCCCAGCACCACCAGGGACCTACAATCAACAAGGAAGAAACTTTTCCGAACAACCGTCCACGCGTGTGGCGACCCCGAACAACAATCAGAGGAACGTCTCAGCTCCTGGCGCGTCCAAAATCAATATGGACCAAGCGACAAGATCTGCAATGGACGAAGAAGCGCGTCGTATCAAGCAGCAGCAAGAGCAACGTCAGCAACGAGAGAGGAAGGAGCAAAAGACTTGGGAAGCTGATTTACCTAAAAGTCGTACACCTACTGCAAAGCAAGAGATTGGAGGCGGCTATAGTGCTGCTGCCGATGATCGAGCTGAAGCGCAATTCAAGCCGACCCGCAATGCCCCTCCGACGCCAGGTGTCAATCGTGCTCGGGAGCAACCAGCAGGATCCCTGCGGGCACCCGCAAACCGACAACCTCCCCAGCAGCCTCAGCAATCGTATGGAGCTTCTCAATCTGATTCTTCGAGTCAAGATACGCATCGGGCTCCCTTTGCACAGAAACAAGCATCTTCTCGAGACCAATCACCTTCAGCGTTGCGCACGCCCGCAAAAGCAGATCAGTATCGCCAGCCACAGGCTGCCCCCCGCGCACACCCAAGCCGTGCAGACGAGCAGCGCAAAGATGGGTCGCCTGCGAACATGGCTGCCAACGGTACGACCAAACTACCAGTCCGCCCCCAGCATCCTAAACAGACTCATGGTCAAGCACCTGCTCCTCTCAATGTCAAGCAGCCCACCGGATCACCTGCAGTTCCGAAGGAGGACCCTCGAAAGCAAGCAGAGAATGCACTTGCGGGTAATGGGCCACAGCCTCGACAGAAGGAAGTGCGGATGTCGACAATGTCGGAGGCGCAAGTCATGGAGAGACTCAAGCAAGTGGTGTCCAAAGATGATCCTGCCTTCTCATACGCCAAGCAAAAGAAGATTGGGCAAGGCGCCTCAGGATCGGTCTACGTTGCCAAAATCAATGAGCACGCCACTTCTGTGATTGCACGACGCTTGTACAAGGAGAATAATGGGAAGTGCCAGGTCGCGATCAAGCAGATGGATCTTCGCAATCAGCCCCGGAAGGAGTTGATTGTCAATGAGATCATCGTGATGAAGGAGAGTCAGCACCCAAACATCGTCAACTACCTCGACTCTTTTCTCCAAGAAAACACCATGGAGCTTTGGGTGGTGATGGAATACATGGAGGGAGGCGCACTCACGGAAGTCATCGAGAATAATCCACAAATAAGCGAAGGGCAGATTGCAGCAATCTGCCGGGAAACCTGCAAAGGCCTGTCCCATCTCCACTCGCAAAACATCATTCACCGAGATATCAAATCCGACAATGTCCTCCTGGACGCTCGCGGTTGCGTCAAGATCACCGATTTCGGATTCTGCGCCAAGCTCACAGACCAGAAATCGAAGCGGGCTACCATGGTTGGTACCCCATACTGGATGGCGCCTGAAGTCGTCAAACAGAAGGAGTATGACGCAAAGGTCGACATGTGGTCGCTGGGCATCATGGCCATCGAGATGATCGAGTCAGAACCCCCTTACCTGAACGAAGAGCCCCTCAAGGCGCTGTTCCTGATTGCTACCAACGGCACTCCTACGTTGAAAAGTCCGGACAAGCTGTCCGTCGCGCTCAAGCAATTTCTCAGTCTATGCCTCACAGTCGATGTCAACAAACGGGCAACGGCCAATGACTGCTTGAAGAGCGAATTCCTGTTGCGCTGCCCCTGCTCCAGTGGCTCGCTCACTGAGTTGCTCCGTTTCAGAGGAGCCAACCGTGCTTGAAAAGCGAGGACCTTTCTTGTCCTGTCCATCCCCCTTACGCGTGCATCATTTTCAGCACCTCAACAAGCATCGACAATGGCTCTTTTTCATGACAGCTAGCAACCGCTCTGGCGACTTTGAAGCCTAGCTGTTGCTTGGCCTATTCCTTTCACCACAGAGTATCCATCACAGGATCTCAATCAGTATCGATTATGGGCCGCAATGGCCGCAATCACGAATTCACGCATGAGATGGCAGCATTGATTTAGCAGGCGACTACCCCAACATTTGCAAATGGGCTATTTCAGCCATTTTCCTTGTACATAGACTAAAAAATGAAAGGATCCAATTATCCACCAACGTTGATGTGCACCTCATTGATCTTGTTCGCTTTGTACGCGGGCGTATGCTTCATTTAGATCACTCAGCGGCCTTATTTTAGACTCAAATGTAGCCAGACGCGCCCAAGATTACGAGCGTACTTCGATATCCATTCAGACACAATTGACATGACTATCGACAGGCACTCTCGCACCTAGCATGGAGTCTCGACCCTTCCACCAACCGTCTTGACACAGGCTCAGCTCCCATCTACCTCTCTCCACGCCTCCCAAGCCATGACATTTCCTTCTCTCCATTCTCCCCAGTTTCCCCGATCGACCCCCGTCCTCTCCATCCCTTACCGATCACCATACGCCCCAGAAGTCCCCCACACGGTCGAATAAATGGACTTGACACGACATCCCGTCATGAACTCCGCACACGACTGGGCCTTTACAGCATTGGCACGGCCGCGAAGAATGAAACTGTCAAGACATCTCTGCAAAGAAACCATGTTTGGTAAGATCATCAGCTGTTCGCGAGCCTTTTCTCGCCGAGATGAAAAAGACTGGAAGAAAAAAAAGAGAACTGACGCCATCATAACTCGGATCGAAATTCCTCACCGCGGCAGGTCCTCCAGCGACAGCTGGTCAGTACTAGCCGTTGCACTTGCTCGATACGGCATCGGCGGCTCCGCTCGAGGGACATTGGGTGATGAAGTCGGAGGCGTGGCAGCCGTCTCGGGCACCGTCCGCGCTTTGTCATGGTTGGAGGACGAGGGCGGTTGAGGAGTGGGCTGTGAGCAGGAGGAGGGAAAGGGTGAGGAAATGTATGGTTGTGATGATATGGTGGGAGGGGCGCGATTGTTGTGTGGAGGAACAGGATTTCGGGAAAAAGATGGTTGGGATTTTGGGGATGCGAGAGATGGAGTCTGAGAGCGAGAGAAAGAGATGGTTGGAATTGAGAGTGTATATACACGTTTTGGGTTTGTGGAATTGGCAATGAGTGAGCGGTAGCTGAGTGTATGGAGCCTCCATTCCGTGTCGGACCATCGTCGGCTATAGGATCCTGGTTTGTAACCCCCAGGATGGCGTTTTTGATGACCAGGAAAGCCGCCTGCCGCTGCTCGACCAGTTACAATTGAAACGACGAGGCATCTCGATTCAATTTGAGACGTAGCTGTTCATCTCTGGGACCAATCACTGTTCACTTGTCAGTCCTTGTATTTTTGGAGCTTTTTTCCTGGGTTGGTTGAGTCGTAATGCTAATAACATGTATTGTAGTAGTCAATCAATGAAAACGCAGAACCTCATCAAGTAGCTGTCGAAAGCCCCCATCCTCCACTCGGTAGAGATCTTGGAGATGCACTAACCGTTTTAGGATGAGGCTCTTAGGGCTGAGCTTGGTACTTGACCTCGGCCAACCTCTTCTCCAATCTGCGTCTTCATTAAATCCTCATCTGCATCCTTTGCCACACCGTATCGCACCATGCTAGGTCCGTCCTATCCACGGTCTGACGTCTGCGCAAGATGCCTCCGTATGCGCAAGATCCAGCGCGCACGATTCTCGTCCTCTCGCCCGCTTGCAGAGATCCGGTCGTTGGGGGAATTGCCGGAGAGGATACACCCTAGATATCAAGGTTGGTCTCTGCCATTTCCTAGCGCAGATATCTGGAAGTTGTCGTGGGGCTTGAGCTGGTAAAAGAGCCGGAAAATAGATCGTGGTATGGAAGGCATGGTGAAAATTGAAAGCACGATGGTGGGTATCCAGGCATCCAGGGGCATGACTGCATTGGGCGTTGGAGGAAGTGCAGCTTGTGAATAGCAATATAAGCTTACTCGCATAGAGACGCCTCAGAATGATTTGCTCTCCTTGCATTGGCCAGAGCCACCGCGGAACATATTGCTCGTGCAGAAAGAAAAGGCTCCCAAAGCTACGGGCGCGTTGGTTGAATTCGCAAAGTATGTACAACAGTCTGATATGAGCATGCATGTGATCAGCCCCTCCATCCGCTGTGCCATCTCGAGTCAGTGTCCGGTCGTATGCTGCAGAAGATTGTACAGTCATGGGACGGCGCATGCATGGACAAAGAGCGGCTTGCTGACTGCATCGTCCTCCCGACAAAGGTACATAAGAAGCACCCACCCATCGGCTTCTCTCATACTCGAGTCGACATCAGCACACCGCTTGCATCAAAGCCTTCCCTTCCCCGTCTACTCGTACGACTCTTCGACCGCCCAATCCTCGAAAGGTCAGATCGAATCGCTACAATCTTCTCTCGTAGCAGAGAAAACAGACATAGTGGCCACCTTTGGCGGCGACGGCACCATCCTGCGCGCCTCCTCCCTCTTTTCTAACTCGGCCACCGTCCCGCCAATCCTCAGCTTCAGCCTAGGCACTTTGGGGTTTCTGTCGGAATTCCAATTCTCGGAACACGCCCAAGCCTGGTCCAACGTATACGCCAGCGGCACCCAATCGTCCACTAAACCCGCTCGGATCCTCCTGCGCAACCGTCTTCGAGTCGGGCTTTCCCCCTCATCTTCACCCCCTTCCCAACCCTCCAAATCACCACCCCTCACCCAAACTTCACTCACCACCAACCCTCCACCCCACCACGCCCTCAACGAAATCCTGCTCCACCGTGGCGCATCCCCCCATCTCGCCCATCTGACCATCACCCTCAACGGCCGTCCTCTGACCACCGCAATAGCCGATGGTCTACTAATCTCTTCCCCCACCGGCAGCACAGCCTACTCCCTCTCCGCCGGCGGCTCCATCGTCCACCCATTAGTCAAGGGAATAGTAGTCACCCCCATCTGCGCGCGTTCCCTGAGTTTCCGCCCGCTCGTGCTGCCAGGTGAAGCCATCATCGGCGTTCGGGTCGGTGAGGGGACGAGGCCATTCTCGGTCGCCGGCGACGCGCCCGGTGCAGCTAATGCGGCGAAAGTAGATGTGAGTATTGACGGCGTGCAGATTCCCGGAGGATTGGGTGTCGGAGGGGAGGTCAAAGTATGGGGTGAAGCCGTGGGTCGGCGGGAGGAGGTTGCGACAACGCAACGGGACGGTGGCCGCGATTGGGTCGGCGGTGTGCCCTGCGTGATGCGCGGCGGGGAGAAGGGTGGCGACGAGGGATGGGTGGGTGGGTTGAATGGGCTGTTGAAATTCAATTATCCATTTGGTGAAGAAGGGGGCTAAGGGGGTATTTTTGATATCACGTGCCGGTGGTAGGCCGTTTCCCGTCTCCCTACGCACACAATTCTTCCACTTTGATAGCGAACAACAAAGTCATTGATATCTCCCACTGTCTACCCACATTGCACCACGCATTCCACATCATCCACTGTCCAATCCAAGCCCTCCTCCTCCTCCACCAATCGCGCTTCAAACGCGCATCAAACATGGCCTCAACGGCCAACAACAACAACAACACCATCACCATCACCACCACCACCACCACCACCATCGACTCCGCCGCCACCGACCCCGTGGCCAGCATCACCATCACCAGAAGTGAGACCACCACGGTCAATTTGCCGCCCCCTCCGCCACCAGACGAGGGCCAGGCGGCCCACACGAGCCGCTTGAGGCGGGCCTGGCGCCGCGTTGCTGCCGCTGTTGGGGCTGGTGGACAGCCAGCTGGAGAGGGGGAGAGGGGTGTGTGAGGGGCAGGGAATGGGGTGGAGAGAGGGGGGGAGGAAATGTAAGTATCATGATACAGACTGGGGGAGGGGGGGGCTAACGTAAACAGTGTATTTTTATGGCGCGATTTGACGACGTTTGAGCGAATGCAAACCCTACGGGGTACGTTGCTGTGGCTGTGATACTGACGTTCCACTTGCTGTGCTCGCGTTCATGATCTTATTGTGTTTTGAAATTGCCTGTTTTTGGTCAGTATTGATATTGCTGATATCGATAGGCTTGACACATTGGTTGGGATTGGGTATATCATCACCTCTACACTGTCTTTGACAACGATACTCGGCCTCTCTGTCAGGGTATCAGGCAGACATTGCTGGCCCCTGAGTATCCTCTCGTTGGTGACATCAGCGTAACAGAACGCACCAGGAGAGACGGACGGGTCACCATTCTCGACATGCAGCATTGCTCACTTCTACACTGTTCATGATCACGAGATTCGATCTCTCAGTCATGAAAACGAGCAGGCACCGCCAGCCCCTGTATATCCTCTCGCTGCTGACGCTGTCAGCATACCAGAAAGCACGCGTAGAGGCCGATCTGTCACCATATTTAGCATGCAGGAATCCTCACCTCTAAACTTTCAAGAATAACGATACCCGGGCTCTCTGTCATGGTACTAAGCAGACACCGCCGGCCCCTGAATATCCCCTTGCTGACGACGCAATCAGCATACCAGAAAGCTCTTAGAGAGGCCGACCTATCACCAGATTCAGCATGCCCCAGTCCTCCAACAAACCTATAAGATCTCCTTCTATTTCAACCATCACGTACGCCAGGGACACTCCCAACAGCAGACTCTTTGCAAATGCAGAAGCCTCCCACAGCCACTGCCTTCTCTCTCTCTCCTCTTGTCTCACCAACTCGAACCAGCAAATCCCCACTGGATAGACATATCGAAACAAGGCATGTACATCCTCGCCCACCTTGACAAAGCAGGAGAAAAGAAGGGTGGAGGCTCAAAGAAAACAAGGGCGAGACTTACAGAGACATAAGCAGAACCCTCGGTTGACAGCCCAACCGGCCCGATCATCCTCAGCTTTCCCTCACCTCTTTCACGATCGTGCTAACAGACCAACAGCTTACCTTGAAATGCCAACCCTTCCGTTCTCTCCATGGCTCCTCTGAGCGGCTACGACCTACCAGCATAGTCCCCTTCCCCCCAGGGGCTAAACAGCTCCTTTTTAGTCACCACTCGTGTTTTCCGTCTGACCTCCCTTCCGGCTATCGTGGAGCCAGCACAGCGATGTCTAAATCACCCGCCTTCCCCTCCCCCAGGGCAGCACCCCTACACATACAGCACCACGGTTGCTCACACACCACAGCCCCACAGTTCCAGCATTCAAGAGAGGAAAGGATGCGAGCGTCACACCGATACCACCCACGCCCCTACTCCCATCCAGCTGACTGAAGTAGCTTGAGATCAGAGCCCCTTAGCACACATCAGATCGGGCCCGGCAGCTTGGTCAATCTCGACTGCACCGGACGGCACAGCAAACTTCAGCATCTCCGCCCCTCGTTTACCGCATACATCCCAGACGCTGCATCGCCTCCGTCAGATGGGGTGGGGCGACGGCTTTGCTTACCACGAACAGGCGAGATGGAGATGAGATCGGAGAGGAGATGGATATACGCAAGACCAACCTCTGCCCAAGTCTTCATACAGCGAGGGGGGGTTATGGGTAAGCGTGGTGTATTGGACTGGAACGACTTCGATCTTTTTTCGTGGTGGTGCACAGAAGGGTGGATGCGAAGAGATAGGGAGGGAGGGAGGAGGAGGGGTTGAGGAGGAGCGAATGAGAAGAGAGAGAGAAAGAGAGAAAGCAGTGGGATGAGGGAAGAGGGAAACGAGTTGGACGGAGTAGAAGGATGGACGAGATAACGGAAAGAAGACAAGGGGGAAAGTGGAAAAGCGGAACTTGAAAGGTGGAAGGAGGGAGCGTTGGGAAAGCCAACACGCGCGGGGTGATGGAATGAAGAAGGAGCAATAGCGTTTTGATTGGTACGAGAGAAATCATTAGATCTATGACACCCATCTGCTTTCCCTGGTCTAATTCGCGGTGGTTATTGCCCTCGCGTTTTCCCCCTTGTTATGCCGGCTGCTCACATAGCCACACCTTCTCGGTACGTTCGCCTCTCCTTTCGCCTTTCCTCCCTCTGGCCTTTGCTCCATCGGATTCGAAAGCGTCGCCTTGTGCGCCCACTCGCCGATGACCGTCTTCACTTTTTCTCTTTTCTGGTTGAGGCTCGTATTTACGGTCCGTAGCCCATTGCTCGCATCCTTACGCCGTTTATTCAAAACTGGAGCTTTGGCTGTTGTAGCGTCTTTCATGGGTCCCGGTCTTTGTGGCTCTTCACTTCCAAGTCTCCTTGGGCGCTTCTGGCCTTCTCTTCGCCATCACTCGCAAATTTGGCTCATTTCTCGCCTTTTAATCCTTGCTTTTCTTAAGTTTTTCCATGGCAGTATGTATACCTACATTAGCTAATCTCGGGGCGCTGGTACTACGTGTCTCAGAGTATAACAGGGGAATAAGTTCCTGGTACTACCACAGCGGTGCAGGTTTGTTTATTACGGGTATGGGCGTAATGACAGCCATCGGGTCATATGTTTCGATGTCTTACTTGCCCTTTCAGGGTCGATCGTGCATTTCCAAAGAAGTCTTGTTGGCGGATAGCATTGCTCGGGATGATTGCTTCCAAGAACGCTGCACGTGTGGCAAGTGTCTTGTCTGAGCAATAGAGACGAAAGAGGGGGCCTTCGTGATGCGAGCCTTGCAAAATCAAAGTCTCCATTGATCCCGAGATGGCCTTGTTCTGTTATGAAGGGCACCAAAGGATCTGTGTGGGTATATGCACTCTTTGCATAGTCATAACATGATGAGGTCTAATCGATGCATATTGAGGGTAAAGGTGATTTGTGCTGACTCAAGTAGTCATCAGAGTCTTCAAATTGTGCGGTAAGACACTTGATACACGTTCGATTCGGCCCAAGAAGCCCAACGCTCTTGCCCTGCTTTTTCTGGAACATGATACTCACGGCGGCGAGGCGGGCCGCCCAATTGCCATGAGCTCGAAAGAAGCCCACACATTGCGGTTCGTCCAACAGCTCCTCCCAACTATCGATGGAAGTGTAATCGTATTGAGGCCCTTCGGCCGAATGACCCGGGCATCCGATGTCAGGCTCCAGTATTGTCAATTTCTCAAAGTTGATGCAGAGGGGATCAATATCGGCAACCCATTTTCCAGACTCACGAACGGAGATGATTGATTCGAGCAAATAGATATTGTGATCAATGAAGCCATCTCTGGCGCCCCTGGCTTCTAGAGGAAGGGTCCAGGGTGTAGAGGTGAAAGACAGATGCAGCGAGGTGCTCTGGAAATTATCCTCCCTATTACCGTCGTATACTGCGTGACTGACTAGATTGTACTCGTCACCTAGAGAGCGGATTCGAGGCTTCACTGGCGAGACTAGTAGGCAGATCCCTGGGCGACCGATGTTCCCCGTGATTCGTTTGACAGAAACCCTCCCGGAAACATCGAATGGGTCGGAGAGCAGTGTGCCGACCACGAATATAGAGTTTCCCGAAGCGATGGCTAGGATCTCCTTGAAGACCTCAGGCTCGAGGCTTGCTGCTCCACTTTCAAAGTGCACAATGCAGCTGAGTTGAGAAGATCGCGACAAGGGCAGCTTAAGTTCCCAGTCCCTGTTAATTTCCAACCAAAGGGCTCCGTCCAGGGGGCAATCAATGATCTTCAGGGAGATCCTGGCCCCCTCCAATTGAAGGTATGTTTGTGTTGCTAGAGCCAAGGCCCGTAGGGCAATCAATCTTCGGTTGCAATTCAAAAAGACGCTGCCGAGCTGCCAGATATATGCTTTGTCGTCCTCGAAAGCTCTTGAACCTGAACTGTACGGGAAATTAGCAAGAGCGCTATCTGCTTCGTGCCTTCTCGCTCTAGCCTCACTCGTCCCGGGACAGGTGGAATACAGAAGATAACTCTTGAGCACATCGGGACAGATTGCGCCAGTAATGATATCCGATGAAGCGGCTGGTTGAAGCGGACGGACTTTCTCGATTGACGTTCCCATGTATCGTATGCTACTTGCGGACGCTGTACCATCCATTATGTAAAGATCGTTATTTCCGAATCTCGCCAAGAATCCGTGACCTGTCGATTCGTATTGCAGTGATGGACTACTTGGATCGTTTTCAAAGCATCGGCATACAGCTTCTGAGTTGAGCAGGGAAGGGCATTGGTAGTACTCCTTTGTAGAATCGAGATTGGACGACATCCGAATTTGGCCCTTGTACTCGAATAACAACGGCCGCCGAGGCCAGTTCCAAGCGCCTTGATTGTCCGTGGTTGGTGATTGCGAAAATATGAAGACCAATTCTCCTCGAGCTCGTGTATAATTTAGCCTGTCTTGCAATCTTCTGTCTACCAGCTCGATATCCGAAGACGCCCGTTCGCCCTCAAACCAGACATTGAGCCATCGTGCGTGGAGCGACTGTTTCATGCGATTGCCCTCGCTATCTCGTTTTCTTCTGGCGCAGATATGGGAGATGGCGGTTGAGTACTCAAGGGTGTGTAAAGTTCGTAAAGTTCCATCATCCACTGTCTGCATGGAATGGGAGACAATAAATGCTTGGCTTGATGTTAGATGGATTTCCATTGCATACTTGCGCAGACATGATAAGCCACGTTCTTCATCGTCCTTCTCCAAGAGGCCTGCCAGTATACAAGGATTGCAGAGGCCAAAGAATGGTGTCAAGACTTGAGGAGTCTGACCGAGAAATCGCTTGCCTCGTCGCTGGCCATACCCTACAAGTTGTAAGGCTTCTTTCTGGGTAGCCCCATCTGGAGCCAAGATTTCATCTGCAGCTTCAGCAAAACATTGAAGCCAGAAAAGCTCCTCGGTTGACGGCGGCCCCTTCGCTCCTACCTGAGCTTTTCGAACATGAGACCAAACTCTCGAGATCCATTGGGAGACTGATGTGATATCTCGTTGACTGATTTCCCAGTGATGATAGAGGCTACCCAAAGCTACGAGGTGTAATTGCCTGATTGTCACTCTCGAAAAATCCAAAACGCTCTGAACAACGACTGGATCCCCATAATGACGCAGATGCGACAATGCAAGAGACCAAACCATTCCCTGGACCGCGTTCTGTGGCCGATACTCTGAGGACAATGTTGCTACGCCACGTGCGTCGACGCAAGGGTCTTTGAATTTGACATTTGTGATCTTGTTGCCGAGGATAATGAAGTCTGGATACAGATGCCAGGCAGAGTATGCAACCAGAATGGCACGGTTTGAAATCTCTTGTGGCTTCCCTGCTAAAAGCTGATCAAGCCCTGTCATGGCCGATCTCCAGATCTCAGTCACTTGCGAGTAGGTGGTTGTACCTTCCACGAAAGGCACTTGGGTATTCTTGACGACGAGCATGAGTTGGGTCTGTTGCACCAACTTCGCCTGATCTGCGCTTTCCAGCCACGATCGAGCGCTAGCATCCAGAAGTGCAAGTTCTTGCCTTTCGATTCCATAGAATAAGCTCATGCGGCTCGAATCCGATACAACATTATGATTCACGTCGGCGCTCATGATATCTTTCCGCCTCTCTTCGACAAGCTCAACCCATATAGACACTGCTTCTCTTGCGTCCCACGCCCTTGCAAGCATGCATGCCAGCAGGTATACCGCAATGGCCGGGACTCCCGAGGTTGCTGCAGCCCACATCGCAGTGCCATCGACTCCAACGTAAGATTCGAAAGGTCCATCCTTTGCGGATCCCTTCGGGTTCACAAAGGTCGACGTTGCTATTTCTGATGCTCTGATGCCGTACGCTTTGATTAGATGCGGTGTAGATGGTACAATCTGCTCAAACAAGGAACCTAAACGTCTGGCTGTTTTATGGTGACTACCATCTTCGGCCTCGTTCCTCCGACCTGTCGAGAGAGCTTGCCCTAGTTCGGAGTATTCCCTTGGTGCATCCACCTTCACCAGGGAAAAGTCAAATTTGAGGTTGGCAAGGGCAAGGATATTCTCGTTTGCTGCCGAGAGCAGACCTGCGGAGAATTGGCCTATCCGAGACATTCGTTCGCATCCTCAAAGAGTTTGCAAAGCCGTGATGCTTAAGTATGTAGCATCCCAAGCACACTGGATGGTGCGAGCATAAAAGTCGTTCGGTCAGGCGGGGCAGTGATCAGGCTGAGTAGGAGAACCGCAGTGACGCGACAGGGGTGCTTATTGGCTGTTATCAATGACTGCATGCTAGCTCGCGCCTTGTTAAGGTGGCCACGCTCAAATGCGCTGTCTAGTTTTTCCCCTGCATGTCGTGGCCGGATTCGGCTGGCTACATTGTACTTCCTACTCGTGTTGACTCGAATATCGCTCTCTCTGATGCCTTCAGCCCCTATCCTAGGGAGGCTTCCAGGCAAGAGCACAATGCCCTGTCAATGTCACCAAAGTAAGGGAGGATAGGGTCATTCGACCATTCGATGACGTCCATAACCATTGTGTATAGACGATGTTGGTAAAACTGTTGCGATGCTCGATGTGGGTTGCTTTAAGTACGCTATCAGGGTGTGTTGCTCTGAAATCGGTGATGAGTCTCGCTCTTGAGTTGACCACTGGTGTGCTGTACGGTATGGGATCTGCCGTGGTACAGATGTCTAGGCCAAGGGATTATCTCTGGCAATGTAGTCAAGGGCGTATGGGGACTGAACAGGTTCGCCTTGAGGCGTTCGTCAGTTGCTGTAATACATGTGTCGGAAATGCTGCCACTTATATCGTTTCTGGCGCTTGCTGCAGGTTGGCTCGATCGGACTGTCGCCTTCCTTACTGATATCCTCATCTTGATTTCCGCTTCTTCGCCGGCTCCGTGACGCTGGCATATCCAGTTCGACTCTTGCTTAACTTTTCTTTTGTTGAACCGTAGCCTTCCTCGCTGATGTCTTCATCTTGATTCTTCCGCTTCTTCGCCGGCTGTGTGCCCTTGGTAGATTTGGCTCGGCTCTTGCTGGACTTTTGCTTCGTCAAATCAGCGCCTGCCTTGCCGGTATCCTCATCTTGGGCCTCCCGCTTCTTCGCCGGCTGCGTGCCCTCCATGCTGGCGTCTTCATCTTGTGCCTTCCGCTTCATCGCCGGCTGCCTCGCCTTTACAGATTTACTCCCGCTCTTACGCTGCCCTTTCTTCGCTTTCGTTGCCGGCTCCCCTCCTCTCCTGTTATCTTTGACTCTTACGACATCTCCTCCAGACTGGCCATCCTTTACCGATTCTCCCGAACCCTCAGACCACCCACTCCACCTCACCACCCCGTCCTCCCCATCCCAGAAGATCGTCCCCTCCCTCTTATCCTCCTCAGCACCATCACCATCAAGCCATCCCGCAACAACCCTCCCCGTCTCCCTCTGCAACTCTCCCGTAGCGGATTTCGGTTGGCAATTCATCCCATGATCCGCCCCCCTTACCACAACCCTCCACGTCGGACACTTCATCTTCGCCCTCACATCCTCCAGCCGTGCGAGATCACACATCTCATCCCGCTCGCCCGTCACAAATATGACTTTCACATGCTGCGGGATATCCAGCAAGATCTGATCCCGCACGGCCTTCCCCGTGTGCAGCGGATAGCTTACCAGCACCAACCGCTTCGTCTCCTCCCTTGCAGCCATGACAGCGGCTCGAGCGCCCATGCTACGGCCGCCCAGACACGTTGGTCTGACGTCAATGGCATTTTCTTCTTTTCTACTACGGATAGCGGAGTAATCGAGGATGGTGTTGAACATCTTCACTCGAGAGGGGAGGTTCATGTTGCCTTGAAACGCGAAGATGGTTTTGCGGGCTGCGGTACCGATGAAGCCGGTGATGAAGTTCGCGACGGCGGGGGTGTGGAGAGTGCCGCCTGCGCCGTGGGTGAAGAGGAGAGCGGGCTGGGCGCGGGCGATGGCGGATTTGTTTGGGGCGCTGTAGAGACATTGGATTGGGGGTTTGGGCGGGTTGGGGATGGGGTGTTGGTGTTGGATGATGGAGGGGTCTTGAGGGTTGTTGGCGGGGGGGGGCATTGTTGGATCAATGTCGTTCTTTCAGGACATGAGTAGAGTAGCGTGTAAAGAGTAGCACACACTCTAGCTGCTTGTGATTGGTGAGTTAGAACGACACGATGCTATTGGAAGAGGTATGACGCGGTGAGAAGCAGAGAAGCGCGAATTGTGAAATTGTTGCGACGAGGTCTGCGCTAAACCCGAATGAGCAGTCCCTGCATCCGCAGTCATGAGGCTCCTCAGACCCTGAGTCGCATAACCGGCTTATATATATCGGCTACAAACGGTATTTCCGGTATTTTAAGGCGTTCAATTTAGGTATATACGAAGCCAGTAATAACCTTATAATAAATATAAATAAGGCCTTATTATTAATATAATTAGATCGAATATATAAATAC